>JAHRHZ010000273.1:16719603-16799860 GCA_024137785.1 Ginglymostoma cirratum | reverse complement strand
GGTGAGCTGGTAAGATGGATACAGAACTGGCTTGGTCATAGAAGACAGAGAGTAGTGGTGGAATGGTGTTTTTCCTCCTGACTGCAGATCTGTGACCAGTGGTGTTCCGCAGGGATCAGTGCAGGGACCCCTGTTGTTTGTAACATTTCTAAATGACTTGTAGAAGGAGAATGTCATAGAAACTTTCAGTGTGCTTGATGCACCTCAAACTTTTATGTCAAATAAGCCGATGAATAGCTATTTTGTGGCTTTTGTTTGTGTTCATCAGGTGAATGACATCAGCGTTGGGTAAAGAGATGCATCATGCATCTGTGTTCTCAAGTAAGGTGAATGGTTTTGAGTAGAATCTATTGAATCCAACAACGTAGCTTAATTTTCATGTGTGTCAGGCATCCATGCCTGGAGAGCCAGAAACTTTCTGCAATACAAGTGTGAGCAAGACTAAGGCCAATGCCTTCGATCCCCACCCCAATTCTGATTCTTAACCACAGACTCCATCTCTCTCTCGGTGTGAGACTGAACCAGATGGCTGGCAGAAATATAGAATAAAAAAATTGAAGAATCATTAACATTCTGATGAAATTTCAAATGGAATCTCAACAAACCTGAAATATGACTGTTTCTGTCTCTCTGCTGATGCTGCCTGACCTGCTGAGTGTTTCCAGCAGTTTCTGTTTTAATGGGTACGACCTTGGTTGTCCTTGAGATTTGCTTCTGAGCTCATATCTTCCTCATGAACAAAGGTCGATTTCTTCCACCTGCACAATGTTGTCCGACTGCCCTCCTCTTCCTGCTTCTCTGCTGTTGAAATCCTTTTCCATTCCTCTAGACATAACTCTTCCAATGCTTCTCCTGGTTGGCCTTTCATCTTGCAAATGCCTGCTTATCATTAGTTTGTTGCTTGTTTTTGTCTGGCACAGACCAAAGGGCCTTTAGTAGACCTCAGTGACTCTGTCCAAATGTCTGTTTGCTTGTATCACACGCACTGTGCCCCATTCACCCATCAGTCTGATACTTGTTTACCAACACTTCAGAATTCTCATTCTTGTTTCAAGACTCCCTCTCCCTTCGAGACTTCTGTGTTACACCACTCCTGGTCTTTTGTGAATCCCTAATATGTGGGTGGTTGTTGAATCAAAACTTCAGAAAATTATCTTCATTGAATCATAATGTTACATCTTTGATTCAGTGGCTATTGTAAGTGATGCTGTCCGAATGGACCAGATTCTCTGCTGATTTCCTAAGCCCATTAGATCGACTTTATTCAACACCATTAGCCACAAACCACATGGGAATCCAGATGCGGAGAACTATCTTTCTGTTTAATAAATAAAAGATGAGTACAGATACCGGTACTCGGATTTCAATGTACCATGTAAATTTATGTGAAAGTAAAGCTTTTGAGACCAAGAATTTAGACAAAAAGAAGGGAGTCACTTTACACAGGAGTAATATTTTCATTGGATTGAAATCCCTTGTGGAGCTGCCGGGAATGGTGCTGTGACTAGTTGCTGGCCGCGGTCCTGAATCCAGAAACCAATGGCCGTCCCAGGCTGTCGACCAGTATTTATGATGTTTAAGAAATGAATAATCAGGCAAAAACCTCATTAGACATCTCCCCCCAACCCCACTCCCAAAGCTATCACAAGCATATGAAAAATGAAGGGCCTTTGGGCCAAATATTCGGCAGGGGTGCGGATCAGACTTATACAAAATGGACTACTACTTGAGTATATATGGTAATTTTCACCTAGCATGTGCACATCTAAAACGCTAAGATGTAGGAGCAGAAGTAGATTATTCAGCCCATCGAATCTGCTCCACCAGTCAATAAGATCATCATGAATTAAATAACCCTCAACTCCACTTTCCTGCCTTTTCCCCATGACCATTGATTTCCTTACTGATTAAAAATCTCTTTCTCAGTCTTGAATATACTTAATTATCCAGCCCCCGCAGCCCTCTGCAGTGAAGAATTCCACAGATTCATCCCTTCTGAGACAAGAAATTCCTTATCTCTGTCTTAAATATATGACCCCTTATTCCGCAATTACTCTCTCTGGTCCTGTAGTCTTTCACAAAGAGAAACAAGCTTTCCACATCTAGACCATATACTCTAAACCTTTTGTGTGAATTTGTTATTGAATGCTAAACTGAAAAGCAGAATGTGAGTGTTTCAATTCCATAGACACTGAACAGTGGCAGACATCTTTAAGCAAGTATATGCATATGAAGTATGTTTACTTGCACTTTGTAAAGTTTTCAATAAAATTAGGGCATTGACCATAGCAGTGTCACTGTGACGGGTCTTTGCTACATCCAACAATGAGTTGAGGCTAACCAGCCTCCTTAACTATAAGATCCTGTCAACTGGGAGAGGGAAAGAATTTCATCAATTATACAGGGCTTTCGTGAGCCCGCAATCTAAATACTGTCAGAGTCATACAGCACGGAAACAGACCTTTTGGCCCAACTTGTCTATGCCAACCAGATATCCTAAATTAATCTTGTTCCATTTGCCAGCATTTGGCCCATATCCCCCGAAACCCTTCCTATTCATTTACCCATCCAGATGCCTTTTAAGTGTTATAATTGTGTCAGCCTCCACCACTTCCTCTGGCACCTCATTCCATGCACGCACCACCCTCTGCATGAAAAAGTTGCCCCTTCGGTCCATTTTAAAACCTTTCCCCTCTCACCTTAAACCTGTGTCTAGTTTTGGACTCCCCTACCCTGGGGAAAAGCCCTTGTCTGTTTACCCTATCCATACCCCTCATGATTTTATCAACCTCTACAAGGTCACCCCTCAGCCTCCAACACTCCAGGGAAAATAGCCCCAGCCTATTCAGCCTGTCCCTATAGCTCAAACCCTCCAACCCTGGCAACATCCTTGTACATCTTTTCTGAACCCTTTCAAGTTTAACAACATCTTTCCTATAGCAGGGAGACCAGAATTGAATGCAGTAATCCAAAAGTGGCCTAACCAATGTCCTGTACAGCTGCAACATGACGTTCCAACTCCTATACTCAATGTACTGATCAATAAGGGTAAGTGTATCAAACACCGCCTTCACCATTTTAAGGAACTATGAACCTGTGCTCCCAAGGTCTCTTTGTTCAGCAACACTCTCCAGGACCTTACCATTAAATGTATAAGTCCTGCCCTGATTTGCCTTTCCAAAATGCAGCACCTCACATTTATCTAAGTTAAACTCATCGGCCACTTCTTGGACCATTGGCCCATCTGATCAAGATCCCATTGTACTCTGAGGTAACTTTCTTTGTTGTACATTATACCACCAATTTTGGTGTCATCTGCAAACTTACTAACCACACCTCCTAAATTCACACCCAAATCATTTACATAAATGACAAAAAGCATTGACAAAATGCTGCATGCCGTTTTCGTCTCCTTATGTCAAGAAAGATGTAAATGCATTGAGGTTGTTCAGAAGCTCACTAGATTGGTACCTGGGATGAGTGGGTTGTCTTATGAGGAAAGGCTCAGGCTGAGTCTGTTTCCAAAGAGGAAGAGTGAGGAGTGACTGGCTTGAAGTGTGTAAGATTCTGAACAATCATGGCAAGGTGGATTTGGAAAGGATGTTTCCTGTGGTGGTTGAGTCCCGAACTAGAGGTTTTAAACATTTGACCATTGTTTTGAACTGAGGAGTTGCCCATTCAGGACTGAAACGAGGGGTATTTTTTCGTCTCAACTGCCTCAGAAGGTGGTGGGGGAAAGGGCGAGGGGTTTAGTCATTGAGTGTTTTTAAATCCAAAGTGGGGAGCTTCTTGTTAAGCAGGGTAATAGCGGTTTGTTGAGGGTTGATGAGAGTGTGGAATCATAGAATCATGAAAAAGAGACCCTTCAATGCAGCAAGACTGTATAACCAAAAATATAGTGCATCTACATTAGTGCCACCTTCCGACTCATAGCCTTGAATGTTATGACATTTCAAGGGCTTATCCAAGTAATACCTCAACTACCCTCCCAGGCAGTGCATTGCAGATCCCCACCACCCTCTGGGTGAAAAGGATTTCTTTCAGATCCCCTCTGAACCTCCTGCCTTTCATCCTAAAATTTTGCCCCCTTGTAATTGACCATTCAGTTCAGGAGAACAGCTGTTTTCTATCCTGAAAACAATAAATTCTGGAGATCACAGCAGGTCAGGCAGCATCCACAGAGAGACAGCAAGCTAATGTTTCAAGTCTAGATGACCCTTCATCAGAGCTGAGGTGAAGTGTGGAGGGAACAGCATTTGTGCTATTGTTGGGGGAGGGTGTGGGGTTGATGGGGTATAGAGTGCTGGGGGAGAAAAAATGTTGCTATTTCAGGTTAAGTGATCGGATATCTCTCACATTCCCACATTCTGATCACTCGGGGAACTTGCAGATGGTGGTGTTCCCATGTATCTGCTGCTTCTATCCTTCTCGATGTAGTGATTATGAGTTTGGAGGGTGCTGTTGAAGGATCCTTGGTGAATTTCTGCAGTGCATCTTGTAGATAGTACACACTGCTGCTACTGAGCGCCAGTGACAGTGGGAGTTAGTGTTGAAGGTGGTGCAAGTGGGCACCTTCATCTTAGATGGTGTTGAGGTTCTTGAATATTATTGGAGCTGCAGTCATCCAGGTAGGGGGAAAGATTTTCACCACTTAGGGGTGACAAATGCTAGTACAGTCATTAAGACCCTCATTCTGTGAATGAATTAAAGAACTCCTGACGTATGCTTTGTAGGTGATGGAAAGGCTTTGGGAGTGAAGAAGTGAGAAATTCTAGTTGTAAATGCTCATTGCCTGACAGATACATTCCACTTAGCATTCATCAACCCAAGCCTGTTTAGTTCTTGCTGCATGTAGACATGGACTGTTTCAATGTCTGTAGAGATTCGAATGGAATTGAAGCCCATGTAACTATCAGTGAACATCTCCTCATCGGACCTTATGGTGGAGGGAAGGTGAAGCAGCTGAAGATGGTTGGACCTGGGAAGGAATTTGAGGATCTTCTGCAGAGATGTCCTTGGGTTTAGATAATTGGCCTTAACCATACTATACTATGCAATGTCAATGCTTCACATGAGCATAACCTCTTCCCTCTTTCTTTTCATCTTGAATGCATCTACATTATATGCCTAAATTATATGGGAGTGAGTTCCACATTGTCACCACTTTCTGGGTAAAGAGGTTTCTCCTGAATTCCCAGTTGGATAAGTGACTTTTTTCTACTTATGAATGTTGGACTCCCCTGAACCTTTCCCCCCCAACCCTCTCATTTTCCTTTCCCTGGGACTTCAACCTTACTCAGTCTCCTTGGTACTGCCTTGATGCTATAGCCAAATCACTGCCGGCTAAGTTCTAGAATTCACGTCTTTGTTTGGAGCGGGATCTGCAGTGATATCTGGAGCTGAGTGGTCCAAGTGCTAATTAGTTGATTTTGTTATTGATTTGACTTGATGGTTTATTGCTGAATCAGTGCCTTTTAGACCCTTTCACCACATCACCAGATATGCTGACAATCCAGCACAGCACCGAGGAAGGCTGATATTGTTGGAAGGTACCTTCCTTCAAATGAGATGCGAAAGAAAATTAATTTCTGCTCTTGAAACAGAATTTAAAGTTGAAATAGGATGACAACAGGGTTGGCATTCAATAAAGTGCACCAAAGTACCTCTCTATGTAAGCCATATTCTGAAGAATTCTTTTGTAATATCTCTTGGATTATTCCAGCATCATATAAAAATATTTCTAATCCTAGTGAATTGAAAACAGAGAAATAGCAGATCTATACTTTAGCACAGAGCTCCTAACATAAACACTGAAAGATTGCCCTGACTGTTGGAGAAAAGTGTGTTTGTTCTGGCAGCCCAAGAAAGTTAGAGAACTAGAAGGGAAGGATTTAAACACATTTTGGTCTAATTTTCAAATCAACAGCACTCATTTTCAAAGGAATCTCTCATTAGTGAGTGACAAATTTACCAGATTTAGTAACTTCAAGCAGTAAAGCACAATGGATTTTTGTCTGAAGGATCCCACAAGTTCCAAGTCCTTTGTGTCAGCTCCTTTTTTTTTTCAAATACCAAGATCCTAACAATTATGTACAAAGGAAAGATGAGCAAAATGTCTTTTCTGAGTGAAATAAGCCTACAGAGGCTGGTATCCCATCACCAAGCCACCATTTCTTTACACTGCATTGTGCATAACACTAACCCAGCTAGCTAAGAACAGGATCCTAGACTGATCAGAACCGCTGACACACCTGTTTATATCTGTCAGCCAGGGCTCTGTGATTGGACCAGGTTAACAGCCCCAATCAGGGAACTGATACTTTATGAGGTTCACCTGGCTGACCTCGTTCCACGCACTAAACTGAGAGGTTTGAGGGGGAAGATATTGGTTCCACTTGCAGGGGATGCCAACGTTCATAAGCAGAAAAAAGTCAGTTATCCAATGGGGGATTCAGGAGAAACCTTTTACTGAGAAAGTGGTGACAATGTGGAACTCACTCCCATATAACTTGGACATATAATGTAGATGCATTCAGGATGAAAAGTGAGGGGGAAGATCTTATGCACATGTGAAGCATAGACATAGCATAGCATAGTGTGGCTGAATGACCTGTTTTATTTCATTTGTTTATTTTTATCATCCATTCACAGGATGTGGTCATCACTGGCTATGCCAGCATTCATTACCCACCCCTAATTGCCCTGAGGACATTTGAGAATCAAACACATTGCTGTAGCCTGGTGTCATATAAACCAGACCAGATAAGGATGGCAGTTTCCTTCCCTAAAGGACATTAGTGAACCAGATGTGTTTTTTTTTTACCCCTGACAATTGACAATGGTTTCATGGTAATCATTAGATTTTTATTGAATTCAAATTCCACCATCTGCCATGGTGAGGTTTGAACCCAGGTCCCCAGAACATTACCAGGGTCTCCGGATTAATAGCCCAGTGATTATACCACAAGATTATTGCCTTCTGTTTATGGGATGTGGGTGTCTTTCGCAGGGCCAGTGTTTATTGCCCATCCCTAATTACCCTTGAACAGATGCTGCTGCTGCGCTTCATTCTTAAACTGCTGCAGTGTTCGGGTTAGCCACGGAGTTTCAGATTTTGACCCAATGTCACTGGAGGAATGATGATCTATTCCGATGACAGAATGATGTGTGGCTTTGAGGGGAACTTGTAGGTAGTGATAACTCATCGAATGGCAGATCAGGCTTGAAGGGCTGACTGGCCTACGCCTGTTCCCTGCTCACACGTTCCCATTGACACACTGCCTGTGTCCTTCCATGTGGTAAAAATTTCAGGTTTGCAAGGTGCAGTTAAAGGAGCCTTGGTGAGTTGTTGCAGTGCATCTTGTAGATGGTACACACTGCTGCCACTGTGTGTTGGTGGTGGAGGGAGTGAATGTTTAAGTAGTTGGATGGAGGTTCTGATCAAACAGGCTGCTCAGTTCTGGATGCTGTTGAGTTGCTTACGTGTTGTTGGAGCTGCTCCCATCCAGGCAAGTGGGGAGTATTCCATCCAGGTCCTGACTTGTGCCTTGTAGATGGTGAACAGACTTTGGGGAGACAGGAGGTGAGTTATTTGCCACAGTATTCCTAGCTTCTGACCTGCTCTTGTAGGTGCTTCATTATATGGCTGGTTTGTTCAGTTTCTGGTCATGATAACCCCCAGGATGCTGATAGTGGGGAATTCAATGATTGTAACACCATTGAATGTCAAGGGGCGCTGATTAGATTGTCTCTTATTGGAGATAGCCATAACCTGGCATTTGTGTGGCATGAATGTTAGTTGCCACTTGTCGGCCCAAGCCTGGATTTTGTCCAGATCTTATTGCATATGAACAGATATTTCTTCAGCATTGAAGAGTTGCAAATGGTGCTGAACATTGTGCAATCATCATTGAACATTGCCCTTCTGACCTTTTGATGGAGGGAAGGTCATTGATGAAGAAGCTGAAGATGATATGACATTAAGGCACTTAATGTACGCTGTCCCGGAGCTGAGATGACTGACCTCTAATAACCACAATTATCTTCCTATGTGCCAGGTAGAGGGTATCCAGCATAGAGCTTTCCCCCAGTTCCCATTGACTCGTTTTGCTAGGGCTCCTTGATGAAATATTGCTCAATCTCAAGGGCACTCACCCCCGCTTCCCCTCTTGAGTTCAGGTCTTTGGACCAAGACTGTACTGAAGCCAGACCGAAATGGTGGTGGCTGAACCGTCCCTGAGTGTCACTGAGCAGGTTATCGCTGACCAAGTGCAGCTTGATAGCACACTTAACGCCCCTTTCCATCACTTCTCTGATGGTCAAGAGTAAACTGATGGAGCAGTAACTGGTCAGGTTAGATTTGTCCCGATTTTTTTGTACAGGACATACCTTGGTAACTTTCCACATTGTTGGGTGGATTGCCAGTGTTGTAACTGTACTGGAACACTTTAGCAAGGGGTGCTGCTAGAATGCAATGTGTATACTAGGCAAAGCCAGAGAAATAAACTGTGTGAATGTGTTGAAAAGGGTATTCAGGTGGGTAGGAGATTCTTAAGGGGCTTGTCAGGGTCAATGCTGAGAGGATGTTTCCCCTCATGGGAGAGTCTGGGACCAGAGAGCATAGCCTCAGAATAAGGGGGCACCAATTTAAGACTGAGATGAGGAGCAAGTTCTTCTCTCAGAGTCTATGGAACTCCTTGCCACAGAGAGCTGTGGCAGCAAAGTCCTTAAGGCTGAGGTAGATTCTTGATCAGTCAGGGGGTCAAGGGTTGCAAGGAAAAGGCAAGAAAGTGGGTGTGAGGAATGTCGGATCAGCCATGGTCCTGTTGAATGGCAGCAGAGGCTCAAGGAGCTGAATGGCCTCTTCCTGTTCCTGTTCCTATTTCTTATGGTGTAATGGGGAGTGGAGGAGAGGTGGGCAGAGATTACAGTGTCTGTTGCCTTCCTGATTCTCCTGAATGTAATTTCGCGAGGGAAGCTCACAGCTCATCAGGAGGCTAGTTAAGTACCTTGGGCAACATTCCAATATTTGGGAGAGAGAAATGGTAGCATAGCCATGATTATCCTGGGCTAGGAACCTCGAGGCTCAGTTTAATGCTGTGGGGATATGAATACTGATCCCCGGTGTAATTTTAAATTCAATATATAAAAAAAGTGCAATGGCAAACTCATCTCAGTAATGATCACCCAGCACTTATACTCCACAATTAACACAGAGAATGCTGGACAAACTCAACAGGTCTGGCAGCGTCTGTAGAGACAGAGTCAGAGTGAATGTTTTGATTCCAGTATGATTTTCCTTCAAGTCCCGAAGAAATTCGGAAGAGAAGAACTCAAAACTGTAACTCTGTTTCACTCTCCACTGATGCTGCCAGACCTGACAAGTTTCTCCAGCATTCTCTGTGTTTGTTTCAGATTTCCAGCATCTGCAGTATTTCACCTTTGTTTTGGTGTTCACCTTGGTGCTGTAATCTGAGGTAGACAACTCCAAAGATTCACCATCAAAATTTGTCTTCATAGGATCCCTGCAGTGCAGGAGCAGGCCATGTGACCCATCGAGTCCACACTGACCATCTGAAGAGCATCCCACCCAGACCTTTATCCTATCCCTGTAACCCTACATTTCCCATGGCCAATCCACCTAGCCTGTGGGAGGAAACCAGAGCACCCAGAAGAAACTCACACAGACACAGGGAGAATGTGCAAACTCCACACAGTCAGGTGCCTGAGGCTGGAATTGAACCCAGATCCCTAGTGCTGTGAGGCAGCAGTGCTAACCACTGAGCCACTGAGCCACCATGCCACTCCTACTCTGATCTTCAGCTTAGTTCTAAATCATATCAAGAGAGGAATGCCCATGGGGCTGAAAGTGGATTGCTCTTCAGTGGTGGGGTGTTGGTCCCTTGTCATTTACCTCGTGATGTTAAGGTCAGGAGACACTTCACAGCTGCAACAGTCACTCATATCTTTACATTTTCTTGGAGATCTTCAGTTCCGTGATGCAATAAGAGTTGACATCAGTACGCTTGGAGATAGAACTCAGGGAAATGTGAGTGAGAGGTTCTGAACTCTCATTGAACTACATTGCCATGGCAATTTGAGAAGTGGCAGACTTTTAGGTGAAAAGCTTTAAATTCATTGGATACCAGAGCCTAGGTGGGCCAATAAAACTAACAGGTAGGCAGCTCTCAAAATGTCATCAAGCCACAAAGGTTTAAATTACTATATAAATGAGGCTGTATTCCACCGCCCCCCCCACCCGGTGTAGAAGGCTAAATGGTCATTTGATTGAGTTGTTCTAAGATGTTGGAAGGTGTAATGCTAAGGTGTGGATAAGAAGAAACTATTTCTGCTACTGGAGGGCAAGGGGTGAAGTCATTCAGCGAAAAGTTAGGAAACGTTCCTTCACACAACTAGGGTGGGAGTTGGTGTGGGGTGGAGAATGGTGACTGGTAGAAATGTGGAACTCTGTCCCACAAAAAAAAAGACGCTTGCCAATTAACTATTTGAGATTTTTCTTTCTTCCAAAGGGTTACGGGAAAAGGATTATAGAGCCAAGGTGTTTAAATGAAATTAGGATACAAATCAGCCATGATCTCCTGGAACAGCAGAAAGGGATGAAATGGTCCACTCCTTAACATCCTATCTCTGGGATCTAAGGCTTCCTAAATAGAGGCATTGAGTGCAAAATTAGTGAAGTTATGCTGTTCTTTTATAAAGCTTAAGTTTAGCCCCAACCAGAATAATGCGTCGAGTTCTGGTCACCAGGCTTCAGGAAGGGTGTGAGAGGGATGTAGTGATTATTTACCGGAATATGTTCAGGGTTGAGGGGATTTAACCATGGAGGTTAGGTTGGAGAAGCTGGGACTGTTCCCCTTGGAGCCTGATGTTTTAATGAGAAATGTTTTTGGTCCAGACAATGGAGAAGCTGCTGGAAGTAAGCAAGACCCCAGAGGTTCCCCCGGCGCACAAGCATCTGAGTGACATCAGGTCCTCAGCACACATCTCAGCAATGTGAAAAAAATGTACAGTTGTCCCTAAAATATTGCCGTCTTGATTTGGGCGATTCTGCCCAGGTTGGTTTTACTGCCCATGGCAGCTGATTTTGGGCCTTCCAGTTGGACTAATGTAGCTCTGTGGTCATAGCACCCTACACCTAATGTTATTAGGTTGGGAAGTTCAGGATATTGACTCAGAAATGACAAAGGGTCAGTGATGTGGCCCATGTGATGAAGGAACAGTCATGACAGATGAAGTATAATGTAAATAAATTTGAGGTTATCCAAAGGCTGATTATTATCTGAATGGTGATAGATTGGGAAAGGGAAAGTACAACGAAACCTGGGTGTCCTTGTGCATCAGCTGCTGAAAGTAAGCATGCAGATGAAGCAGGAAGTGAGGAAGGTAAATGATATGTTGGCCTTCATAGTGAGAGGATTCAAATCCAGGAGCAGAGATATCTTGCTGCAATTATACACGACCTTGGTGAGACCACACCTGGAATATTGTGTATAGTTTTGGTCTCTTTATCTGAGGAAGGGCATTCTTCTGGCTATGGAAAGAGTGCAGTGAAGGTTTACTAGACTGATTCCTGGGATGGCAGGACTGACATATGAAAAGAGACTGGATTGGTTAGGATTATATTCACTGGGGCTTAGTTGGAGTAATGGGCTGTATTTCTTGTTGAGGTTACTGGAGTGAGTCAATGGCCAAGTAGTATTATCGCTGGACTGTTAATCCAGAGACCCCGATAACATTCTGGGGATGTGGGTTCAAATCCCACCATGACAGATGGTGGAATTTGAATTCAATAAATATCTGGAATTAAGAATCTAATGATGACTATGAATCCATTGTTGATTGTTGGAAAAGCCCATCTGGTTCACTTATGTCCTTTAGGGAAGGCCATCCTTACCTGGTCTGGTGTACATGTGACTCTAGACCCACAGCAATGTGGTTGACTCTGAACTGCCCGCTGGGTAATAAATGCTGCCTAACCAGTGATGCCCTCATCCCATGAATGAATAAAGGAGAAAAAAAGCTGCCTTCTGGGCAATTAGGGATGAGCAATAAATGCTGGCCTAGCCAGTGGCATCCACATCGCATGAACAAATAAAAGAACAGTTTAAATTACAGCAATAGTCACGAGGTTGTGCAAAATGTGAACTTTGCTGTAAAGAGGTCATCTTGCCAAAACTTCTCATCTCACATTCATCAGGACAAATGCAAGAATTGCAAATTTCAAACAATCGTAGCAATTTATGCCACAGGAAAAGAGAGTGCTGACTGGTTGACAAGTAAAATCCAAGTGGTCAGTGTGTTGCCATGGAGAAGGCAATGGGGAGCTGCATTTTTAACTGGATCACCTTTGATTCCACGGATTTTAATGACCTGCTAATGAATGAAGAGACGATGATGCTTTCCCAGTGAAACCTCAGCAAAGCTGTAAATAAATTTAGATCCATGGAGTCTTCACATCTCTCGCCACTCCCTTCACAGCCTGCCACTTTTGGTATTTTCCAACAAACGCAATGACATATGTTGCCTGACAGGGGGGTTGTTATCAAATGACATTTTAATGTTGGGGAAATATTGCACAATGTATTCCCAGTCAGTTCTTTTCCTGAACCAGGGTCACAGTCTAAGGATATGAGAGTTGTCATTTAAGACTGAGATAAGGAGAATTTTTTCACCCAGAGAGTAGTGAGCCTATGGAATTCACTGTGCTACAGGGACCAGTTGAGACCAAAACACTAAATGTTTTCAAGAAGGGATTAGTTATATTTCTTAGGACTGATGGGATCAAAAGGTGTGGGGAGAGAGCGAGAACAGAGTTGGATGATCAGCCATGATCATAGGGAATGGTGAAGCAGACTTGAAGGGCCAAATGGTCTACTCCTGCTCCTGCTTTCGATGTTTCAAGGTAATGGCAGCAGAGGGTCTTGAGAGTTCAGTGTTTCTGAGAAACAGTGTTGCAATCGAAGGCCAAAGGGACAGACAATTTAAAGTCCCTCCCCAAAGGGCCATACTGTGACTGATATGGGATTTTGAGAAGATGGTGGCATAGTACAGTGCTAGTAATCCAGAACTCTAGGGACACAGCTTTAAATCCCACAATGGCAACTGGTTGAATTAAAATTCAATTAATTATTCTGTAACTGAAAGCTAATCTCAGTAGTGGTGACCAAAATGCTATAACTGATTGATGTAAAAACTTATGTGCCTCACTAATGTCCTTAACGGAGGGAAATCCACCACTTTTACTCCGTCTGCCCCACATGTGACTCAGACCCACTGCAATGTGTTCACCCCTTAGGACCATAGGAATGGGAGTAAGCCATTCAGCCCCTCGAACTTGGTCCACCATTCAATGAGGTCATGGCTGATCCTTGACCTAACTTCATGTACCTGCCTTTGGCCCATATCCCTTAATACCTTTGTTTAATAAAAATTTAATTATCTCAGATTTAAAACTAGCAACTGATTTAACATCCATTGCCATGTGGAAGAAAGTTGCAAACATCTACCATCCTTTGTGTAGAAGTACTTCCTAACATTTCTCCTGAACAATATGGCCCTAATTCTCAGATTATGCCCCTAGTTCTGGAATCCCCAACCAATGGGATAGATTCTTTGATCAGATCATTCTATTAATCTTGTAAACTCGAGAGAAAACAGGCCTCATTTATATAATCTCTACTCAATCTAACCCCTGAAGTCCAGGTATCATTCTTGTAAACCTATGTTGTACTCCCTACAAGTTTCCCTCCAAGCCACTCACCATCCTGACTTGGAAATATACCATTGTCCCTTCAGTGTCGCTGGGTCAGAATCCTGGAATTCCCTCCCTAGGGGCATTGTGGATCTACCTACAGCAGGTGGACTGCAGCAAGAAGGCAGCTCACCACCAGCTTCTCAAGGGGCAACTTGGGACAGGCAATAAATGCTGGGCCCAGCCAGTGATGCCCATTAACTTGGTATGTTTATCATAATTTCCAATTTGAATTTTATGTCTGCAGATCATTCCGTTTATTCCTTGAACTCTGTGCATTCATATGGAACCCTTATTTGAGCCGCCCACTGTAATATGTCCCTCAGTATTGATGCTTTATTCATTTGTTTATTATTTTTGTTTAATCAGTATACTTCTTAGACCTTTCCCATTACTGAGGTAGAATTCCTGCCTGTTTCTTAACTGCCCTCTGCAATTGCCTTGCAAACTACTTGGTTCCAGCTTCTTTAACCTAACTTTGTTGCTAAAATCTCCCATCCTTGGAACCTTCCTGAAAAATCACCTCTGCACCCTCTTAAGGATCCTCATATTCTCCCTTAAACGGTGGTGACCAGAATTGGAGGCAATATTCCAGGATAATTTTATGTTTAGACAGGTTAAGTATTGCTTCCCTGCTATTCAACCTTACTTCTAATTTACGAAGCTCTCAGAATTATGTTGTTTGTCTCTTGAAGATTTATAGAACACCCCTCCCTTATGCAGAATGTCCATGTTATTTTCTCTCGTAGTGTCTGTGTCTCCCTCTTTGTGGTCCTACCTTCCCTTCACACAAAATCCAACTTTCGGTGCTGTATTTTGAGCTCTTTCCAGTTTAGGAGTATGGCAATACTAATTGGTTGGACCTAATTCCTGGAGATTTCATCCAATGATATTGCCTTCCACCACTCCCAACCAGTCTACCTTCCACCCCTCCGATCCCAAAACCTGTATCGTTGATACACAGAAGTGTTCAAAGCAGATGAGAAAACACAATATTTTTAATGTGATACTCACTCCCCACCCCAGTTTGCTCACTGCAGTGTAAAACAGTTGAAATCCCGAAGACTTTAGGACAAGAGATAGTAGGAACTGCAGATGCTGGAGAATCTGAGATAACAAGGTGTAGAGCTGAATGAACACAGCAGGCCAAGCCGCATCAGAGGAGCAGGAAGGCTGACGTTTTGGGCCTAGACCCTTCTTCAGAAATGGAGGAGGGGAAGGAGGTTCTAAAATAAATAGGGAGAGAGGGGGAGGCAGATAAAAGATGGATAGAGGAGAAGGTGGGTGGAGAGGAGACAGACAGGTCAAAGAGGCGGGGATGGAGCCAGTAAAGGTGAGTGTAGGTGGGACGTTAGGGAGGAGATAGGTCAGTCCAGGGAGGACAGACAAGTCAAGGGGGCGGGATGAGGTTGGTAGATAGGAGATGGGAGTGGAGCTTGAGGTGGGAGGAGGGGATAGGTGGGAGGAAGGACAGGTTAGGGATGCAGGGACCAATGTGGACTTCACAAGCTTCAAAATCTCCCCTCCCCTTACCGCATCCCAAAACCAGTCCAGCTCGTTCCCCCCCTCCCCAACCTGTCCTTCCTCCCACCTATCCCCTTCTCCCACTTCAAGCCCCACGTCCATCTCCTACCTACCAACCTCATCCTGCCCCCTTGACTTGTCTGTCCTCCCTGGACTGACCTATCTCCTCCCTACCTCCCCACCTACACTCACCTTTACTGGCTCCATCCCCACCTCTTTGACCTGTCTGTCTCCTCTCCACCTATCTTCTCCTCTATCCATCTTCTATCCGCCTCCCCCTCTCTCCCTATTTATTTCAGAACCCCCTTCCCCTCCCCCATTTCTGAAGAAGGGCCTAGGCCTGAAATGTCAGCTTTCCTGCTCCTCTGATGCTGCTTGGCCTGCTGTGTTCATCCAGCTCCACACCTTGTTATCTCAGACTTTAGGACAATCCTGAATATTTGGCCATCTCATTGACATATCATGTCCTTGTGGTTCTACCCCTCAAGACTAAAACAATTATGATGTTGGACATCACGTTTGCTGATTGTTCTGGTCTGCTCTGTGCTTTTTCATATCTAATTAAGCTGGGGACTTTTCATTTAAATGCGAACGCTTAGAGGCTGTCGCATTGCTTTTAAGACGTAAAGTTACTAATTCTCACAGTCGCTACAGTTTTCAGGAAAGCTCATTTGCTGGTAATTTTGTACTTGTCATTCTGTTCAGGAAAAAATATGATACGATGAATTCTAATGATTAAAGATGAGGGAGAAGTTGTTCTGGTGACAGTGTAACCACCTTGCTACTGCTTTCAAAAAGAAAGTATGATTTTACAACACAGCAGACTCACCATTAATCCCAAGTGTAATCAGCAGTATTGCAGACTGTACTTTTACATGACAGAGTATCAAGGATGGGCTGCCTAATTATAGCTCTTTTTAAGTAATTCATTTTCTTCACAACATGTCACCTCCCACTTGCTGCCTCCTGACTGCGGTGAATTATTATGGTACAGCATTCCTGTGATCTAGTTTTGCAAAGGCTGCCCACAGCATGAGTCCACCAGGCTTGCTGACTATTTACATTTGTCTACCTTGCTCTTAGTGTTGGTACAAGCTCTCTTGATTTCTCAGCACGTGTTGTTTAGGCTTTGTAATGACATACTGGCAATTACCCCTAAAACTGAGTAGCTTGCTGGGCTATTTGAGAGGGTAGTTAAGAGTCAACTATATTGCTGTGTGTCCAGAGTCACACGTAGGCCAGACCAGAAAAGGATGGCAGATTTTCTATCCTAAAGGACATCAGTGAATCGCATGGGATTTTATGACAGACAAAAATAGAGATTGCTGGAAAAGTTCAGTAATTCTGGCAGCATCTGTGGAGAGAAATCAGAATTAATGTTTCAGGCTGAGTGACCCTTCCTCAGAATGGTTCTGAGGAAGGGTCACTCGACCTGAAATGTTAAATCTGATTTCTCTCCACAGATGCTGCCAGGTCTGCTGAGCTTTTCTGGCAATTTCTGTTTTTGCCTCTGATTTATATCATCTGCAGGTCTTTCGGTTTTTATTTGGGATTTTATGATAATCAGTGATAAATTAGCCTCAAAATTCTAGAAGTTTTAAACTGAATTCCAACAAGGCTAGACAGGGTAAATGCAAGAAGGATGTTACTGATGACTGGAGAATCCAAACCATGGGTCACAGTCCAAGGATACAAGGTAGGCCATTTAGGACCAAGATGAGAAATTTCTTTACTCAGAGGCCAAAACATTGAATATTTTTTAGGAAGGAGTTAAATATAGTTTTTAGGACTAAAGGAAATGGGGAGAAAGCAGAAACGGGGCGGAGTTGGATGATCAACGATGTTCATATTGAATGGGACAGCAGGCTCAAAGGGCTGAATGGCTTGCTCCTATTTTCTATGAACTTACATTCAAGCGGCTGCTGTTGTGGGATTTGAACCCACACTGCATTAGCCATGGAGACATACAGCATAGAAACAGGCCCTTCAGCCCACCATGTCTGTGCCAACCAACAAACACAAACCTATACTAATCCCATTTACCTGCACTTGGTTCATACCTAGCTAGCCCTGGCATTTTAAGCGCTCGTCCACATGCTTCGTAAATGCTGTGACAGTAACTGCCTCTACCGCCCTCTTCAGGCAGCACCTTCCATATGTCTACCCCTGTCTGGGTGAAATTTTTTTGCTCAAATCATGGTTCTCACAATCTCATGATCTACCCTGTATGTACCTCTCAGAATTGACTATACCTCAATCAGATCCTGAACCCCTCAGCCTCCTCTGCTCCAAGCAAAACAAACCCAGCCTA
Source organism: Ginglymostoma cirratum (assembly GCA_024137785.1). Taxonomy (NCBI): domain Eukaryota; kingdom Metazoa; phylum Chordata; class Chondrichthyes; order Orectolobiformes; family Ginglymostomatidae; genus Ginglymostoma; species Ginglymostoma cirratum. The sequence goes on along the minus strand of JAHRHZ010000273.1, from coordinate 16,782,254 downwards.
TCCGGTCTCTCCTCATAACTGAGACTTTTCATCCCAAGCACCATCCTGGTGAATCTCCTCTGCACCCTCTCCAGTGTAATCACGTCTTTACAATGGTGTGGTGACCAGGGCTGCACACAGTATTCCACCTGTGGCCTAACCAATGGTTCAGAAAGTGGTAACAAGACTTCCTTGCTCCTATATTCTATGTCCTCCATAGCCCTCTGAGGTGGAAAATTCCAAAGAGTCATCACCCTCACAGTGAAGAGAGATTCCTCCTCGTCTCAGTTCGAAATGGCCTGCCCATTATTCTGAGACTGTGTCCCTGGTTTCAATTTCCTATTTCCTCTGCATCTTCTCATTCCTGGAATAAAGGGCTCATGAAGACAGGTTGAACAGGTTTTGCCTGCATCCATTAGTGTTTAGAAGAATGGGAGGTATCTTATTGAACCATATATGATATGAGGGGATTGGAAGCAGTGGATGCTGGGAGGATGGTTCATGTTGTTTAAAAACAAGGGGATATTGTTAATAAAAGGAAGGTCTTACTTTTAGGCCTGAGATGAAGGGAAGAATTTTTCTTTCAAAGGGTGGTTAAAGTGTGCTATTTCCTTCCCCATAAGGTAGAGGAGGCTGGGTCTTTTGGTGAATGCAGGGCTGAGTTAGTTGGATTTTTGGTAGATTGGCATGGATACGATGGGCCAAAGGGCCATCTTGTGTGCTGCAGATCTCTATGACTCAATGACAAGGGGTTATGAGTGCTGGCAGGAAAGTGGAGCTGAGAACACAACCAGATCAGCCATGGTCTTATTGAGAAGCCAAATAGCCCAAGTCCTTTATTTCTTTGTTCCTGTTGATTATCACTTAAGAGATGATTACAATACATTTAGTTGCTTCATCCAAATCATTCATATCGATTAGAAATAGCTGAGGCCTCAGCACTGATCTCAGTGGCACCCCACTGGCCAACTCGAGATTGATCGAATGTGTTGCACTGCATTTATTCTCACCAGTTTGATTCCATGGTTCAATTCCACCCTAGAGCGACTGTCCGTGTGGAGTCTGCACATTCTCCCCGTGTCTGCGTGGGTTTCCTCTGGGTGTTTCGGTTTCCTCCCACAGTCCAAAGATGGGCACTCTAGATGGATTGGCCATGCTAAATCGCCCATAGTGTCCGTGGATGCGCAAGCTAGGTGGGTAAGCCATGGGAAATGTAGGGTTACAGGGATAGGGTGAGGGGGCCTAGGTCTGGCTGGGATGCTGTTTGGAGGATCAGTGCAGATTTCGGCTAATGAACAAGATCTGCAATGGACTCTGGAGCGGAGAATAGGCTGGGAATCATTGAAGAGAGAGCTGGGTGCCGGGATGATTTGGTAGCTATTAGTTTTCCTGCATTGATGAATTATGATGTACTGAATGACCTTCCTTTGATGTGTGTTAATCCTATGGTTTTTTTTTGTCTAAATGATTTACATTAACGAAGTGGAGCCTTCTCCCTGTGGTTTTCAGCTTGGAGATGCAGCAATCCTTTAAAACACAGATTTTAAACAAATTTTCCTAATTTCAGCCTGCACTTCCAAAAAGTCCGAAATTAAAAAGTATGTTTACATCTGTTTCTCTCTCTACAGATGCTACCAGACCTGCTGAGTTCTTTTGTTAAATTTCAGTTTTCCAGCATCTGTCATATTTTGCCTGTACTGGAAGGGGTAGGGAGGGAGTTATCCCTGATGCTTTAGCGAACATTTATCCCTCCGTCAACATCGCAAATAAACAGTATCTGCTCTTTGTTGCATTCTTGTTTGTGGGAGCTTGCTGTGCAAAATTTGGCTGCCTTATCTACAAGACTAATTACATTTCAGAAGTACTTCATTTCATATGACTGGCCGCCATGAAAGGTGCAATCTTTCTTGTAAAGTGAAATTAGGTAGTAGATAGAGTGAACAGAACCATTTTTTTGTACATATTCACTCATGGAACGTGGGTGTTGCTGGCTGGGTCAGCATTTATTGACCATTCCTAGTTGCCTTTGAGAAGATGGTGGTGAGCTGCCTTTTTGACCGTTGCAGTCCGTGTCCTGTAGGTAGACCCACAATAACTAACGTCAGGGAGGGAATTCTAGGATTTTGACCCAGTGACACTGAAGACAATATATTTTCAAGGAGGATGATGAGTGGCTTGGAGGGGAACTTGCAGGGGGTAGTGTTCCCATGTATCTGCTGCCCTTGTCTTTCCATCTAGATGGTTGTGACTTTGGGATTTGCTGTCATTGGTGAATTCTGATTGAAAGACAATAGTGCAGGACACTGGAAAGGACTTCTCTGCTCTTCTTTGAAGTAGAACTGTGAGATCTTTAACTTTCCATTGATGTGACAGATGAGGTGTTGCTCTTTTTGTTTCACCCAGGGAGACATCGCTGACAGTGCAGCATTCCCTCTGTACTGTCCTGGAATCTCACCAAGGAAAACTCCTCAAACCTGCAACCTTTTAGTTATTTCAAGCATTGTAAAAGATTTCCTGAAAGACTGTAAAGGATGCTGCAAAAATTCAAGTCCTTCCCCTCTTTAGCGCTGTAACCCTTTGCAGGTTCCGAGTCGGGGAGTGCCAGCACGTACTGAAGACACTTCTGACTATCATCATACGATAAAGTACAGATGAATAATTCAGAATGGATGTCTAAAGCTGTATTAATGATGAGAAACATTAGTGCTAGATTCTGAATGCTAAAACGTTCCAACATCATTCAGTTTGAAAGTCGATACAGTGCTTGATGTTTAATTACAATTTGGATGATGACAGAACAGGGCCTACAGAATGATGTGCCTGTATTGAGTAAGCTGTGCCCAGTGAGGTGTGAATGTTACTGAGTCTGCTCCAACATTGCTGAAACAGATGGTGTATCCTTTTGCCACCTATGATGTGTAAGAGATTAGATACATAATGTACTGTATCTAGGATGAGCAGAATCATTTTCTCATCCATCACCCATGGTTAATCTCTTCCTATTTTGGGACACAGAGTGGTTTCATTTGCTGGATTTGAGAGGATGTTTGACCTCCTTAGAATCTGTCCAGCCTACAGCAGCAATTTGCACTCAACATAACACTAGGAGCAGATTGTCTTTAACTCTTTCAGTGACTGGATAAAACATTGGCTCGGCCACAGCTAGAATACTGAATGCAGTTCTGGAATCCACATTATAGGATGGGTATGATCACACTGGAAAGGGTGCAGAGGAGATTTACCAGGACGTTGCCTAGGCTGGAGAATTTCAGTGATGAAGAGAGATTGGACAGACTGGGGTTGTTTTCCTTAGAGCAACACAGATTGAGAGGGGACATGATTGAGATGTATAAAATTCTGAGAGGCATAAATGGGGTAGGTAGGAAGAAACTTTTCCTTTTGATAGAGGGATCATTGACTGGGGGCATAAATTTAAGGTAAAGGATTGAATGTTTAGAGGAGATAAGCATGTTGTTGGGGCTGCACACATCCAGGCAAATGGAGAGTATTCCATCACACTCCTGACTTGTACAGTGTCGATGGTGGACAAGCTGTGGGAAGTCAGGGGATTAGTTCCTCGCTGCAGGATACCTAGCCTCTGATCTGCTTTTGTTGCTGCAATATTTACTTGGCTGCAATGAACTGAAATGGGTTGTCAGGCTTTGGTGAGTTAGGAGGTGAGTTACATGCCGCACTCTCTGACTTGCTCTTGTAGCCACGCTGTTTATGTGGTGAATCCAGTTGAGTTTCTGGTCAATGATAACTCCCAGGGTGTCAATAGTGGGGGATTCAGTGATTGCAACACCATTGAATGTCAAGGGAAAGTGGTTAGATTGTTCCTCATTGGCGATGGTCATAGCCTGCCATTTGTGTGGCACAAATGTTACTTACAACTTGTCAGCCCAAGCCTGGATATTGTCCAGATTTGTTACATGTGAACATGGACTGTTTCGGTATCTGATGAGTCATGAATGGTGCTGAACATTGTTCAATCATTGGTGAACATCCCTACCTCTGACCTTATGATGGAGGGAAGGTCATCGATGAAGCAGCTGAAGATGGTTGGGCCTAGGACACTACACTGAGGAACACCTGCAGAGATGTTCTGGAGCTGAGATGATTGACCTCTAACAACCACGACCATCTTCCTATGTGTCAGGTATAACACCAACCACCAGAAAGCTTGCCCCTTGATACCCATTGATTCCAGTTTTGCTGGGGCTCCTTGATGCCATACTTGGTTGAATGTGGCCTTGATATCAAGGGCTGTGACTCTCATCTCACCTCTGGAATTCAGCTCCTTTGTCCATGTTTGAACCAAAACTGTAATGAGGTCAGGAGCTGAGTGGCCCTGGCGGAACCCAAACTGGGCATCACTGAGCAGGTTATTGCTGAGCAGGTGCTGCTTGATAGCACTGTTAGTGACACCTTCCATCAGTTTACTGATGATCGAGAGTAGACTGATGGGCTAGTGATTGGCTGGCTTGGATTTGTCCTGATTTTTATGTACAGGCCATACCTGGGCAATTTTCCACATTGTTGTGTAGAACTGAACTGGAAGAGCTTGGAAGCAAACAGATCACAAGAACAGTATTGCCCTTTGTGCCACTTCTAACTGCATTCGTACTTGACATTTGCAATCATAAAAATCAAATATCTCCAATGTGTTGCTATGTGGGGATCCCAACAAAGGTGGCTGTTGAGTCTGGTATCTGATAAGACCATAAGACCATAAGACATAGGAGAGGAAGTAAGGCCATTCGGCCCATCGAGTCCACTCCGCCATTTAATCACGGCTGATGGGCATTTCAACTCCACTTACTCACACTCTCCCCGTAGCCCTTGATTCCTTGCGAGATCAAGAATTTATCAATCTCTGCCTTGAAGACGTTCAACGTCCCGGCCTCCACTGCGCTCTGTGGCAATGAATTCCACAGGCCCACCACTCTCTGGCTGAAGAAATGTCTCCTCATTTCCGTTCTAAATCGACCCCCTCTAATTCTAAGGCTGTGCCCACGGGTCCTAGTATCCCCACCTAACGGAAACAACTTCCCAGCGTCCACCCTTTCTAAGCCATGCATTATCTTGTAATTTGCTATTAGATCTCCCCTCAACCTTCTAAACTCTAAGGAATACAATCCCAGGATCCTCAGCCGTTCATTGTATGTTGATCTGTGCCCATTGGGTTTGATTGGTTAATCCTGGGCGTTGAATCAGAGCTAATGGAGATGGGAGCTACTAGAAGCTAAGCTAAGGATGTGAGTTCAGACATTTTATGATATTGCAAAATATATTAAAGCATTGACAATAAAAGTGCAGCACACTTAGAAAACCAGTGCCATCTCTACATTGCTCTCAGATATAAAAATAAATAATATATCTCCCATCACCTTCTTATTCCAACATGGAATGTGGGCATGTAGCCCATCCCTATTGCCCTTGAACTATGTGACCTCCACAAACCATTTCAGAGGACAGTCAAGTGCAAACCACATGGCTGTGGGTCTAGAGTCACATGTTGACCAGGTAGGGATGGCAGATTTCCTTCCCTAAAGGACATTAATTAGCCAAATGGGTTTTTATGACAATTGACAATTACTGGGCACAGCTCTTAATTCCAGGTTTGTTTGAATTGAAATTTCACCAGCTACTGAGGTGAGGTTTGTACCTGTGTCTCCTCAGCGTTAACCAGAACCTCTGGATCACTGGTTTAGTGACATTGCCACCATCTCACCAATGCCCCTTAAGGAAAGGCACTGACCATGTTGCAAAGGCCATTTTAACTGCATGGATTCTGGACCACAAGGGATATGATACCCCTTAGGTCTATGAGGGAAATACATGGTAAATTGTTACAGAGATAGTAGGAACTGCCGATCCTGGAGAATCTGAGATAACAAGGTATAGAGCTGGATGAACACAGCAGGCCAAGCAGCATCAGAGAAGCAGGAAAGCTGATGTTTTGGGTCTGGACCCATCTTCAGAAGAAGGATCCAGACCTGAAACGTCAGCTTTCCTGCTCCTCTGATGTAAATTGTTACAGTTTTTTTTTGTTCACTTGGGGAATGTCGGCATCGCTGGCAGGACAACATTTCTTGCCCGTCCCTAGCTGCCCCTTGAGAAGGTGGTGGTGAGCTGCTGTCTTGAACCGCTGCTGTCCACCTCCAGTGGGTTGACCCACAATGCCCTCAGGGAGCGCATACCAGGACTTTGACCCAGCGACAGTGAAGGAACGGCGATATATTTCAAAGTCAGGATGGTGAGTGGCTTGGAGGGGAACTTGCAGGTGGTGGTGTTCCCATGTATCTGCTGCCCTTGTCTTTCGAGAAAGAGGTTGCTGTAGGTTCGGAAGGTGCTCTCTGAGGGTTTTTGACAGCACCTTCCAAACCCACAACAGCGATTAAAGGATTTGCTGAGGTAGCGAGAGTAACTCTGAGATTCTTATGCTTTTGTTAGTCATGATTATCTGGCAGGTCAACGTGATTCAGATACAGATCACCACAATCTCATTGAAATGGAACAAGCTCAAGGGTCCCCTCACGTCTTATGTAACTGAAAAGGAATATGAGCAGAATTCAGTTGGATGGGGCATTGAACCTTGGTGACATGCGCCCTACATTGATGAAATTAATCACAGACAGGATTCCAGTAGGTCTGGGCATCATTGTTAAATAAGATCATAAGAATCTGACCATTTGACCCACCAAGCTTCCTCTGTAATTCAGTACAATCAGCATTGTGGGTCTACCTACGGCACATAGACTGTACTGAGATTGTATGAAGTCGGAACAGGAGGACACTGTTTAGCCCATTGAGCCTGCTCCGCCATTCATTAGGATCATGGCTGATCCAACATTCCTCGTGTTTCCTGTATTTTCCCCGTAACCCTTGATTCCCCGACTGATCAAGAATCTATCTCAGCCTTAAATATACACAATGACTCTGCCCCCACAGCTCTCTGTGACAAGGAGTTCCAAAGAGTCTCAACCCTCTGAGAGAAGAAATTCATCTTCATTTAAGTTTTAAATTGGCACCCCTTTATTCTGAGTCTAATGGTTCAAGAAGGCAGGTCACAATCACCTTCCCAAGGGCAATTCTAACAGGATTAGACAGTAATCGCAGGAAGGAGTTTGCCAATGACCTAGGAGTCCAGAACCAGAGGTCACAGTCTAGGATATTGGATAGGCCATTTAGGACTGGGATGAAGAAAAATGTCTTCACCCAGAAAGTGGTAAACCTGTGAAATTCTCTGTTGTAGAAAGTGGTTGAGGCCAACACGTTGAATGTTTTCAAGAAGGAGTTAGATATGGTTCTTAAGGTTAAAGGGATTAGAGTGTGTGGGGAGAAAGTGGGAATAAGGGACTGAGTTTATTAAATAACACATTAAATGGCAGAATGGGTTCAAAGGGCTGAATGGCCTGCTCCTGCACATGTTTCCTATGTTTCTATTGTTACTCATTAAGGGCAGACAATCAATGCTGCCATCGCCAGCAACATCCATGTCCCGTGAAAGGATAAATGATCCCAGGCTGCTAGCTGGAGAGGAGGATGTATATTGGAACTGGAATGTTTAATCTTTCGACCACTGCGTTATGAACCAGGAATCCTGGCTATTATTACTGTGCGGTTTGTGGGACTTTCTGCTTGCCAACAGATAGCAGCCTTTCCCAAGGTGGACGTTTGGACCTGAGGTTGGGAGTTGGCCTGACATTTTGGGGTCTCAGGTTCTGAGGGAGCAATGGCCGCCCTGGAGATCTCACCAGTTTATAACAATGGTGCTTCCACTCAAACAGATCCCGCACTCAGTGTCCTCGCATGAGATAATCATTTGGAAAGCACTATGTTTCAGCATTGCCTACACCTTGGATACCTTACCTGACTTTTGAAGTGGGATTTGTAATTAGTTGCAGTGAGACTTGGGGAAGGGAGAGTACTAAACCTATTCATCCTGCACCATCAGAGCGAACACAATGCCAAATTTCAAATGAAAACAGTAGTCACAGGAGAAAAGGACTAGTTGGCAATTCAACTTGATTCGCTGACATATTGCCATTGTGCAAGTTCTTGGGTAACTTGAGAAAGGCATAGGGCTGGAACTTACTCCTTTTACTTTCAGAGGCCCTTGTGTGAGAATATTTCAGTCCCAGCAAGCACAAATGAACAACATGACCAACTTGATTGATTATCGTTGTGATCATTTGAAATTTGGCACTCTTGTGTCTGTCTTGATTAGTTCAAGACTAAAAACATGTCTCTCTTTATGGAGATAATAAGAACTGCCGATGCTGGAGTCTGAGATAACACAGTGTGGAGCTGGAGGAACACAGCAGGCCAGGCAGCATCAGAGGAGCAGGAAAGTTGATGTTTTAGGTCAGGACCCTTTTTCAGCTTTCCTGCTCCTCTGATGCTGCCTGGCCTGCTGTGTTCCTCCAGCTCCACACCTTGTTGTCTCTCTCTTTATGGGAAATTTGTTTCTTTTTTAATTCATTGATGGGATGTTGGAATCAATGACGAGGCCAGCATTTATTGCCCAGAGGGCAGTCAAGAGGCAACCACATCGCTGTGGGTCTCATGTCACATGTAGGCCAGACCAGGTAAGGATGGCAGATTCCTTCCCTAAGTGAACCAGATTGGTTTTTCTGGCAAACAACAATGGATTCATGGCCATCATTAGATGCTTAATTATAGATTTTCTTTTATTGAATTAAAATTCCACCAGCTGCTGTAGCAGGATTAAAACCCAGGTCTCCAGAACACCATCTGGATCTCTGGATTAACAGTCCAGCATAAATACCACTAGGCCGTTGCTTCCCTGTAATATTCAAGTCTTGCGCTACCAAGTGACTCTTAAACACATAGATTTCAAGAACTAAAGAGGCAAAACAAAAGGCATGTTTCTGATGCCTTTTCTTGTGAGTTTATCAAAACCGAATTGCAAGAATACCAAACTTCAAAGGGAACAATAATTAGAATAGCATTAGAAAAGTGCGGCCTGGTTATCACGTGAACTCTGAGATTGTGTTTTTATTCATTTTGTTCTGTTGCTTCTGTACCAAGTGGCTGCAAATTAAAAGTGCATCTGGACCATTTTATGAGACAGCAGTGATTGTGCTGTGGTATTGATACAATGACCAGACGGCTGGCGGCTGCTGCTGTGTCTCAAATTTTCATCCCTGTGTTCTGGCTGCAAGCTTTGACTTTAGAAGCACCGCGGGCGATTGATTGGGTTCATTTTATTACTGACAGAGCAGTAATCAGAAACCGATTAGATAAAAATACTGAACTTGCTTTCGGCAACACATCCCAAGAATTAATAAAATAAAGTCAGAAATCATGTTGTTCACCAGTTATGGGAACCACTGACTGGGCCAGCATTCATCTCCTGGTCCTATTGTCCTTGAGGAGATGGTAGTGAACTGCCTTTTTGAATTGCTGCAGTCCTTCGGATGTAGGTTCTGCCACAATTCTGTCAGGGCGTTCTAGGATTTTGACCCAGTGACATAGAAGGAGTGACAATATGTTTCCAAGTCACGATGATGGGTGGTTTAAAGGTGAATTTTCAGGTTGGTATTCCCATGTATCTGCTGCTTTTGCTTTTCTAGTTAGTTTTGGATTTGGAAGTTGTTGTCATAGGAGCATTGATGAATTGCTGCATCTTGTAGATGCTACACACTACTACTACTGTGCATCAGTGGTGAAAGGAGTGAATGTTGAAGGTTGTGGATGTGGTGCCTGTCAAGCGAGCTGCTTTCTCCTGGATGGTGTCAAACTTATTGATTGTTTTTGGGGCTGCACCCATCCAGGCAAGTTGGGAGTGTTCCATTACACTCCTGACTTGTGCCTTGTAGATAGTGGACAGGCTCTGGGGAGTGAGGAGGTGAGTTACTCACTGCCGAATTCCTAGTCTCTGACCTGCTCTTGTTGCCTCAGTATTTATATGGCTAGTGCAGCTCAGTATCCCATCAATAGATATTGATAGCCGGGGGCTCAGAAATGGTGATGCTGTTGAATGTAAAGGGATGATGGTTAGATCCTCTCTATGTTGATGGCCATTACCTGGCACTTGGGCTTTTTTAAAATTCATTCAAGTGTTGTGGACATCGCTGAGTAGGCCGACATTTAAAGGCAATTAGCCTAATTGTCCTGAGGGCTGTTAATGTTCAACCACATTGCTGTAGGTCTGGAGTCACATGTAGGCCAGACCAGCAAAGGATGGCACTTTCCGTCCCTAAAGAACATTAGTGAACCAGATGGGATTTTCTGACAATTGGCAACAGTTTTATGGTCATCATTAAGTTCTTAATTACAAATTCTTACTGAATTTAAATTTCACCTCTATGCCATGGTGAAGTTTGAACCTGAGGTCCCAGAACTTTATCTTGGTCCCTGGATTAATAGTCTTAATACCATTAGAGTGGCAGAAACCTTACTTGCACTTAGGGGGCCATGTCTGAAAATTCTCCATGATAGGCAGAGATTGCTTCAGTACTTGACGAGTTGTGAATCCAACTGGACACTGAGTAGTGTTCCTTACCTCTGCCCTCCTAACAAATGGGATGAAGGTGGCTGAAATTCTGTGGTGTCTCTATGAGCTGGACGTAGAAGGTTTGGGAGCATCTAAGATCATGGAAAGCAAACTTCAATGGAAGTTCTCTTTGTCCTTCCTTTAATTAGTCATTTTCTCAGTGATATGGTTGCTAAGCATCTCCCTTTTGGCCCTTTGTTTCGATTGTGTCAGTTAAGCAAAAAGTCGTGGAGTTATTGGTTTGCAGACGTTTCTGTAACATTTCTAATAATCCTGGACAACAATAAATGTTCTCTTGGCTTCAGTCCATTTACTCTTTCAGCATTGCACCAGAATGGAGTGAATAAAGCACACATTGCCAGTTAGTCAGTACATACTAATGGATTTGAAATCTATCCAGATGAAACTTTGTGATGCCAGCATTCTCTATTCATTAAGAAGATAAGCATTGCAGTGTTAAGCAGCACACAAGCTCACTTCAGTTTTGAAAGTGCCTTCCATATGCCCCAACAGAATGATGCTTATGTTTTACGCTCTTACGCACATTCTCCACTCCTCTGAAACTAGGGCTCCTTTCACCCACATCCATTCATCCTGTCACTTCACCATTCTTTCAGCAATGACACTTTTATTCTCTGGAACTCTCCACTTATTTGCTGAACACCTCCTTCTTTTGAGAACCTTCTTGAAGCCTTCCTCTAGGCCTGTTCTCCTGGTTGCCCCTGCCCCACTTGCCCAACCACTCACCCAACCCACCCAACTCCTCTTCATTTACGAGAAAGTTTGTAGTGACTGACCAGCAAGAGCACAGTTACAATGCCCTGGGAAAGGGAGGGTGGGTCTTCATCTTATAGCATTGCAACTGACTTTGCTGTTGACTGACACTAGTCCCTTCACATAGTTTTAGAACAGTCCCATACTGTTAGTACAGCATCACATCAGTAAATTACTCAGGTTTGACAACAACCTGATCAGCTCTCAGTTAATTTCCTGATGTCAACCCAGAAATTAAGATTTATTGAATTAATTTTCATAGTTCACTTCTGTTGGATTTAAATTCGTAAATGATGGGTTGCTGCTCCAACATTGCCTGTAAGTGTGGTAGAGGAAGGAATCCTCATAACGAACATTGAAGAAGTACTTAGACATGCACATGTTTAAACATGCCAAACACACAAGGCTATGGGCCAAGTGCCTGAAATAGAACGAGAATAGTTAGATGAGAGATGGTAAGAACTGCCGATGCTGGAGTCAGAGGAACACAGCAGGCCAGGCAGCATCAGAGGAGCAGGAAAGCTGATGTTTTGGGTCGGGACCCCTCTTCAGAAATGGGGGAGGGGGAAGGGAGAAGAAGAAGGGTCCCGACCTGAAACGTCAGTTTCCCTGCTTCTCTGATGCTGCCTGGCCTGCTGTGTTCCTCCAGCTCCACAGAGAATATTTAGGTGTTTTTTTTTGACTGGCTCAGACTCAATGGACTGAAGGGCCTTTTTCTCTGCAGTAGATCTCTATGACGGTATGATATTTAAAAAAACTAGGAGCAGGAGTAGGCCATTCAGCCCTTTGAGACTGCTCCGCCATTCAATATGATCATGGCTGATCATCCAACTCAGTCCCCTGTTCTCACTTTCTCCCCAAATCCTTTGACCCCTTCAGCTGTGAGGACAATATCTTAACTCCTTCCTGAAAACATTCAATGTTTTGGCCTCAACCCCTTTCTGTGGTAGAGACTTCTACAGGCTCCCCACCCTCTGGATGAAGAAATTTCTCCTCATCTCAGTCCTAAATGGCCTACCCCATATGCTTAGACTGTGACCCCTGGTTTTGGACTTCCCGGTCAACAGGAAAATCCTTCCTGTGTTTACCCTTCTAGTCTTGGTGGAATTTTATAAATTTCTATGAGACCCCCCTCATTCTTCTAAACTCAGCACGAACTTTATTGGCAGCCCATGCTCCCCTCCTGCTCAGCATTCAGTGTTCCTGAGCACCAGTTGTTAAGTGTGTGAGATGTCTTGCTGCAGATTATGAGTATCATAGAAATGGAGATTGCACAACTCATTTTTAACCATTTGGGGCCAGTAGAATAATGCACGATCTCATTATTGATGCAGTAAATGAACAACATGCTGTCAAATTGTGAAAACTGTCACAATGCCTCTCAAACCAGGAGGTGATTTTACTTTGCAAACTACATGACAAACTGAGAAAGCTGATTCATTCTGAGTCAGGAAGTGCTTTCAGTTACATTGCTGCCAACTCTATTTCAAGTACAAATATCTCACAATTAATTTGGGCTTTTTGAAAAAAAAAATTGGCTTTAGTAGATTAGAATAACAGGAAGAATTTGCTTAATCAGGCAGTTTGTTGGGAGCCTTTCAGAACATTCGGCATTGGAGACATCCAGGGCTGGTCTTGATGGCAGTCATTATACAATTCTCCATTTACGAGCAGTTAGTGGAAGGTCAATGAAGTAGCCTTTGCAAACACACTGGCATTGTCACATGTATCTATTATCTTTGAGCTTGCATTTTACAATTAAAATAATACTTACGATATCGAAATGTCTTTGTGCTCTTCCCTCCATTAGTGCTTTTAGAGTACAGTGGTTTGTTATATCAGCGAATCATGGTTACAAATAAGAACTTCAATACAGTAGCTGGATATATGCATCACTAATCTGCTTTTCAGTGGTATTCTCAAGGAGTGAATATTGACCAGGGTCCTGAGGGAGCTCACTGCTTTTCCAGGAACTGTATTGATCCGAATAGATCATATAGGATCTCAGCTTACAGCCCTCTTTACAATACGACACATCTCACACCTTGTGTTCCCTCAATGAAATCTTGCAATTTTAGCCCAGGTTACCTGCTTAGACTCTGCGTCAGAATCTACCCCATAATCTTCTGATGTACAGGTAGGAAAGACATCAACAAATCCAGGCTGATGTCAGAAAACAAATTTAAAGAAACATATGACAAAACTATTTTAGAAAACTCTTTCAGAGAATGTGAACATTATTGACCAGGCCTGCGTTTATTGCTCATCAATAATAGCCCCAGGACCATGGTGAGCTACCTCCTTGAACTGCTGCAGTGTCCAATGCAATGAAGGAGTTCCAGGACTTTCACTTGCCAACTGTGAAGGAACGGTGATATATTGCCAAGTCAGAAATTGAATTGAATTGAATTAGTTTTATTGTCATGTACTCAAATTTACAATGAAAAGTTTACAAGTTGCCACATCACAGCGCTATCTTAGGTACAAAGGTACCTAGGTACAGACTCTTAAGAATAAATTCTTAGGGGAAAAACAGAAAAGTAAAGGATGGTGAGTGGCTTGGAGGGAAACTGCAGGTGGTGTTCCCATGTATCTGCTGCCCTTAACCTTCCAGATTGTGGAGGTGACGTGTTTGGAACATTCTGTCCAGATTACACTTGGAATATTGTGATCAGTTCTTGTTGCCTCATTATAGGAAAGATGTGGAAGCTTTAGAGAGGGTGCAGAGGAGGTTTACCAGGATGCTGCCTGGACTGGAGGGCAGCTCTTATGAGGAAAGGTTGAGGGAGCTAGGGCTTTTCTCATTGGAGCGAAGAAGGATGAGAGGTGATATGATAGAGGTGTACAAGATGATGAGAGGCATAGATAGAGTGGATAGTCAGAGACTTTTTCCCAGGGCGGAAATGACTATTCCGAGAGGGCATAATTTTAAGGTGATTGGAGGAAGGTATAGGGGAGATGTCAGAGCTAGGTTCTTCACACAGAGAGTGGTGGGTGTGTGGAACGCGCTGTTGGCAGTGGTAGAGGAGTCAGAGACTTTAGAGATTTTTAAGTGACTCTTGGATAGACACATGGAGGATAGTAAAATGTAGGGTATGCAGGGTAGTTTGATCTTAGTAGGGTAATAGGTCGGCACAACATCGTGGGTTGAAGGGCCTGTACTGTGCTGTACTGTTCTATGTTCTATGACTTAGCCATTTATCTTCTGCAAGAACCTCTGTTCCAGTGGGAGGGAACATTCTTCAGTTGTCTCCCAAATCTGTATTTGGCCTGCACATGAACTTTCTGCTGATGTAAAGCACCAAGTATGGCAGCTCTATTGGTGGCTGGAGTCTGACTTTGGTCTGTCAATGATGGACAGTTTGATATCCCAGTGTGCAGTTCACCACGCTCATGTTCCCTGGCAAACAAGAGCCAGCCAAGCAAAGATTGGCTCAGAGAGCCATAGAGACAGAGCGAATGAGTCTTGGGGTTTGTGAGGAATGTTGGAGGGTGGGGTTGACACCAGGTGAGGGTGATGTGCAGATGGGTTGATGTGAAAGTGGAAAGTCTTATCGATTTAAGCTAAGGGGGAGGAGATTTAAAGGAGATGTGAAAAAATGTTTTTTACAGTCAGAGACTGGTGGAACTCACTGTCTGTAAAGATGATAGAGACAGAAACCCTCATAAACACATTTAAGAAGCAGTTAGATGTGTACTTGCAATGCCAAAGCACACAAGGCAATGGGCCAAATGCTGGAAAATAGGACTAGGATTAGGACAGTTAGGTGGCTGATTTTAACTTGTGCAGACGCAATGGGCTGAAAAGCCTTTTCCGTGCTGGAGATCTCTATGACTGTAGCTGTAACTCTGTAAAGTGCATTGGAATCTGTGCATTTATTGGGAGCCATGCTTTTTCTTTAATGATGTGTGGAGTGTTCTGAAAAGGCAAAAACTGAGGTTTTCACTCTTGAAAGTTGCATAATAACCATTTTCTTTTGAATGTGCAATGTGGAAATGATGGAGGAACATTCCCCAGACTGTCGTCTAATTGGAAGTTCCAAATTAGTGATTGTTGTCTTTTTGTTCAACACAGATTGCGGAATCGAGAGGAGTAGCCACAGTTAAAACACAGCTCAGTGCTAATCCCTAAGGGCTGAATGGCCTACTCCCATTCTGATTCCTAAATGCATGAGGACACTTGTCTGTGCTCAGGAAGGAGCAGTTCCATTTATATAACCCACGATTAATTCCTCAGACACAGAGGAAATTAGCTCATCCACTTTGGATCTGACAAAGCGATTGAGCAGTTCTTTTGTTTTTGGTGGTGTTGGGTCAGGAACCAAGGGAGCTTACTTCATTGTCACAACCAACAAACCTTTAAGTGAAATCAAAAGGAGAAATGTTTCCATTTGTGCAGCACGGTTTTACATGTGAAAGTGTTAGTAAGAAATTCAGGAGGAAAGCTTTTCCCGAAAGGGCAGTGAGAATTTTGGAACTTGCTCCCAGAGGGAACAGTTGAGTTGAAAATCCTGGGGATGCTGGATAAACAGTCGTTGGAGAGAGGAATTGAAGGTTATGTGGATAGCGTGAGATGAAGTTAAGTTGAGGAGGCTCGGGCAGAGCATAAACTCCAGTACTGACAAGTTTAGGGACTGAATGGTTTGTTTTGGTGCTGATTATAGCAAATAGGAACAGTAATAGGCCATTCGGCCACTTGAATCTGTTCTGTCATTCAGTAGGATAATGGCTGATCAACATTCGTTCTTTAAAACTGCTTTTCATTGGTGCATTTCTGGCTTTTCAAGCTAACTGAGTGATCAATAATTAGAGAGAATTAAATCTCATTAAAAATATCAAAAGTCAATGTACATGTCACACACATGACCAGAAATTCATAAAATCCACAATAACAGTCACAGAAAACTAGCACGCAGGTACAGCAGATAATAAAGAAAGTGAATGGAATGTTGGCTTTTATAGCTGAAGGAATAGAGTAGAAAGGTAAGGAAGTATTGTTGCAACTATATAAGGCATTGGTGAAACCGCACCTGGAGTATTGTGCATAGATTTTGACCCCTTATTTGAGGAAAGATGTAGTGGCATTGGACCCCAGTTCAAATGAGGTTCACTAGATTGATCCCAGAGATGAAGAGTTTGTTGTATGAAGAGTTTAGGCCTATACTCTCTGGAAATTAGAAGAATGAGAGGAGATCAAGTTGAGACATTCAAGATGATAAAAGGTAAAGATAAAATAGACATGGAGCAGATGTTTCTTCTGTGGGACATTCTAGGATGAGGGGCCATAGTCTTAGGATAAGGGGTAGCAAATTTAAAACAGAGTTGAGGAGAAACTACTTCTCCCAAAGGGTTGGGAATCTGTGGAATTCGCTACCCCAAAGTGCAGTGGATGCTGGGACAGTGAGTAAATTTAAGGAAGAGTTAGACAGATTGTTAATTGGTAATGGGTTGAAGGGTTATGGGGAGATGGCAGGAATATGGGAGTGAGGAGCAAATCAGCCTTGATCGGATGGCAGAGCAGACTTTGATGGGCTGAATGGCCTAATCTGCCCCTATATCTTTTGAACTTGTGAACATCTAATGGCGAACAGGTAACTATTTGATGATTGCATAAACCAAAAAAAGAGGGGCTGGGGTCACATGTAGGTCATATCAGGTCAGGATGACAGTTTCCCAAAAAAGCATTACTGAACCAGACAGGATAAAAAAAAAACGGTGTTGGAGAAACTCAGCAGGTCTGGCAGCATTTGTGGAGAGAGAGAAAACAGAGTTAATGTTTTGAGTCCAGTGACCCTTTGTCAGAACTGAAGATAGCTGGGGGAGGTTGGAATGTATGCTGCTAACATTGTTGGGTCAGGTTGGGGTGGAATAGAGTGTGTGGAAACAATGCACAGGAGGAGAGAGAGAGAGAGAGAAAAACTGTGTAGTGATGGGAATGAGGGCCAGGTTGATCCATTAACCATGAGATTGGGGTTGTTAACCTGGTGCAATCAGGGAGCCCTGGCTGACAGATATAAGCAGGAGATTCAGAGTGTTTCCTCATTCTAGGGACTGGCTCTAAACAAGCTAGTCAGAAACCATGTACTGTGCACATGCAAATAATGGGTGACCTTTGGGATGGAATACCGGCCTGTGTGCAGTTATTTCAGAAATTGATAGGCAAACAAAGAGACTGCAGATGATAAGTTGAGAGAAAGATAACAGCTAGGTGAGCCATTCCATTACAAAGCCACAACCCTCCACACTTACTTTGCCTATACATCCTCACACCTTCCTTTCTGTAAGGACTCCATACCATTCTCCCAGTTTCTCTGTCTCCATCACAGCTGTTCTGATTATATCACTTGCAGTAAGAGGGACTTCATACTTGTCCACCTTTTTCCTCAACTGCGATTCCCCTCCACAGTGATCGGCAGGGTCCTCAACTCTGTCTGATCCATTTCCTACACTTCTGTTCTCATCCCTTCCTTCCCACAACAATGGTGAAGTTCCCCTACTTTCCACCACACTAGCCTCTGTATCCAAAGGATCAAAAGCCGCCATTTCTTATACCTCCGGCAGGATTTTTTCCCCTCTATTCATTCACAGGATGAGGGTGTCGCTGGCTAGGCAGCATTTATTGCCCATCCCTAATTGCCCAGAGGGCAGTTAAGAGTCAACCACATTGCTGTGGGTCTGGAGTCACATGTAGGCCAGACCACGTAAGGATGGCAGTTTTCTTCCCTAAAGGACATTAGTGAACCAGATGGGTTTTCCAACAATTGACAATGGATTCGTGGTCATCATTAGATTCTTAATTCCAGATACTTATTGAATTCAAATTCCACCGTCTGTCGTGGTGGGACTTGAACCCTGGTCCCCAGAACATTATGTGGGTTTCTGGATTAACAATCCAGTGGTAATACCAGTAGGCCATCACCTCCCCATAGATGCCACTGCCCGACATATATTCCCCTCCTTGATGGCATTCTACAGGGATTGTTCCCTCTGGGACACCTTGGGCCACTCCTCCTCCACACCCAACCCCTTCCCATGCAATCGCAAAAGATGTAACACCTGCCTATTTACTTTCTCTTTTCTCACTGTCCGAGGCCCTAGACACACCTTCCAGGTGAAGCAGCACTTTACCTGCACTTCACTTAATCTAGTTTCCTGTTTTTGCTGCACACAATGTGGTCTCCTCTACATCGGGGAGATGAAATGCAGACTGGGCGACAGCTTTGTAGAACATCTATGTCCTGTCCACCAAAATGACCCCTAGCCCTTCAGCTCCCTTCCACTTGAAGCCTATGTGATTCAAAGGGTTTGTAGCAAAGTGGGTAGAAAACTGGCTCACAATCAAAGCAGAGAGCATTTCTGAATGGCAGGTGGGAGGTACACAGTGTCATGAGTCAACATTTTGCAGTTTTTGATATATTTTGTCCTGGATTTGCATACTTGAGGGTGTAGTTTCAAAATTTATTCATAACACAACGCTCAGAAATTCTCTCTCTCTCTCTGTGCACTGTTTCCACACACTCTATTCCACCCCAACCTGACCCGACAATGTTAGTAGTTAGGGGTGGTGATGTTGTAGTGGTAATATCACTGGATTAATAAAGATAAAGTCAGTATAGACTTACTAGACCGTAAGGCTATCATTAGAGAGAAGTGACAGGTGGTGGTTGAACCTGAGGGTCACAATGCCACAGGCAAAGGGAGAGAGTTTGAGAAGCAGAGTCCTTCATGGTAACCTTAGTTAGTCTGGGAATTGAACCCACAATGTTGGAGTCACTCTGCATTGCAAAACCAGTCGTTCAGCCAACTGAGCTAACCAACACACACCCACAGCCAACCCCAACCTGAACCCCACACCAACTGGATGAGTAATCTAGTGTCTATAACAACCTACTTGGGAAAGCCTGCTGTATCTTGCTCCCAGGGTCACCACAGAAGTTACTGAACACAGAATAAAACCATGTTATGTCCACTAATTATCTGTCTGATGGAATCAATTTAACAGAAAATGCTGACCAGGCTCCTAAGCTTAACGAAAAACTGCTATTTATTACAGATGGGTAAATTCTAATTACAACAGTTATAAACTATCAATACAACTTTTTAACCCCTGGATACAAACAAAAAGATATTGTTTTTATGGTGTAGGGCCAAAGAAAAACTGACTGAGAACCACAGTTCAATAGCACAAGTCTGCACTTGTGTTTGCTGAGATGACGCTTTGGCTTGCTGTTCTTCAATCTGTTTTCTCCAGGTTTCTTAACTTCTTTGCCGGAGGCACAGAGCAATGTGCACTGACTGAAAAGTCTCTTAGTTACTAGCTAAAGGCAAGAGCTTATAGCAACTGGTGGGAGAAAATAACTGACTTTCTTCAGGCTTCGGGTATTGTTACTTGAGAGCAGAGAGGGACATACACACATGCGCCACCTGCCCTTCCAGCAGTCAAAAGACTTCTTATATGGTGCATACCCATAAGCTGTTGAGCTGCCCAGGAGCTGACCAGAGAATTGTCATTGGCCTGTTGCTCATTGGCATTCATATCTGGTCGCAATTCCACAAACCAATCAACAGCAGCCAGCCCTCACTCTGCATAGACATCCGTTACTGGGCCGTCTACAAATCACTTTCCCCCCACTGCTTGAACAAAGCAGCAGTGTAAACACCGCACACAATGAGGTTCAGTAACTTGTTTTTAAAAAGGCAGCTATTCCTTCCACAGCCACTAAGAGTCCCCATAAATAGCTATCCACCTGCCCAGCCAAACCGTTATCCACCCTTTGTCTGTCTAACTGTTCTTCTTTCTCTTTAGGCTCTATCCCCAGCTATCGTTTACTCCTTACCCTCTCTACCCACCCTGTCTTCTGGATATAAACTGACATTTTCCTAGCTACCATCAGTTCTGAGGAAGAATCACTTGACCCGAAACGTTAACTGTCACGTTCTCTCCACAGATAATGCCAGACCTGCTGAGCTTTTCCAGTAATTACTGTTTTTCATTCCTTCCACAACCCTTGTTTGTAAAAATTCCTTTTCCTATTTCAGTCCACAATCAAAAATACAGAAAATAAAATGATTCAGTCTTTCTAAGCCCTAGGCAAATGTCTTGGTAACAGTGGTTTGACAACATTATGGCAGATAGTGAAATTTGAACTCAATTAACCAATCTGCAAAACTAGTCTAATGTTTAAAAAAACCAGGTGCGCTGAGCTTTGCTGGAGCACTGCAGCAAGCCTGAGACAGAGATGTTGGCCAGGGAACATGGTGGTGTGTTGAAATAGCAGGCAACTGGCAGCTCAGGGTCTTTTTTGTGGGTGGAATGTGGGTGTTCTGCAAAATGGTCCCTCAGCAACTAGAACCATTGAGATAAATAGCCTCGCTCTGTGCTACCTTATCCCTCTGGGTTGGTGGATCTCTTCTGGTGACTCACTGCTTTGCCAGTGGAAGCAGTTTTTGCTGAATTTCTCTGTCAAAGCTCTTCAAAGTATCATTACTGTCCCTTATTTTAAGATTACTCACACGATAACTGCCACACCCTCTGAAATAAACAGCACCAGAGACTATTTGTGTGAGGTCAGGATCTTTAACCTTCAGTAACCCAACGTCATGGACTATTCATGGCAGCAGAGAATTGAGAGCTGCCAATTTGACGTGGTATTTAATAAGCATTTGTCACTGAATTTGAGTCCTGTCTGCTGCACTCAGCACAATAGACATCTCCTAACTCGATGGGACTTCAGCAGTGAACCATTGTTAATGCTGCTGTTCACTTTATTATGGTAAGTTAGAGTAAAGAATTGAAATTCTGTATAGGCAGTCGCTGGGTTCCATTCAGGAGTTTGGCTGAGGACATTGTAAAGCAGCTGTTCGTAAGCACAGGAAATGTTCCTATGTCGAGCCCTTAAAGTTACACCCCTATATAGTATTGCGTCCATAAGTACAATGTTTGTAAGTCAGATGTTTGGAAATTATATCATTTGTTAATTTAATTTAATTTAATTTGTTTAAGCCTGTTGGATCTTTTTTCAATAGGCTGTGCATGTTGCTGGCAAGGCCATCATTTGTTGCCTGTCCCTAACTGCCCTTCAACTGAGTGGTTTGCTGGGCCGTTTCAGAGGACATTTTACACATTACTGTGGGTCTGAAGTCACATGTTGCCCAGACCGAATAAAGATGGCAAATTTCCCTCCCTAAAGTTTTGACAACCATTGTTTCATGGTGACCAGGCTAGCTTTATTCATTGAAATTTAAATTTATGGTGGGGTTTGAACTGTACGCCCGAAGAATCAGCTTGGGCCCCTGGATTATTCATTCAGTAACGTAGCTCGACTCCACCTGTAAGGGAATAGCAAATTCATGTGCTCCGGAGTAACTTCTGTAATCCGGAGGGAAAAGAAGTGTTCAGATCTCTCACAGTTTCTCCTTTAAAAGTGAAATAATTGTTGTTATGGAGTCAATGCTTTCTGTGTTCATTAACAGTGTGCAATGTGTGAACAGGTAATCTGGTTTATCTTTGGTGATGTCGGGTGAGGCAGCAAGAATGGTTCAAGAAGGCAGTAAATCCACTGTGTTACAAAACACTAACGCTGTCAGCTTAAGGATAAAATGATGCTCTGCTTAATGCCTTTACATGGAGAGGATCAGCTCCAACAGTGCAGTACTGCCTTGGAGTTTCTTCTTCTTTTACCAAATGTGGGAACTGCTGAGAAGGACATCACCCATTCCCAGTTGCCCTGGAGAAGGTGGTGGTGAGCTGCAGTCTGTGTGGTGTAGGGGCACCCTCAATGCTATTGGGGAGTGGGTGGGTGGGATGTGGCGGGTGCGTGGTTTCGCTATTTAGAAGTGAAGGAATGGCGATATATTTCCAGGAGTGACTTGGAGGGGAACTTTCAGGTTCTCATGTACCTGCTATGTGCTAGAGTCGCAGGTTTAGAAGGTGCTGTCTAATGAGGCTTAGTGAGTTGTAACAGTGCACGGTGTAGGTAGTGCACATTGCTGCCACTGAGCATTAACGGCTAAAGAGTGGATGTTGAAGCTGGTGGATGTGGTGGCAATCAAGTGGGTGTTGCTTTGTCCTGGATGGCATTGAGCATCTTGAGTTTTATTGGAGCTACACCCAGCCAGGCAATGGGGAATAGCCCATCACACTGTACCCATGCCTTTGTGGAGAAAGGAGGTGAGTTACGCGTTGCAGGCATCCTTGCCTCAGGCCTGCTTTGCAATCTGGTATTGGCCAAGGTACACAGTGAGTGGTTAGGAACTGGAGTGAACTGTCTGAGAGTGTGGTGAAGGCAGGTGGAGTCCTGGTGAGCCTTAGGTAAATACTTTGAGAGGGTAATGGAGAAAGGGCAGGAGAGTGGGACAAGCTGAACAATTCTTGAAGAGTGCTGGCACTGACAGATTGGGCCAAATGGCCTATTTCTGTGCTCCCAACATGCTCTGACTCTATAATTTGTTGTGATTGCGAAAATAATGGGTTTAAATCAGGAATTTCCCTTTAATTTGTACCTGAACATATCCCGGTTTCCCACTTAAGAATAAATAATGGTTTTTATCAAAGTGTTTCTGATGCAGTGAGTGTTTAAGGATCACAGGTAAAATAGAAACCTGGAAAAAATAGGACAGAAATAGGCCATTCAGTCCTTTGAGCTTGCTCCACCATTAAATAGGATCGTGGCTGATCATCCAACTCAGTCCCCTGTTCCCACTTTCTCCCCATAACCTTTGACCTCTTCAGCTCTAAGAAGCTAACGATGCACAAGTCCCACAAGTGGAAAAAAAAAATCAGCCTTGGTTTTTGTGCTCAAATCATGGAGTGGGATTCGGAATCTGAATGGTGTGACTCATAGGCAGGAATGTGACTAGCTGGGACACAGCTGGTATTTTAGTTAGGTTCATGTGCCAATGGATCATTAAGGAATCAAACAAGTGAAAGATCGTTATCATTCTGAAGTTTCAGATTTCAGGTTCTTCAATATCCAACACAGTTTGAATGTACACTATCAAAATACAACTGAATGGAGCCAATTATGTTATGAATCAAATTGCTTTAATCGATAACAAACAAAGCCCAAAACTGTGTAGTAGATGTTATTATAATTTAGGGAGATACCTGGATAATAGTTGGAGAAGGGGGAAAAGAGATACAGGAAGAGAGAGAGAGTGTGTGTGGAAGTGTAGGAAACAAAATTTCAAGATGAGATAACAGCAGGTTTGAAACAAGGTATTAAGGAGGAGTGATTCAGTTCTGAGGAAGGGTCCACTGGACCCATGCTATTAGTCCCATTGTAGAAGCTCATTAATAAAACATATTTTTGAATGAAATGCCATTGGATTTTAAACAGTTTTATTTTTATTAGTTATGAACAACCCCTCTGGCTGTGAAAATCTAATCTTCCATGAAATCTCATCTTTCTCTCTTTTATAAGCATAATTCTAATTTTTTAGGATAAAAGTTTTTACAAGTTTATTTATATTGTTTCATTTTTATATCTTAATCATATGTGCATGGCCAAATCCTTATGTTACTTTCTGTAAAATGATTAAAATGTGAAATGTAATTGCTGCTTTACACTTCCTGGTTTGCTTTCTGTGAGAATTCAATGTGATTGGCTGCTTAGTCTGCCTGATGCCAACACCCTTCCAGGATGCTTAGAGTTCCTCTTGACTCGATGCAAGGTTCAATTGGACAGCAGGAGATGGAACATTCACACCACAGATCTTGTGAGGTCTGTTCCTTTAATTAGTTGTTTCACTGTCTGTCATGATTGGATTTGATAGAAATTTGGTTGATTTGATTTGTTGGTTGTGAAATTGTTTAGCCCTGTCTATGGCATGCTGTTTAGCATGCATAATGTGCTGCACTATAGCCTCACTATGTTGGCACCTCAGCTTTAGGAATGTATCAGAGATAATAGGCGGAGCTCGTCCCCGCCTCCCTAACCTGTTCTTCCTCTCACCTATCCCCCGCTCCTACCTCCAGCCCCACCCCCATCTCCTATCTACTAACCTTATAGAACAATACAGCGCAGAACAGGCCCTTCGGCCCTCAATGTTGCGCCGACCTGTGAACTAATCTAAGCCCATCCCCTACACTATCCCATCATCATCCGTATGCCTATCCAAGGACTGTTTAAATGCCCCTAATGTGGCTGAGTTAACTACATTGGCAGGCAGGGCATTCCACGCCCTTACCACTCTCTGAGTAAAGAACCTGCCTCTGACATCTATCTTATATCTATCACCCCTCAATTTGCAGCTATGCCCCCTCGTACTAGCCAACATCATCATCATAGGAAAAAGACTCTCACTGTCCACCCTATCTAATCCTCTGATCATTTTGTATGTCATCCGGCCCCCTTGACCTGTCCGTCCTCCCTGGACTGACCTATCTCCTCCCTGCCTCCCCACCTACACTCACCTTTACTGGCTCCATCCTCGCCTCTTTGACTTGTCTGCCTCCTCTCCACCTATCCTCTCCTCTATCCATCTTCTATCCGCCTCCCCCCTCTCCCTATTTATTTCAGAACCCTCTTCCCCTCCCCCATTTCTGATGAAGGGTCTAGGCCCGAAACGTCAAGCTTTCCTGCTCCTCTGATGCTGCTTGGCCTGCTGTGTTCATCCAGCTCTACACCTTGTTATCTCAGATTCTCCAGCATCGGCAGTTCCTACTATCTCTGAAGCAATGTTCTTACCTGAGCTAGCTATGCTTAGAACAATAGCAAAATCAATTTGTATTGGGAATCTACATGTTCTTCATCCTTATGTAGTCTTCTTATGTCCTCTGCCTGATTACTTTGAATTTTTCTAAGGGGCCTGCCATAACTTTTATAAAAATAGTTCCTCTATTATTTTCCCAAAGACTTATTTTATCTTAATTGGCCTGTAGTGTCCTGCTTTTAGTCTCACTCTCTTTTTAAAAAATAAAAGTTGCTTTCCCTATTTTACAATCTAATGGAACATTCCCAGAATCCAGGGAATGTTGGAAAATTAAAAACAACTTATCAGCTATCTCACTAGCCAGCTCCTTTAGGTTTCTAGGATGAAGTCCATCAGGAGCTGAGGACTTGTCAGTTTGCAGCTCCAGTTATTCATTCAGCATCACTTCCCTGGTGATTATAACCTTCTTGAGTTCCTCCCACCCTTCCCTTTCCTGAGTTACAGCTATTTCTAGAATGTTACCAGTTTCCTCTACTTATTTAAGTTTTATAATATCTTTAACTTGAACCACAAATTGGATTTGTTTTCTTTTTGGAATATAACCTATTATGTGCATTCAAAAATATTCCCTTAAATGTTTGCAATTGCATTGGCATTATCCCTAATTTGCTGCTTCATTTTGGCTAGTTTTGCTTTCATGCCCTCATAATTGCCTTTAATTAAAGTTTAAAGTACTAGTCTTAGACTCACTGTTCTCCCCTCAAACTGAATGTGAAATGCAAACATATTATGATCATTGCTACTTAGGGTGTTTTTGCTATGAGGTCACTATTGATGTTATCTCAGTGCCTAATGCCTGGTCTGGCAAAGCCTGGTCTCTGGTTGCCTCCAAATGGGCTAAAGACTAGCCTGAATATCTTCCGTGAATTCTTCATCTGGGCTGTCTTAGACCATTAGATTTTTCTAGTCATTAATAAAATTAAAACCCCCAAACCTTTCTGACAAGCTGTCATTATTTCTTACCTGATCTGCCCCACCATGGGGCTGCTGTCGGGGCCAGGGGTTTGTACACCACCCCCACCAATTACTCCTTGCATGTATTGTTTCTCATCTCTACCCAAATCTGCTTTCCTAAACTTTGGGCGTGCCTCTCTGCTATGGTACAGTGGCTCAGTGGTTAGCAGTACTGCCTCACAGTGTTATGGGCCTGGGTTCAATTCCGCCCTCAGATGTGGAGTTTGCACATTCTCCTTGTGTCTACAAGGGTTTCCTCTGTGTGCTCTGGTCTCCTCCCACTGTCCAAAGATGTGCATCTTAGGTGGATTGGCCATGGGAAATTGCCTGTAGTGTCCAGAGATGTGCAGACTAGGTGGATTAGCCATGAGAAATGTGGGGTTATGGGGATAGGGTAGGGAGATGAGTCTGGGTGTGATGTTCTTTCGAGGGGTGGTATGGACTTGATGGGCCATATGGCCTGCTTCCACACTTTAGGGATTTTATGATACACTAATATTAATTAATAGAGCCTAGCTTCTGGTCCATCTGAAATGTCCAAATCCCTGTCATCCTGCTGTCATGTTGTTGTAATGGCTATCAGATCATCCTTATTTATTTTTAATTGAGCCCTTGGCTCATCTGCTTTGTTTCTCATGCTACATACAATCAGATAAAAAGCCTTTATTTTTGTCTTTTTATTACTTTGTTAGCTCCGGCATTCTCTATTGACGTTTCCTCTTAGATTTGTACCTTATGATCCTTCCTGCCACAGTCTCTTTATCATTTTCTACATTAATACCATTCTCCCTTGATGAAATGGGACCAGAAAGAGCTGGAAATGCACAGCAGCTCTGTCGAGCGGGAAACGGAGTCAGCACTTCATGTCTGTGACCTGTCTCAGAGTACTTGTCAGTTCTGGTAAATAGATCATTAGAATCTAAGAGATTGTTGAGACCGGATCAGTTTGCTCTAATTATTCAGTTGGCCATGATTCATTAGGCCGTTGTCTGACCTGCATTTCTTGGCCCAAGTTATCATGTGCTGAATATTGTCAGAAACTAGATAGGGTGAATATTGAAAGGATGTTTCTGGCAGTCCGGAACCAGGGGTCACTGTCTAATGGTACAGGGTAGACCATTTGGGACTGAATTGAGGAGAAATGTCTTCACCCAGACTGTGGGGAACCTATGGAACTCCCTGCCACACAAAGTGGTTGAGGCCAAAACAGTGAATGTTTTCAAGAAGGCTTTATTGATCAGTGCATTGAGTACAGCAGTTGGGAGGTCATGATGCGACTGTGCAGGACTAGGGTTAGGCCACTTTTGGAATACTGCATTCAGTTCTGGTCTCCCTGCTATTGGAAGGATGTAGTGAAATTTGAAAGAGTCCAGAAAAGATTTACAAGGATGTTGCCAGGGTTGGAGGGTTTGAGCTATAGGGAGGGGCTGACTAGGCCGGGGCCTATTTTCCCTGGCGTGTTGGAGGCAGAGGGGTGACCTTATAGAGGTTTATAAAATCATGAGGGCCAGGGATAGAGTGAATAGTAAAGGTCTTTTCCCCAGGGTAGGGGAGTCCAAAACTAGAGGGCATAGGTTTGAGGTGAGAGAAGGGAAAAGAGACCTAAGGAGCAACTTTTTTCACACAGAGGATGGCGTGTGTATGGAATGAACTGCCAGAGGAAGTGGTGGAGGCTAGTAAAATTACATTTAAAAGGCATCTGGATGGGTGTATGAATATGAATGGTTTAGGGGGATATGGGCCAAATGCTGGCAAATGGGACCAGATTAATCGGGATATCTGGTCAGCATGGACGAGTTGGACCAAAGGGTCTTTTTCCATGCTGTACAACTCTATGACCCTATAACTATAAGGAAATAGATATAGTTCTTGGGGCTGAAAGGCTCAAAATGTATGGGGTGATAGGAGGAACGGGGGATTGAGTTGGATGATTGGCCATGAACATATTGAATAGTGAAGCAGACTTGACAGGTGAAGAACATGAGAACCTTGGAGCAGGAGTAGGCCATTCAGTTCCTTGAGCTTGCTGCATTATTCTAGATCATGGCTGACCATCTACCTCAATGGCATTGTCCCGTGTTACCCCCGTGTCCGTTGATGTCATCTTTTACTAGCAACATACCAATCTCTGTCTTGAACATACTCGATGACTGAGCATCACACTTCCAAAGTTATATCACCCTTTGAGTGAAAAAATTCCTTCTCATCTCAGTCCTAAATGGCCCATCTCAGTCCTAAATGGTCCATCCCTTCACCTGAGGCTTTGTTGCCTGGTTCTAAACCTTGCCCTAACCAAGGGAGTTGTCCTCTCTGTCCCCACTCTGTCCAGCCCTGAAGAATTTTGTAATTATCAATGAGATCACCTTTCATTTTTATAAATTTGAATGAACATAGAGCTATCCAGAGGATTTGAAGACAAGGAGCTCAAGGTTTTTAATCAATTTTTTTAAAAAGTTCATTCATGGGATGAGGGCTTCACTGGTTTGTATTATCAAAAGCCTTGTTAGATCACATCCTGAGTCACTTTGAATAGTACGTGGGTCCCCACCTCCTTTGTTGACCCACATAGATACAGACCTTGAAGGGAGTGCAGTGTGGAATTACCAGAGTTATAGCTGGTTTTCAAAAGGTTACAAGAGTATCTCAGCCCAAAATATTAATTCCATGTCTTTGTCCACACATTGCTGTCAGACATGCTGAGCATTTCGAACAATATTTTTATTTCTTTTTAATAAAAATGAGGTGGCAGTCTCTAAAACCTACAATTTTAAGAGGCAATCTGATTAATGTTCCCAGATATGAAGGGGAACAGAGAGAGAGAAACAAACTCTTTTTGCTGCTGGGAGAGTCGGGGGCAAGGAAGCACCATCTAAACAATCAACAATTCAGGAGCAAAAATAAGATGAAGAAGCACGCAAAAGCTGTTAGCAATTTGGAAATCCTTTTGAACTTGATGCCATATCAACGGTAGATTTTCAAACTGAGATTGATAGATGTTTGTCTGCCATAAGAGGTATGGGACAAATTGTGGATATTTAGAGTTGGACATAATCTCGTTGATTGCTGAAGCAGGCTCGAGGGACTAATTGGCATATAAATGCCTCTATGTTCCTTAATTGCAAAATGATTTGTCGTAATAGTGCTCATTCGCTGGTTGCTGGACACTATGAATGGTCCATTATGGGGAAAGGACATTGCAGTGAAGTGCTAAGTGGATTGCGGTCTAGCTTGCCATTTAAATAGATGGGTTCCTGATCACAATCCAGTGGGTGGTCACCTTCATTGCAGGTGCTCTATATGCCCATGGGAATAATACGAACATACAGGTATTTCTGCTATAACACGTGTTTCATTAACACGAATTGGCTGTAAAGCGATTGCTCTATAGTGGACGCTGTTTGGATAATGCAAATTTTCTGCTGTACAGTATAGCAATTTTCCATCGCAATTTCCCTATAATGCAATTTTCTATGGCGATTTTCTGTACTGTGATTTTCTATAGCGCGAGGATGCACAAGAACGCAACTATGGTGCTATAGGAGAACTACCTGTATGAAGTTTAATGTATTACATTTGATTGGCCACTTCATTTGATTTTGTTTTTGAGGGATACATTTTTAAGAATCTATTCAAAAATGTCTATTTGCATTATATCCAAAGTGGATATATATGTGGATGTATGTATATATAAGTGAATGTATAGTACAGTATATCCAAAGCACAATGGCTTATGAAGTCAAACACAGAAGCAAAGAGCATAAAAAAACAGCAGCAGATTTAAGCCATTCGGCCCTTTGAGCCTGCTCCACCATCCAATATGATCATGGCTGATCACCCAATTCATTCTCTTGTTGCTGCTTATTCCCATACCCTTTGATCCCTTTAGCCCTAAGAGCTTTATCTAACTCCTTTTGCAACTGTTTTCTATGGCAGGTTCACCACTCTCTGGGTGAAGGCATTTCCCCTCATCCTCTATCCTTAGACTGTGACCGTGGCTCTGGATTCACCAGTCATCAGGAAAATCCTTCCAGTGTTTACACTGTCTGGTCCTGTTAGAATTTTATAGGTTTCTATGAGATTAACCCCCACTCCCATTCTCATGTTTTTTATTCACTTGGAAAATCTTGCTTCATAAAAGTTGTAGCAAGTCATCAAGGAGGCATTTGACATCAAGCCACTTGAGGAGATATTAGGACAGATTACCCCAGGGTTGGGTAAAGATGTAGGGTTGAAGCAACATATGAAAGGAGGAGAGGCTGTCAGATCTTTGTGCACGAGTGAAATCGAAGAATATGGGGATAGTGCAGGAAAGTAGAACTAAGGTAGAACTGAATGAGAAAACCGGTTAAAGGGGCAATTTGGCCAACTCTTTCTCCACTGCTTGACGTTGTTGGAGCGGGGAAGAGGTTTATTGGGGGAATGGGTCCCATTGACAGCTGAAAGAATACCTGCCAGTGGTGAAGTGGTTAACATAGAGGATGCACAAGAGAACAGAATAAATAATGGTGATACACAGAAAGAGTACCTTGAGAAATACAATCTCTGATAAGTCAAAGCCAACCAATGGAGAAGCAACATTACATTGAAAACATGAAAGATTCTTACTGCTTCAAAAATGGAGAATAAAATGACTGGTTGTCCTCATGTTTTGATCTTTCAATACTTTCCTCTGTCCCTAGTGAAACCTCAAGGGAAATCCTAGCTTGGTAAGAGTCATTGAATGAATTAGTGGCAATTAAAGTGAATGGCCTTGAGGTATTACTGCTAGACTATTCATTCAGGGATCCACGTACTGTTCCAGGGACCCCAGTTGGAAAATAGCAGAATTTGAAATCAATTTAAAAAAAAGTCTGGATTAAGAGTTTAATGATGACCATGAAACCCTGGCCAATTGTTATAAAATTCCACCTGGTTCACTAATGTCCTTTAAGGAGAGAAATATGATCTGACCTGGTCTGACCTACATGTGACTCCAAACCCACAGTAATGTCATTAAATCTGATCTGCCCTTTGTGGCAATTAGGGATAGGCAATAAATGCTTGCCTAGCTAGCGATGCCTACATTCTGTGAATGAATTTTTAAAAAGAGGAGACCATTCAGCCCTTTGTGCCAGTGTTGGTTCCTTGGAAGAATCATCAAAATGGTCTCCTTTCAATCGCTATTTCCCCAACGCCATGCAATTTTTTTTATTCGTTCACAGGATGTGGGCAACACCGTCTGGGCCATCATTTATTGCCCATCCCTAATAGCCCAGAGGCCAGTTAAGAGTTAACCACGTTGCAGTGGGACTGGAGTCACATGTAGGCCAGACCAGGTAAGGATGGCAGTTTTCTTCCTTGAAGGACTTATTGAACCAGATGGGTTTTTCCCAGCAATCAACAATGGGTTCATGGTCATCACTAGGTTCATTGTACTCCATCTGCCAGACCCTTGCCCACTCACTTAGACTGCCTATAACCCTCTGAAGACTTTCAGTGACTTCTGCACACTTTGCTCTACCACTCACCTTAGTGTCATCTGCAAATTTTGACACACCACACATGGTCCCCAACTCCAAATCATCTATGTAAATTGTAAACAATTGCGGTCGCAACACTGACCCCTGAGGCACACCACTAGCCACTGACCGCCAACCAGAAAACACCCATTTACCCCTACTCTTTGCTTTCTACTGGTCAACCAATCCTCTATCCATGCCAATACATTTTTATTAAGTTCAAATTCCCCCATCTACTGTGGTGGGATTCAACATAAGAACATAAGAACATAAGAACTAGGAGCAGGAGTGGACCATCTGGCCCTCAAGCCTGCCCTGCCATTTAATAAGGTCATGGCTGATCTTTTTGAGGCTCAGCTCCACTTACCTGCCCACTCACCATAACCCTTAATTCCTTTAACTGTTCAAAAATTTATCTAGCCTTGCCTTAAAAACATTCAGCGAGGTAGCTTCAACCACTTCACTGGGCAGGGAGTACCACAGATTCACAACCCTTTGGGTGAAGAAGTTCCTCCTGACCTCAGTCCTACATCTGCTTCCCATTATTTTGAGGCAATGCCCTCTAGTCCTAGTTTCACCTGCTCGCGGAAACAACCTCCCTGCCTCCACCTTATCTTTTCCCTTCATAATCTTATATGTTTCTATAAGATCTCCCCTCATTCTTCTGAATTCCAATGAGTATAATCCCAGCCTACTCAGTCTCTCCTCATAATCCAACCCTCTCAACTCTGGAATAAACCGCGTGAATCTCCTCTGCACCCCTTCCAGTGCTAGTATATCTCTTCTCAAGTAAGGAGACCAAAACTGCACACAGTACTCCAGGTGTGGCCTCACCAGGACTCTATACAGCTGCAGCATAGCCTCTCTGTTTCTAAGCTCCATCCCTCTAGCAATGGCAGACAAAATTCCATTTGCCTTTTTAATTACCTGCTGCACCTGCAATCCTACTTTTAGCGATTCATGCACAAGGACACCCAAGTCCCTCTGCACAGCAGTGTGCTGCAGTTTTTTACCATTTAAAACATAGTCCATTTTCCTGTTATTCCTACCAAAATGGATGACGTCACACTGATCAACATTGTACTCCATCTGCCAGACCCTTGCCCACTCACTTAGACTGCCTATAACCCTCTGAAGACTTTCAGTGACTTCTGCACACTTTGCTCTACCACTCACCTTAGTGTCATCTGCAAATTTTGACACACCACTATTAGTCCCCAACTCCAAATCATCTATGTAAATTGTAAACAATTGCGGTCGCAACACTGACCCCTGAGGCACACCACTAGCCACTGACCGCCACCCAGAAAACACCCATATCTCATTTACCCCTACTCTTTGCTTTCTACTGGTCAACCAATCCTCTATCCATGCCAATACATTACCTGTAATACCATGGAACTTTATCTTATGTAGCAGCCTTTGGTGTGGCACCTTGTCAAATGCCTTCTGGAAATCCAGATACACCACATCCACAGGTTCCCCATTGTCGACCATGCAAGTAATGTCCTCAAAGAATTCCACCAAATTAGTTAAACATGACCTACCCTTCATGAACCCATGCTGGGTGTTTCCAATGGGACAGTTTCTATCCAGATGTCTTGCTATTTCTTCCTTAATGATAGATTCAAGCAATTTCCCTACTTCCGAAGTTAAGCTAACTGGCCTATAGTTACCTGCTTTTTGTCTACTTCCTTTTTTAAACAGTGGCGTCACATTGGCTGTTTTCCAATCTGCGGGAACCACCCCAGAGTCCAGTGAATTTTGGTAAATAATTACTAGTGCATTTGCTATTTCCCCCATCACCTCTTTTAGTACCCTGGGATGCATTTCATCAGGGCCAAGAGACTTGTCTACCATTAGCCCCATTAGCTTGCCCAGCACTACCTCCTTAGTGATAATGATAGTTTCTAGGTCCTCGCCTGCTATAACCTTCTTGCCATTAGTTTTCGGCATGTTATTTGTGTCTTCCACTGTGAAGACCGACACGAAATAACTGTTTAATGCCTCGGCTATTTCCTCATTCCCAGTTATTAAATTGGCCTTCTCATCCTCTAAAGGACCAATGTTTACTTTTGCCACTCTTTTACGGTTTACATGTTTATAGAAACTTTTGCTGCCTGTTTTTATATTCTGAGCTAGTTTACTCTCATAATCTATCTTACTTTTCCTTATAACTTTTTTGTGGCTTTCTGTTGGCCTTTAAAGAATTCCCTGTCTGCTAGTTTCCCACTAATCTTTGCTTTTTTGTATTTTTTTTTTCAATCTGATACTTTCCTTTATTTCCTTAGACATCCATGGCTGGCTCTCTCTTTTCCTACAGTTCTTCCTTACCACTGGAATATTCGAAGCCACGTCCCCAGTCTGT
Organism: Ginglymostoma cirratum; assembly: GCA_024137785.1. Taxonomy (NCBI): domain Eukaryota; kingdom Metazoa; phylum Chordata; class Chondrichthyes; order Orectolobiformes; family Ginglymostomatidae; genus Ginglymostoma; species Ginglymostoma cirratum. Next base: position 16,748,443 of record JAHRHZ010000273.1, on the reverse strand, counting down.
TGGCCTGTGGTTCTGAACTATGACTCCAGTTTTAATACCATACAGCCCCAACTCCCCTAAATTCTCCTGATGTGTTCCAGTTTAAAGTGCACTCCCAGTTCACAAGTTCTACTATGAGGAGAGATGACAAAGAGCCTGAGATAAAGTTATCTGGAAGGGTCACAGTCTGAGGATTTGAGTAGATGATTTAGGACGGAGATGAGGAGACATTTCTTCACCCACCACAGGAAGTAGTTGATGCCAAAACACTGAGTGTATTCAAGAGGCGGCTAGAAATAGCACTTGGGGTGAATGGGATCAAAATTTATGGAGAGAAAGCAGGATTAGGCCATTGAGTTGGACGATAGTGATGAATGGCCCAATCAGGCTTGAAGGGCCAAATGGCCTCCTCCTGCTCCTATCTTCTATGTTTCCAAGTGATCTCAGTTACTGTATTATTAAGAGTATTAATGAAGGGTATGTTTTTGTAAATTGCTTTCTGTGTTTGGGAAGGAATAACTCAGTTCTGCAAATCATTACAAACTGCTGTGGAGTCTCTTGCCATTGTCTCACTGCTATTTTTTAACAAACTTGTTGTGTGATTTATGGCTTAAGCTACCACAGGGATGATTCTTTGTTTGGCTGCTATAGGAATGCAGGAAGATCGTGAAGCAATTTGTAATCTATCCTGTAAACCTGATCCAGTATCGAGTGTTTCTACTCAAAAGGAGACTATTACATGTGGGGGGACTGGAGAAGCTGCAATTGTCCCCTTAAAGTAGAAAAGGTTAATGGAGGATTCAATAGAAATAGCCGTAGACTCACACAGCACGGGAACAGACTCTTCGGTCCAACTCCGCGCCAAGCAGACGCCTCAATCTGATCTGGTCCCATTTGCCAGCATTTGGCCCATATCCCTCTAAACACTTCCTATTCACGTACCCATTCAAGTGCCTTTTAAATGATGTAATTGTACCAGTTCCACCAATTCCTCTGGCAGCTCATTGCATACATGCACCACCCTCTGCGTGAAAAAGTTACACTTCATCTTTAACCTATGTCCTCTAGTTTTTGTCTTTCTCACTCTGGGGAAAAGACCTTGGCTATTCACCCAATCCATGACCCCTCATGATTTTATAAACCTCTATATAGTCACCACTCGGCCTCTGATCCTCCAGGGAAAAAAGTTCCATCCTATTCGGTCTCTGCCGATAACTTAAACCCTCCAGTCCCAGCAACATCCTTGTAAATCTTTTCTGCATCCTCTCAAGTTTAATAACATCCTTCCTATAGAAGGACAACCAGAGTTGTGTGCAGTATTTCAAAAGTAGTCCCACCAATGTCCTTTACAGCCGCAACATGATGTCCCAACTCCTGTACTCAGTGTAGTGACCAATGAAAGCAAGCATGCCAAATATTTTCTTCACCAATCACAACTTTTTGTTTGTAAAATGTTCAAACCTAGAATTGTAGAATCACAGAATGTACAGTTCATAAGTAGGTCATTCGACCCATTGTGTCTGTACTAGCTGAAAAAGAGTTACCCAACTATTCCCATTCTCCAGCCCTATCTCTGTGGTCCTTGAAATTCATCACTTTAAAAGATATATCCAGCTCTCTTTTGAAACTTCCTATGAAATCGGCTTCCACCTCTCTCCCAGGCAGTGCATGACAAATCCTAACTACTGTCTGAGTAAAGAAGTTTCTCCTCATCTCACTCCTAGCTTTCGTGCTGACAATCTTGAAACTGTGATCCCCTAGTTACTGACAAACCAACAAGTGGAAACAGAATACCCTTCTTTACCCTGTCAAAATTGTTCATAATTTTGAACACTTCAATCAGGCCACCTCTTAACCTTCTCGGTGTGTTTATGCATTTTTAAATTGCTTGGGCAGCCAGTAGTTGCCTGATGCTTTCTCCATGGCAATGCCTCAGCCTATCAGAATTATTTTGCCAGTTGGCACTCTTTCCTCCTGTCATATAAATTGTTGTGGATTGTTTGAAATTTGGCATTCTTGCATTTGTCCTAATGAGTGCAAGACTAAAAGCTTCAGTGATGCGTCTCTTTGCAGTGATGCTCAGTTAGCAGAAATTCAGAATCAATGTGATCCACTTGATCCCAGATATAGTAATGTCCTTGGACATTATCTGCAAAATGTATGTCCCTAAAATTTCACGAGGCAAGCATTTATGATTGAAGCGACAAGGAGATCTGGTGGGAAGGATGGGGGAGAGTGGCTGAGGTGGGAACAAGTGATGGGGTACTATTTTGACTTTTACCCAACCCCGAACTTTCGGCTCTTACTAATTTTTCCAAAGACACTTGGGGAGGCAATGGGCTAGTGGTATTTTCGCTGTACTGTTAATCCAGAGATCCAGATAACATTCTGGGGACCTGGGTTTGAATCCTGCCACAGCCGATGGTGGAATTCAAATTCAATAAATATCTGGGATTAACAGTTTAATGATGACTGTGAACCCATTGCCGATTGTCAGGAAAAACCCATCTGGTTCACTAACATCCTGTTGGGAAAGAAGCTGCCATCCTTACCTGGTCTGGCCTATATGTGACTCCAGACCCACAGCAATGTGGTTGACTCTCAACTGCCCTCTGGGCAATTAGGGATGGGCAATAAATGCTGCCTGGCCAGCGATGCCCTCATCCTCTGAATGAATAAAAATATGTTTTACAAAAGGTGAAAGATAGTACAAACTGTTCTGAGTTGGTGTGGCTTGTTTTCTTTGGCTCAGAATTTGCCACAGTAATGATGATGAAGTTGACAATGTTCATCAACAACGTAAGTTGTCTGCAACTGAAAGTTCCTCGGGGTGTCAGCAGAGGGGGTGGGGTAATGCGGGAATTCACACGTTTCTACCAGATATGATACTTTTGCTAAGTGAGCACTATTGAGGCATCCCCAGTGTGCGGTCCTTACAATGAAAACATTCATTTTTACGTAGTTAGTCTCATTGTAAAAACCTTTTGAAAATGTTATATAATGATAAGTTATAAATTAACATTAAAATTACCCCCTTGGCCATGTAAAACTAATTTGATTTTTGTGAAGCGTCAAATTTCTCTGGCATGATTTAAAAAATTCACATTTTTCAGCATAACACTTTTTTAAAGAGACTTTTTTTAATGTTGATTTAGCTTCTCTCTCAATTCAATTAGGCTGGCACAGTGGCTCTTTGGTTACCACTGCTGCCTCACAGCACTAGGAACCTGTGTTCAATTCCCACTTTGGGTGACTGTCTGTGTGGAGTTAGCATGTTCTCCCTGTGTCTGTGTGGGTTTCCTCCGGGTGCTCTTGTTTCCTCCCACAGTCCAACGATGTGCAGGTTAGGTGGATTAGCCATGGGATTTTTTTTCTATTCATTTTGTGGGATGTGGGCATCGCTGGCTGGCCAGCTTTTCTTGCCCATCCCTAGTTGTCCCTTGAGAAGGTGGGGGTGAGCTACCTTCTTGAACTGCTGCGTTCCTCCTGCTGTGGGTTGATCCACAATGCCATTAGGGAGGGGATTCCAGGATGTTGACCCAGCGATAGTGAAGGAACGGCGATATATTTCCAAGTCAGGATAGTGAGTGACTTGGAGGGGAACTTAGAGGTGGTGGTGTTCCCATGTATCTGCTGCCCTTGTCCTTCTAGATGGAAGTGGTCGTAGGTTTGGAAGATGCTGTCTGAGGATCTTTGGTGAATTTCCGTAGTGCATCTTGTAGATAGTACACACTGCTGCTACTGAGCGTCGGTGGTGGTGGAGGGAGTGGATGCTTGTGGATGTAGTGCCAATCAAGCGGGGGCTGCTTTGTCCTGGATGGTGTTGAGCTTTTTAAGTGTTGTTGGGGCTGCACTCATCTAAGCAAGTGGGGAGTATTCCATCACACTCCTGACTTGTGCCTTATGGATGGTAGACAGGTTTTGGGGAGTCAGGAGGTGAATCACTCACTGCAGTATTCCGAGCTTCTGACCTGCTCTTGTAGCCACTGCGTTAATGTGGTGAGTCCAGTTTCTGGTCAATGGTAACCCCTAGGATGTTGATAGTGGGGGATTCAGTGATTGTAACACCATTGAATGTCAAAGGGCGGTGATTAGATTGTCTCTTATTGGCCATGGTCATAGCCTGGCATTTGTGTGGCATGAATGTCACTTGCCACTTGTCAGCCCAAGCCTGGTGATGTGCAAGGTTGCACGGACACGGTGCAGTGGGTCTGGCTGGGATACTGTTTGGATGGTCAGTGTGAACTTGGTGGGCTGAAAGGTCTGCTTCCACACTGTAAGGATTTGTGAAATCTTAGCATTGATTTTGTTCTTCGAAAATGTATGTGAAATTCAAAGGATATTCAGTCCTTCTGCCTTATTGTCAGTGGGAATCCTTCACTGTGATTGGCTGCTTTCCCTATGTGATGAAATCATGGCTGCTGGATCCCTGGAGGTTTCCCTCGACTTATTACAAGATGGGAACAGCCGTCAGGAAGGCGGAAAGCTTATCTCTTTGCGTGCATCTTTCTTTGACTGACACTGTTGTGGAAATGATTTGGTCCCTTCTTTGCTTGCAGTTGATGTGTAGCGTTACTAGGGAGGGGCAAGGGGTGGGGAGCTGCATCGATGAGGGAGGGAGGAAAATGAAAGGGCTGTTTTATGATACCGTGAATGGCTGTTCACTTGCTGCGATCGCTGGGGTTGTCTCAGAGGTCTGTGTGGCAGATTGTGACGTATGATTGCAATTTATGGAGAGTATGGGCAGGACACTCACTCCTTTGTCGGTGCTTGTGGCTTAACAAGCTGCTTTCAGCACGGCCTGCCCTGGAGATGAGGTCTTTTGTATGCAGCGAGCGGAGATTGTGTCATACACAGCTGATCAGTGTCCTGCCTCCTTCCACAGACTCTGAGCAGCGTTCTGACCTCTGTCTGCTGCAATGGACTGACTGAAAAGAAACACGAATCATCCAGGTGGATCCCCTGCCCAACATCCTGACAGCCAGGAAAGAGTTCCCAGCCTCTGTAACTACATCCTGCCAACTGAATGATGCCTTCATTCCCGATTGATGGAGGTAAGTGGAAAGGTCATACCATTTATTTTAAAAGAGGCATTTTTGTTAGATACCAAGCAGCATCACAGCACTGAGCTCTTCAGATACAGAGACCCTCCTTTTAGCTCATAGCTGGCCTATTTTAGCAATGGGTTTTTTTAAAAAACCATTCAGGGCCCTGTGCATTGATGTTCTCCGTAAGGTTGAGTGTGTCTGGCTGGCATCAGGTAGTGACTGTGCCAATTACAAGAAGACGCCCTGCTATCACCTCCTTAAAGGCAATTGGAGATGGACATTAAACAGTGGCCTGCCACAGTGCTCATTGGTCATGATTGAATTCCATTTCAAGGGGGCGGCACAGTGGCTCAGTGGCTCAGTGGTTAGCACTGCTGCCTCACAGCACTAGGGACCTGGGTTCAATTCCACTCTCAGGTGACTGTCTGTGTGGAATTTGCATGTTCTCCCTATGCCTTAAAGGGTTTCCTCCCATAGTCCAAAAATGTGCAGATTAGGTGGATTGGTCATGCTAAATTATCCATAATGTGCAGGCTAGATAGATTAGCAATGGGGGAAATGCAGGGTTACTGGGATAGGGTAAGGGGTGAGTCTGGGTGGGATGCTCTTTAGAGGACCTATGTGAGCTAGATGGGTTGAATGGCTTACTCATACATTGGAGAGATTCTGTGATACCATCATGTCTGATATTCCACTTCAACTGCTCCTGGTATCCTTCGGTTACCCAAAAGTTCACAAATCTGTCTATCGCAGTTGTAACTATCCTGAAGGATGGTGCACCTCTCGGGCAGGGAATTCTGAACATTCACAATAATTTCTCGATCTCAACATCAGGCCAAAAGAATTGCCGCCCCCCCTTAAGATGAGACTGTGCTCTGGTGAATCTAAGTGGGGAGGAAAAAAAGACAGATTTCTGGCAGGACTGGTAGCATCACATTTGCTAGCAGATGTGAGATTATTTAGATAAAGCCATTCTCTGCTTCCTATCCCTCCTGTCGCTACCCTGTTCATGGTGGGCCAGAAGATAGCGTGGAGCAATACCACCACCTGCTGGCAGCAAACCATAGCAGCACAGGGTAGCGGGGCTGTGGCCAGTGTTTGGGGACGGAGCTTGTATTGATAGGAAATTCCCATAATAACAGCTGATAGAGACACATTAACAGCTGAAAAGAATGCACGTAGTGATTAGGATGGGGAGAAGGCAAGCTTGGGTCAGGGAGTATGAACACCTGCAAAATCTTTCCATATGTAGACTGTGGTTGTGTGTTGTTATTGCCAAAGTGCTTGTTGCATTACAGGAATCAAGATATTGGAGCAGGATCACAGCATTGTTTGGCACTGTAGGAGGCCATTCAGCCCATTGTGCTTGCACTAGTTCTAACCCCTCGTGCCAATCTCCTGCCTTTTCCCCATTTCCCCGTGCACCATTTCTGTCCCAATTACCATCCAATGTCTCTTTTGGATGCTTCAGTTTGAACCTGCCTCTGCCACATTTCCAGACAGTGCATTTCTATAAGAAGGAGAAGACCATTCAGCCCCTCAAGCCTGCTGTGCCATTCAATAAGTTCCTGACTGATTTCATTGTATTTTCAATTCTGCATTTACATCCAGTGCTGATAAGATTTGATCCTCCTGTCAGTCAGACCCAGGAGATATGAGATCAGAATTAGGCCATTCAGCCCATTGAGTCTGTTCCATAATTCGGTCATGGCTGATATGTTTCTCAATCCCAGTCTCCTGTCTTCTCTCTGTAACCCTGGATCGCCTCACTAATCAAGAACCTATCTATCTCTGTCTTAAATGCCCTCAATGATTTGGTCTCTAAATCCCTCTGTAACAATGAGTCCCACAGATTCCCCATCCTCTGGCTAAAGAAAGGCCTCCTCATCTCAGTTCTAAAGGATCATGCTTTCATTGGGATTGTGCCCTCGGACCCTTGTCTGTCCTACTAGTCGAAACATCTTCTCCACATCCACTCCACACTGCAACACCCAGGAATTATGCAGGAAATAAGTACAGCACCTATACAAAATCTTCGCTATGAACAGATATCCCCACAACTTCATCTGCAGGTGCCTACTAAATAGACAAAAACAGGAGGACACAGTATGCCCTAACACACTGACCACACTGCCCTACATCAGGAACATATCAGAACTGACAACAAGACCCTAAGGCCACTAGGAATCATGGTGGTCCACAAGCCCACAGCCACTCTATGACAAACACTTACAACGATTAAAGACCCCATTCCCACAACATATAGAGCCAACGTGGTTTACAAAATACCATGCAACGACTCCACACACATTACATCGGACAGACAGGAAGGAAACTAGCCATCAGAATACACCAACATCAGTCAGCAGTAAAATGACACAACAAACTTTCCTTAATACTGGTACACTTGGACAATGAAGGCCATCAGTTTAACTGGGACATGGTAACCATAGTAGCCCAAGCCAAACATAGACACACACAGGAATTCCTAGAGGCATGGTTCTCCACCCGTAATGCAATCAACAAACACATAGAATTGGACCCCGTATATAAACCCATACCAATCAAAACCGGAAATGACAGTACTCACCATAACAGACGGGTCAGTATAAATTCCAAGCGGAATAGAATAACATCGCTTCATCGGAGGCTCCACTGATGATGTGACCTAGCATGGTGATGAAATGTCTGAACGAGAACAAGCCAGCTTGGCAAGCAAGTCAACAACCTCACCCACAACCCAACCTACAGATCTTTGCCAAAACTTTTAACATCCATTCTGTCCAGCCCTCTCAGTAATCCGTAAGTTTGAATCAAATCCCCCCATATCCTTCCAAACTTCGTCAAGTACAGACCCAGAGTCCTCAACCGCTCCTCATATGATAAGCCCTTCATCCCCAGGATCATTCTTGCAAACCTCCTCAGGATCCCCTCTAATGTCCGCACATCCTTCCTCAGATACAGAGCCCAAAACTGCACACAATATTCCTAATGCGGTCTGACCAGAGCCTTATGCAGCATCAGTAGTACATCTCTGCTCTTGTATTCTCTTGAAATGAATACCAACATTGCCTTTGCCTTTGTAACTGTCAACTGAACCTGCATGTTAACCTTAAGAGAATCCTGAACTAGGACTCCCAAGTCCCTTTGAACTCCAGATTTTCAAAGCCTTTCCCCATTTAGAAAATATACCTCTATTATTCCTACCAAAGTGCATAACCCCACACTTTCTCACATTGTATTCAGTCTGTTACTTCTTTGCCCGCTCTCCTAGCCTGTACAAGTCATTCTGCTGCCTCCCAGCTTCCTCAGTACTACCTGTCACTCCACTTACCTTTGTTTCATCTGCAAACTTAGTAACAATGCCATCAGTTCCTTCATCCAAATCGTTAATGTACAACATGAACAGTTGTGGTCCCAACGTTGACCTTTACTGAACTCTACTAGTCACTGGCTGTCATCCTGACAAAGACCCCTTTGGCCCCTCTCTGTGCCTTCTGCCAGTCAGCTAATCCTCTATCCACGCCAATACCTTGCCCCTAACACTATGGGCTCTTATCTTATTTAGCAGCCTCCTTAATGGCACCTTGTCAAAGGCCTTCTGGAAATCCAAATAGATCATGTCCACTGTCTGTTCTTTGTCTAGCTTGCTGATTACCCCCTCAAAGAATTCTAACAGATTTGTCAGGCATGACTTCCTCTTGATGAAGCCATGCTGACTCAGCCCTATTTTACCATGTTCTTCCAAGTACATTGGAATCTCATCCTTAAAAATGCATTCTAAAATCTTACCAATGACTGAGATCAGGCTAACAGGTCTATAGTTTCCTGTCTTCTGCCTCCCTCCCTTCTTAAGCAGGGGTGTTATATTAACCATTTTCCAGTCCTCTGGGACTCTTTCTGACTCCCATGATTCCTGAAAGATCACCACCAATGCCTCCACCGTCTCCTCAGCTGTTTCCTTCAGACTATCAATCCTATCCTGAATTATAGTTTCCAGGTTTTGAATCTTTGACAATGCACAGTACAGGAGGAAGACAAGATGAATAAAGCTAAGGTTCAGAATTCATGCAGAACGTGAAGATTTGAAGCATTGACTATCTCTGTTTTGAGATGATGTGGAGGTGCCAGTGTTGGACTGGGGAGGACAAGGTCAAAAGTCACATGACACCAGGTTATAGTCCAACAGGTTTATTTGAAATCACAAGCTTTCCGAGTGCTGCTCCTTTGTCAGGTAAAGTGCTCTGAAATTTGTGATTTCAAATAAACCTGTTGAATTATAACCTGGTACTGTGTGACCTCTGATTCTGTTTCGATAGTCATCTCTGGACATGCAGTCCGTAGATTAATTTCACTGAGTCTACAATTCGCCTTAGTGATCCATGTGTATTGGATCTGCAGGTTGGCATAGACTGGTCAATACCTACAGCATTGAATGCGGCAATTTGGCCCATCGTGCCTGTGCCTCTTTGCTGAGTCCCAAATCCCTACTTTTTATTTGTATGTTCCTTATCCTCACAGACCTGTTTAACTCACTCTTGCAGTTCTTGTTAATCAACTTTTACCCCAATTTCAGGGAGGAATTTCCAATTCTCGGCGACTCTCAGTCGTGTCTCGTCGTCACATTACACGAAGGATGTGATCGATCTAGAGAGGGTCCAGAGGCGACTTACAAGGATATTGCCAAGAATGGAGAGTTTTAGTGGTGAGGCAAGATAGAATAGGAGAGACAGTGGTATCGTAGAAGTGTCACAAGACTGGAGGCTCAGGTTAATGCCCTGGACTCATGCGTTCGAATCCTATCATGGCAGATGGTAAAATTTGAATTCAGGAATTAAAAAATCAGGACTGGTTGTAATATTATCATTAAAAAACCCATCTGGTTCACTAATGCCCCTCTTTAGGGAAGGAAATCTGCTGTCCTTACCTAATCTGGCCTACATGTGTCTCCAGACCCACAGAAATGTGGTTGACTCTTTCCTTTCTTTTGAGAAACTAGGGATGGGCGATAAATGCCAGCCTGGCCAGTGCCGTCCAGATCCCAAACGGGATCCTCCATTTTCCTTTCCCCTGGGGCAGGATCCTCTGAGATCCTTCGACTTTGGGGGAGATACTTTTCCAGCTGCAGCCTCCGCCTCTTCTGTGGCACTGCTGAGCGCAAGGAATACTGGTCTCTGATTGGTTGGGAACACACGCTGGGCCGCACCTCTGCCCCACCCCCTTCTGGGTCCTGATTCCAGGGTAAGGCCTGTGGGTGGCCTCACCACTGCCTGATCGGCATGTGGTTTGGTGGCTCTTCCCAGGTAGAGGCACCACAGGGCTTCTCGTGGGCCCTCCAGCAGCCGACAGACGAGACCCTTAATGGCTCCACATGATTCTGTTTGGTCAGAGAATCATTATGGTGCAGAAGGAGGCCCTTTGGCCCATTGTGTCTGTACTGGCTCTCTGAATCTTGAGTTATATCCACTCTCCCACCCTCTCCCCAGAATCTAGCAAATTCCTACCACTCAAATAACCATCCCAATACCCCGCTGAATGCCTCAACTGGACAGAATAAAATAAAAACAAGCTTGAATTGTTTACCTGGAAGAGGGGAGGTTGAAGGGACATTTGATTCTTAGAATCCCTACAGTGTGGGGACAGGCCTTTCAGCCCAACAAGTCCACACTGAACAACAGAGCACCCACCCAGACCCATCCCCCTATAACCCACCTAATCTACACATCCCTGAATACTATGGGGCAATTTAGCATGGCCATTCCACCTAACCTGCACATCTTTGGACTGTGAGAGGAAACCCATGCAGACACGTGGAGAATGTGCAAACTCCACACAGACAGTCGCCCGAGGGTGGAATTGAACGCAGGCTCCTAGTGCCGTTGAGGCAGCAGTGCTAACCACTGAGCCACCGATGAAATAGTAAAGCGCCCATACAGAGTGGTCGGATAAGTCCCAGTTCTCTTACCAGAGAAGTCAGTGACCAAGGGCCATTGATTTTCAATGATTGGTAGGAGGATAGAGGGGAACTGAGGTATTTTCTGTTCGCCCAGGCACCATAAGAAATTAAGAGTAGAGTTATGCCATTTGGCCATCGAGTCTGCTCTGCCATATGATTGTGGCTGATATGTTTCTCAATCCCATTCTCCTGCCTTCTCCTTGTGATCCTTGATCCCTTCATTAATCAAGAACCTCTCTATGTCTGTCTTAAATACATGCAATGACTTGGCCTCCACAGCCCTCTGTGGTAATGAGTTCCACAGATTCACTGCCCCCTGCTGGTGGCAGTCAGGAGTTGTCTTCCAGGAAGGCTGGGAGAGGTAGAAACCTTCTTCACAATCCAAAGGTACACTTGGGTATACACTTTAGGTACCAGAGCCCGAAGTGCTACAGCTGAGAACAATTGTAACAATCCATCGGGTGCATTAATGCCTTCACTTTGGGGAAGGTGGTCTGCCATCCTTACCCAGTCTGGCCTATATGTGACCCATAGCAATAGGGGGAGGTGATGGCCTTTTGGCATTATCGCTGGACTGTTAATCCAGAGACCCAGATAACATTCCAGGGACCCGGGTTCAAATCCAGCCATGGCAGATGATGGAATTTGAATTCAATAAATACCTGGAATTAAGAATCTAATGATGACCATGAATCCATTATTGATTGTTGGAAAAACCCATCTGGTTCACTAATGCCCTTTAGCGGAAGGAAACTGCCATCCTTACCTATATGTGACTTCAGACCCACAGGAATGTGGTTAACTCTTAACTGACCTCTGGGCAATTAGGGATGAGCAATAAATGCTGCCTGGTCAGTGACACCCTCATCCCATGAATGAATGAAAAAAAGAAAAATGCAGTTGCCTCTTAACTGCCCTCTAAAATTGTTGAGGCTGCCCCTCAGTCCAGTGGCAATTTTGGGTGACAACAAATGGTCACCTTGCCAGGAGAACCCTCATCCCAAGAAAGAAAATGAAAAGGGTGAGGGTGGATAACTAGGTTTCAGCTGGCATGGGCACAAATGGCCTTCCTCCCCGCCCTCAGTTTTACTTTTCCCTTGACGTTTTGAGTGAAATGCTTTCTGCACATCCTCCACTCCAGGTCTCTTTGATGCAGGTTTGAGATCCATTGGCCTGTGTCTCATACATTGTCCAGAGGGAAGAGCTTTTCTCACTCTGTCTCCCTCAAATCAGCTGGCACATTATCCCAGCTCAGCTATTTGATTCACACTCAGTGCGTTAACTCTCTTCCTCTGGCATCGCTACATAGGGAGCAGGAAATGGTGAAACCACAGACCAACAGCTTTGTGCACAAAGGAAGGAATTCTCCCCGCATCTCCTTGCGCTGGTGGGGGACGGAAAGAGGTGGTGTAAAAGGATTGAAAAATGTAGTGAGTGGAAGCACTGGGCAAAGGCCAATGGGCAGAGGCCTGGGCCACCTTTGGGAGGGGCTTCCCGAGGGAATTGGAGTGGGAAGCAGGCAGAAGAACGCTCAGTCCCTCTGATGAGGGGGCTGTCCTCAGATGAGAGGCTGAGTAAACTGGACCTGTAATCTGTGGAGTCTCAGGGGATCACATGGAAACATACAGGATCCTGAAGGGGTCCGAACCCCTTCTGAGAGGCTTTTTCCCTGGGTCAGCCAATCGAAAACATGGAGCTGGGGGCATAGTCCCAGGATAAGGGGCTGATTGTTCAGGACTGGGATGAGGGGAACTGATTTCATCGAAGGTTGGGTATCTTTGGAATTCTCTGGATTGTGCATGCTTCATCATTGAATGTATCTATGGAAAGAAGGGGCAAAGTCACACAGAGGGCACAGGGTTCATGTTCTGGGGACATGGGTTCAGATACCACTGTGTCAGATGGTGAAATTTAAAATCAATGACATGCAGCCTAATGGTAACCATTGTCAATTATTATACAAACCATCTGGTTCACCAATGACCTTTAGGGATGGAAATCTACCATCCTTATCTGGTCTGGCCTACATGTGACTCCAGACCCACAGCAAATGGTCAACTCTTAGCTGTCCTCTGGACAATTAGGGATGGGCAATAAATGCTGACCTTGCCAGCGATACCCACACCTTGCAAATGTATTTAAGTACGTTCTTCCTTCCAAAGTGCATTCTCTGTCATTTCTCTGCATTGACCACCATCTGCTGTCTGTCTGCCCACTCCACCAAGTGGTCAATGTCCTTTTGGGGATCTGTACTGTTCTTCTCACAGTTCACAATACTTCCACATATGGTATCGTTCACAAACTCTGAGACTGTCTCCTAAACACGTAGATCATTTACATATATATCCAGAAAAGCAATGTTCCTAAAGCAGACCCCTGGAGAACTGTACTCCAAACCTTCTTCCAACCTGAAGAATATCTGTTGACCATTCCTTTCTGCTTCCTGTTACTGCCTGTATGTGGCTACTGTCCCTTTTATTCCATGACCTATAATTTCTCTCGCAAGCCTCTTGTGTAGCACTATCAAATACTTTTGGAAAGTCCATGCACACCCTATCAGTAGCCTGATGAAACCTTTCTGTTACCTCTTCAAAAACCCACAGAACGTTACTAAAATACAATTTCACCGTTAGAAATCCATGCTGAGTTCTCTTCACCAACCCACCTTTTCCATGTGACTATAAATTATCATGGAATCATAGACTCCCTACAGTGCGGAAGCAGGCTATTTGGCCCATCAAGTCCACACCGACCCTCCGAAGACCATCCCACCCAGACCCATCCCCTTCCCTTTCCCTGTAACCCTGCATTTCCCATGGCTAACTCACCTAATTCTATCCCAAATAATTGAAGCTTCCCCACCTCTGATTTTAAACCAACCAGTCTGTACTTGCTGGGTTTTACAACCTTTTAACAACAACCTTTAACTTACAACCTTTTTCAACAAGGGCGCAATTTTTACAATCTCCAGTTGTCTGGCACTTCCCTTGAGTTCAGGGAAGATGATGGTCAGTGCTCCTGCAATTTCAAGAGTCTCATGGCAGGGAAACAGACCCTTCTGTCCAATCAGTCCATGCCAACCATAATCCCAAACGAAACTAATCCCACCTGCCTGTTGCTAGCCCATATCTCTCCAAACCTTTCCTAAGATGCTTCACATCTGATCCTGGCCCCTTATCAGCTTTAAGCACAAACTCTCTATTCAACAGCTCTTCTTGATCAATTTTGAACACTTCTAGTGAGTGACACAAGCTCTAGCATCTACCTCCTTGGTAAAGACAGGAGTAAACTATTCTTTGAGTACCTCAGCCATATCCTGGCCCTCCATGTTTAAATCTCCTTTATTGGTCCCAAATTGATGTGAGTCCTCCTTTTAGCACACTTTTACTGTTGAAATTTCGACAGAAGACTTTAGGATTTCCTCTAATGTTAATTGCCAGTCTTTACTCATAATCCCCCTTCTCTGATATGCTTATCCACCCTCCCTTTTAAACCATTCTCTTGCTTCTCAACTGTATTTGCCACCTGACACCTATATGATGGTCCACACTAATATTACTACTGGACAAGTCAGACTCCAGACTGAAATCTGGCTTGATGGATCATATTTGGTTGTTTTTATATAGTTTTAACAAGGTGGTCTTTCACTGAAACACAAAAATGCAATGCAGCAGATTTAGTTTTAACAATAAAACAGAAATTAACTATGGACATGAAATGAAGATAAAATAGACCAAATCAAACCATTTACATAAATTGCAAGTTTAAAGATTTTGAAACACATGGTGTAAAATACAATCACATCGATCCTAACAGTTCACTACTCTATCATGTTGACAGAGTTGAATTTAGCAGTGATTTCAATTCCCCATGTTCAGAATCTGATAGCCAGTCTTATCCTTCGTGCAACTGAACTTAGATTTTCTCAGCTTCAAATAAACTCTGTCAGGGTTTTAAGCAACTATGTCTAGCCTGGAACTTTCAAACTGTCTCCCTATACTGTGGTAACCTGTTTCTTAACAGTTCTAAACAATATCCCTTATTCAGGAACAACTGTTTTATACTCCCAGCTTTTGCCAGGACCTTCACCAACTGAACTGAAACCAAAAGTCTTTCTTGAGGTGATGATTTTTTGCCTGAAGTGACAAAAGACCCGTCTAACTGAAGTCTCATGTGTTACACTGTTTACCATGTTCACTTGCTAACTCAATCAATGAAAACAATAAAAATCCAGTACTCATTAGAAAGTCTGTCTCTGTCATGCTGTGTTTTAAAAAAAAAATCGCCATAGCTGCAGAAATACTTATAAGTTAATCATTAAGTCCTGTTTAAACTGGAGGAGGCAATGGCCTAGTGATTGTTGTTAGACTGTTAATCCAGAATCTTAGCTAATGTTCTTGGGACCTGAGTTCAAATCTCGCCATGGCAGATGGTGGAATTTGAATTCAATAAAAATCTAGAATTAGGAGTCTAATGATGATAATGGATCCATTGTTGAATGTTGGCAAAAACATATCTAACGTCCTTTAGGGAAGGAAGTCTGCCATCCTTACCTGGTCTGGCCTACATGTGACTCCAGACCCATAGCAATGTGGTTGATTTCTAACTGCCTTTTGGGTAATTACAGATGGGCAATAAATTCTGGCCTGGCCAGAGATGCCCTCATCCATAAATAAATTAAAAAGAAACAAATCCTACATGCCATCCTCCATTTCTGAAGAAGGGTCTAGGCCCGAAACGTCAGCTTTCCTGCTCCTCTGATGCTGCTTGGCCTGCTGTGTTCATCCAGCTCTACACCTTGTTATCAAATCCTACATGCCATTTGTTCAATATCCAAACTCTACAATAGATTTACACAACTTACATCATACCTGTTGTAAACACATTATTTTCTTCTTTGTATTAATTTCTTGTTCTTAACTTAATGCTGAACTTTTTATGTATTTTTCTATTTTGTTCCTATGATCTATAATGCTGGACTTTTTGTTTCTTTATTTTTCAATTTTTTTCCCCAAGAATTTGTACTTAAGAATCTTCACCCACGTGCCTTTGTACCTATGATGGTGCCCTAAGTGGCAACTTCTAAACTTTTTATTTGAGTCCATGTGACAATAAAGCTAATTCTCTGCTAGTTCTAATGCAGGTGGAGAATGGTTTCCTGTGCTGGCTTATAACTAATAAGAAGCACATAAGGATATTATTGGTCAGATGCAATAGCTGAGGACAAGCCTACTTGTTTGCTAGGGCATAGAGATGCCTTCCAGCTGCAAATGCAGTCCCATCTATGTACATACTCCCAAGGGAATTCCTCCTGTTCCTTGAATACAAATAAGAAAGTCTCTATTAAATGTTTGAGTGTCTCTGGTGGGGCCATACCAGTTTCCTAAGTCTATATTGAGGAAGGAAAGGTACAGGCTAATTGCTGGCAGGGTCCCAGTTCCCACCTTGTCAGAAAGGGGCCTGGGAAGAGGAAACAGATCCAGAGAAAGTTAACTGTTGAGAGAAACAGAGGTTTTCCAGAACTTTATGCAGTATCAGTACCTGCATCACCTCTGCAGGTCAAACCAACTCCTGACGATTCACAGACACCTATCTGTCTGCTCCAGTGTTTGCCATTGTCTCCAGTCCCTGAAATTCCAGCACAGACCAATTTCCAGATCTGTTCATTTCCAGGGTCCATTTTGGACATCTGGGGTTTTGTTTACAATTGTGTTTTGCAAGTGAACAGAAGAACCGGTGCTGTGTGTGAACGTTCAGTTAGAAGGTTCCTGAATTGTGTTTTATTTTTGGCTTAAGGCAAACAGCCATAGCCTGAAGAAAGCTCTTTGGTTTCAGTTCAGTTTACAAAGTTCTGGGCAGAAGCTGGGTGTATAAGCCATTTGTTCCTGAGGAGGGGAGATAGTTCAGAACTGTTAAGAAATAGGTTACTGCAGTGTAGGGAGATAGCTTTGAAAGTTCCAGGCTAGAAGTGGTTGGCTAAAACCTTGTAATAGGTTGTTTGAAACTGAGAAAGCCTAAGCTTGTATGAAGATTAAAGGAAGATTTTGAAGAGGGGGTATTGATGGGAGGTACTGTTTCCACCTTAACATGTTAGCTGTTTTTGAACTGGGTTAAAAGACATGCAGAAACCTTGCCGTGTTACCCCATTGACACCCTCAAAACACTGTACAGTGTAACTTTTCTCTCTTTAGATGTTGAAGGGACCTCAAGTCTGACACTGAAGAGTGGGCTGCCATATAAAACCACAGGAGTTGGGAAAAGAAACATCAGAATGAAGAAGAAAAAGAAAGGAGCCATCACAGCAAATTTCTCTGGCACCAAGTACCAGATTGGTGAGAAAAATGTTCTGTTGCGGATCCGTGTGATTGTCGAGTGGGGGAGATGTCTTCAAACAGTCACTTAGTTGCACAGACTGAAGTCATGCTGAAAGGAGAGACACGTTGCTGAAATGTGTTGATTTTCAGTCAATCTTATATGTTAGAATCTTATATGTCTCTGAATTGCGTGGGTTATGGTGAGAAAAGTGGCAGTATCGTGTGGCAAATCCAGAGAGGCCGGTCCTGACATCACAGGATCAGCTTGCTGCATCTCTTAACTATGTTCTGGGCCTTGAAGCAAGATTCACCAAGGTTCCTTCATCCCCCTGTCATTATAGCTTCGGTCCTGAGGACCATTGGCTGTGGCGATGGGGATCAGGTAGCTATGTTCAAACCCAGTAGACCCTGGCACTGCTGGGCCTGTCTCTCCATGGACTGATCCTGTCTCTCCATGGACTGATCCTGTCTGCCCATGGACTGGGCCCGTCTCTCCATGGACTGGGCCCGTTTCTCCATGGACTGGGCCTGGCTCACCATGGACGGGGCTTGACTTTTTGTGACAGCTGCCAACCTGTCCATGGAGGCAGTCGGACAGTCACATGACTCGCAGCACTGTTGGAGATCTGGTCAATGAGGGGCCATTGCCTCCCACATCCCTGTCCGCCCTCCTGTCCCTCAATTCACCCCAATTGCTGACACCACAAGGTCCTCTCCTCCCTGAGGTTGAGCAGGTCTCCCTCAGTCCTCCGAGTGCCAGAGGCCTGAGGCGTTTCTCCCTCAGCTGGGGAGCTGTGGCAGTGAGGTGTTCACCAGCTTGTGCTGCCATCCTGTCGAAACCCAGTGTTCCCACGGGAGTTATCAGTCTCTGAGCTGCTGGTAGGTACAGGAGACTGCCTTTGCCAAGGATTTCCTCTGAGGTGTCTGTAACCTCGTCCTCCGAGGTTGAGGGCATGCTGCCTGAGGGAGCAGGTACCTGCATGGTACAGGAGAGAGAAGGTGTAGCAGGCAGTGTTTGAATGTGTTGTGTGAGGAATGACATTGACAGTGGGGTTACTGTGAGAGTTACAGTGGAATGAGGAGTTGTATTTACTGGGTTTGTGGGAGATGATCGTCACTGCAGAACCTCATTTTCTCATTTGAGGGACACAATACCCTCCTAATTGGGGGAGGGGGGTTGCAGTGAGGCTGGTGTTGGGCACCCTTGACCCATCCTGGCTCTTTCTGCCCTCTTCTGGGCTGTTACCTCCTGGAATGAGAGAAAGGGGAGGGATTGAGTGAGAGGCAAGTGGGTGGCCTAGCCGTTAATGCTGGTGAAGGTGGGGGAGTGAATAGGCAGCACAGAAACCATGAGGATTAATGGTTTGGGAGGCTGAGGGCTAACAACAGTGAGTGAGGGAAGATGTTGCAGGCAACAGTGAGAGTGGGAGAGCAGGAGCCCTGGGGGTGGGTCGGTGTAGCAGCAGCAATAGAACGAGCGTGAGGTAGAACATAGAACAGTACAGCACAGTACAGGCTCTTCCGACCACGATGTTGTGCCGAACTTTTACCCTAAACCTAAGGTCTATCTAACTTCCACCGTTACCTTATACTATCATCCATATGCCTATCTAATAGCCGCTTAAATACCCCTAATGAGGCTGATTCCACCACCCTCTCCGGCAATGCATTCCACGCCCCACCATTCTCTGACTAAAGAACCTACCTCTGACGTCTCCCTGATATCTACCTCCTTTCACTTTAAAACTATGCCCCCTCGTAATAGCTACATCCACTCTCGGAAAAAGTCTCTGGCTGTCTACTCTATCTATACCTCTGATCATTTTGTACACCTCTATCAAGTAACCTCTCATCCTTCGTTGTTCTAAAGAGAAAAGCCCTAGCTCAACCTTTCCTCATAAGACCTTCCCTCCATTCCAGGCAACATCCTGGTAAATCTCCTCTGCACCTTTTCTAACGCTTCCACATCTTTCCTGTAATGAGGCGCCTAGAACTGGACGCAATATTCCAGATGTAGCCGAACCAGGCTTTTGTATAGCTGGAACATAACTTTACGGCTCTTGAACTCAGTCCCTCTATTAATGAAAGCTAACACACCATACGCCTTCTTAACAACTCTATCCACCAGGGTGGCAGCTTTCAGGGAACTGTGGACATGAACCCCAAGATCCCTCTGCTCCTCCACACTGCCAAGAATCTTTCCGTTAACCCTGTATTCTGCTTTCAAGTTTGTCCTTCCAAAATGAATCACCTCACACTTTTTTCAGTGTTAAACTCAGTGAAAAAAGCCCCAGCCTATCCAGCCTCTCCCTATAACTCAAACCTTCTATTCCCAGCATCATCCTGGTAAACCTTTTCTGAATCCTCTCCAGCTTAAAAATATCTTTGCTATAACAGGGTGACCAGAATTGCACACAGTACTCCAGAAGAGGCCTCACCAATATCCTGTACAACCTCAACATAACATCCCAACTCCTGTACTCAAAGACTGAGCAACAAAGGCAAGCATGTTCATGGCCTTAATTCTACTTTCTGCTTCTAGTGAACAAGCCAATCTGCCATCTGTGCCAGTACGGTATTCCCTACCTCCATGAGCTGTTTCATTCATAAGGTCTTTAAGCTTGAAAAGCACCGACTTGTCATGGGGGTCAGCTAGCTCAGTTGGTTTGCAATGCAGAGTAATGCCAGCAGTGCAATTCCTGCACAGCATGAGGTTATATCATGAAGGACTCTCCTTCACAACTGACCCTTAGGCTAAACACCACCAGCTGTCTCTCTCTCTCTCTCTAATGGGAGAGCAGCCGCAGTATTCGGGTTGTGAAATCTAGCTGGTTAGGTCATGCCATTTTTTAAAAAAGTGGACAATTTAAAGGAGTCATGCAGCCTTTAACAATCCATCAGAGGCCTGTTGTTGCTTTTGGTTTCTGAGGGTGGTGTATAGTGTGGAGCATTGCAAGTGTCAGTGAACATCCTCATTCCTGACCTTATGATGGAGGACAGGTCGTTGATGAAGCAGCTGAAGGTGGTTGGGCTGAGGACACTACCCTGAGGAATGGCTGCAGCAATAGGGCGAAGATGACTGACCTCCAACAACCTCAATCATCTTCCTTTGTGCCAGGTATCTGTCCAATCAGCACAGATCTTTCCACCAATTCCCTTTAATTTCACTTTTGCTCCTTTTTCCCACTTGGTCAAATGCAGCCTTGATGTCAAGTTCAGTTACTCTCACTTCACCTCTGCAATTCAGCTCCTTTGTCCATATTTGAACCAAGGCTGTAATGAGGTCAGGAGCTGAATGGCCCTAGTGGAACCCAAACTGGGTGACAGTTATTGCTGAGTAAACTGTTTGTTTCCTGATGATCAGGAGGAGGCTGATGGCGTGGTAACTAAACAGACGTATTTGTCCTGCTTAGTCATACCTGAACCATTTTACACATTTTAAAAAATTCATTTGTGGGATGTGGGCGTCGCTGGCTGACCAGCATTCATTGCCCATCCCTACTTGTTCCTTGAGAAGATGGTGGTGAGCTGCCTTCTTGAACTGCTGCATTGACCCACAATGACCTTAAGGAAGGAATTCCACGAATTTGCCCCAACGACAGTGAAGGGACAGCAATATATTTCCAAGTCAGGATGGTGAGTGGCTCGGAGGGGAATTGCAGGGGGTGGTGTTCCCATGTATCTGCTGCCCTTGTCCTTCTAGATGGAAGTGGTTGTGGGTTTGGAAGGAGCTGCCTGAGGATCTTTGGTGAATTTCTGCCGTGCATCTTGTAGATAGTACACACTGCTGCTACTGAGCGTCGGTGGTGGAGGGAGTGGACGCTTGTGGATGTGGTGCCAATCAAGTGGGCTGCTTTGTCCTGGATGGTGTCAAGCTTCTTGAGTGTTGTTGGAGCTACACCCATCCAGGCAAGTGGGGAATATTCCATCACACTCCTGACTTGTGCCTTGTAGATCGTGGACAGGCTTTGAGGAGTCAGGAGGTGAGTTACTCGCCGCAGACCTATGACCTGCTGTTGCAGCCACTGTGTTTATGTGGTGAGTCCAGTTGAGTTTCTGGTCAATGGTAACTCTCCGTGATGGTAATACCACTGAATGTCAAGGGGTGGTGGTTAGATTCTCTCTTTTTAATGATGGTCATAGCCTGGCATTTATGTGGCACGAATGTTACTTATCACTTGCCAGCTCAAGCCTGGGTATTATCCAGATCTGATTGCATTTAAATATAGCCTGCGTCAGTACCTGAGGAGTCACGAATGGTGCTGAACATTGTGCAATCATCAGCGAACACTCCCACTTCTGACCTTATGATGGAGGGATGGTCATTGATGAAGCAGCTGAAGATAGTTGGGCCTAGGACACTACTCTGAGGAACTCCTGCAGAGATGTCCTGGAGCTGAGATGATTGACCTCTAACAACCACGACCGTCTTCCAATGTGCCAGGGATAACACCAACCAGCCCTGATATCCATTGATTCCAGTTTTTCTAGGGCTCCTTGATGTCACAACCGGTTGAATGCAGCCTTTATATTAAGGGCTGTGCCTCTCTCCTCTGGAATTCAGCTCTTTTGCCCATGTCTGAACCAAGCCTGTAATGAGATCAGGAGCTGAGTGGCCCTGGCGGAACACAAACTGGGCGTCACTGAGCTGGTTATTGCTGAGCAGGTGCTGCTTGATAGCATTCTTAATGACAACTCCCATCACTTTACTGATGATCAAGGGTAGACTGATGGGGTGGTAATTGGCCGGGTTGGATTTGTACTGCTTTTTGTGTACAGGACATACTTGGGCAATTTTCCACATTGTCAAGTAGATGCCAGTGTTATAACTGCACTGGAAGAAGTGGCAGGTTCTGGAGCAAAAATCTTCACTACTGTTGCTGGAATGTTGTCAGGGCCCGTAGCCTTTGCAGTATCCACTGTCTCCAACCATTTCTTGATATCACATGGAGTGAATCAAATTGGCTGAAGACTGGTAACTGTAATGCTGGGGACCAGTGGAGGAGGCCGAGATGGATCATCCATTCGGCACTTCTGGCTGAAGATTGCTGCAAATGCTTCAGCCTTATCTTTTTGCACTGATATGCTGGGATCTTCCATCATTGAGGATGGGGATATTTGTAGAGCCTCCTCCTCCAGTGAGTTGTTTAATTGTCCACCACCATTCACAACTGGATGTGGCAGGACTGCAGAGCTTAGATCTGATCCGTTGGTTGTGGGATCGCTTAGCTCTGTCTATCACTTGCTGCTTTCGCTCTTTGGCGTGCAAGTAGTCCTGTTTGGTGGCTTCACCAGGTTGACACCTCATCTTCAGGTACACCTGGTACTGCTCCTGGCATACCCTCCTGCACTCTCCATTGAACCAGGGTTGATCCCGTAGCTTGATGGTAATGGTTGAGTCGGGGATATTCCGGGCCATAAGGTTACAGATTGTGCTGGAGTACAATTCTGCTGCTGTTGATGGCCCACAGCACCTCATGGATACCCAGTCTTGATTTGCTAGATATGTGTGAAGTCTGTCCCATTTAGCACAGTGATAGTGCCACACAGCACGATGGAGGTTGATCTCAATGAGAGGGCGAGATTTCATCTCCATAAGGACTGTACGATGGTCCCTCTTACCAACACTGTCTTGGACAGATACAACTGCAGCTGGCAGACTGATAAGGATGAGGTCAAGAGATAAAAGGTACTGCAGATGCTGGAGAATCCGAGATAACAAGCATGGGGCTGGATGAACACAGCAGGTCAAGCAGCATCATAGGAGCAGGAAAACTTGACGTTTCGGGCCTAAACCCTTCATCAGAAATAACCACCTGCCACAGACCCAGTCGAGCAGCTATGTCCTTTAGGACCCGACCAGCTTGATCAGTAGTACCGCTGCCGAGCCACTCTTGGTGGTGGACGTTGAAGTCCCCCACCTAGAGTACATTTTGTGCCCATCTTTAGTGCTTCCTCTAAGTGTTGTTCAACATTGAGGAGTACTGATTCATCAGCTGAGGGAGGTCAGTACGTGGTGATCAGCAGGAGGTTTCCATGCCCATGTTTAACCTGAAGCCATGAGATTTCATGGGGTCTGGAGTCAATATTAAGGACTCCCAGAGCAACTCCCTCCCTACTGTATACCACTGTGCCCCCACCCTTATGGGTCTGTCCTGCTGGTGAGACAGGACATATCCAGGGATGGTAATGGTAATGGTAATGGTAGTGGTGGTGTCTGGGACATTGTAATGTATCATTCTGTGAGTATGACTATGTCAGATTGTTGCTTGACTAGTCTGTGAGACAGCTCTCCCAATTTTGGCACAAACCCCCAGATGTTCATCAGGAGAACACTGTTGGGTAGATGCCAGTGTTATAGCTGCATTGGAGCAGCTTGGCTAGGGGTGCAGCTAATTCTGGAGCATGATATCAATACTACTGTTGAGATGTTGCCAGGGCACATTGCCTTTGTGATATCCAGTGCCTTCAGCTGTTTCTTGATATCACATGGAGTGGATTAAATTGACTGAAGGCTGGCATCTATGATAGTGCAGTCCTTGGGAGGATGTCAACATTTATCATCCACTTGACATTTCTGGCTGAACTTCATCACGAGTGTTTCAGCTTTGACCTTTGCACTGAAATTCAGGGATCCCACATTACTAGTGACGGGAATATTTGTTCAAATGACCTGCACGATTCACTATTAGATGTGGCTGTTGGGCACCGTCTCTACAACACGCTGCCACTGCTGTTTATCTTCCGTCTAGTCTTTATGTGACCTAGTCTTGCAGTTGATAGTCCTGGAGCAGCTTGGAAGACTTTACTGAATTGAAGATAATATTTAAATGTAGGGTAAACTGGGCTTGGCCAGTTCAGTTTGCTAAACGGCTGCTTTGCAATGCAGAGTAACACCGACTGTGTGGGTTCAATTTGTGCACCAGCTAAGGCTACCATGACGATCCCACCTTCTCAACGTCACCCCTCACCTGAGGTGTGACACATATTCTGTCTCTCTCTTTATCACATGCACTCTCTCTGTGACATACATCCCCTCTCTCTCTCTCTCGCACACACGCACACTCTTGTGTATAGTCCCTCTTTCTGTCGCACACTGTCTCATTCACACACACATTTTCTATCACACTCTCTGTCACACACACACACACTCTCTCACACACACTCGGTATGACACACACTCTCTCACACACTGTCATACATACTCACACACACTCTCTCACACACTGGCTCTCAAGCACACTCAATCTCTTACACACACACACGCTCACACACACTCTCTCACACACACTCTGTATCACACACTCTTTCACACACACACGCGCGCGCGCACACCCACACACACACTCTCTCTCTCACACACGCTCTCACGCACAGTCTCTCTCACACACACACTCTCTCTCTCACACACACTCTCTCTCTCACACACACTCTGTCTCTCACACACACTCATACACCCTCACACACGCTGTCATATACACTCTCTCTTTCCCACACTCTTAATCTCTCACAAACTTTCTTCAGGTTAAATCCCCACCATTTCTCTGTAATGAGAGAGTAGCCCTGATGGTCTGGTACTTAGCAACATTACACGCAACATAAATAGAAGATTTCATCATAGAAGGATAAACTTAAGGGCAATGATTTAAAGTTCATCGTTGTGGTTGCTGAAGCATGCAAGCAAACAGGGGTATCCCATAACTATATTTAAATAAACAGTGACAAATAGCTAGTAATGTGGAAATTTTAAATAAACAGTCTCTCAGTTCATAAAGTTAATAAAGTGTTAAAAAAGTAGAGTTGTTATTTGATTTTAGAAAAGTCAGTGCATGTGTGTGTGTACAGTCAACAATCATCATTGGATTGTTAGTGCCAGAAAACATATCATTTCTAAAATCATTGACAAAGTGAGGGAAGTGATTTGAATTGCATGGAGATCATTGACAGTCTAGTCACAAACGTGGTTTCTGTTGAAGGATGTGAATCTGTTGGTGACAGTTCTGAAGAGATTATTAAATTGATAGAAATCTAGCAAATAGGAACAGGAGTAGGCCACTCAGCCCTTCAAGCCTGCTCCACCATTCAATATGATCATGGCTGATCATCCAACTCAATGCCCTGTTCCTGTTTTCTCCCTGTAGTCTTTAATCCCTTTAGCCCTAAGAACTATATCTAAATCTTTAGAGTCATAAGAGTCATACAACATAGAAATAGACCCTTCGGCTCAACTTGTCCATGCTGCCTAGGTTTCCCAAACTGAATTCACCCCATTAGCTTGCATTTGGTATAAATGCCTCTAAACCTTTCCTACTCGTGGACCCGTTCAAATGCCTCTTAAATGTTATAATTGTACCAGCCTCTGCCACTTCATCTGGCAGCTCATTCCAAACACGCACTGCCCTCTGTGTGAAAACATTGCCTATCAGATCCCTTTTAAATCATTCCCCTCTCACCTTAAACCTATACCCTGTGGTTTTGGACACCCCCACCCTGGGGAAAAGATCTTAGCTTATCTAAGCCCGTCATGATTTTCTAAAACTCTATAAGGCTACCCCCTCACCCTCCTACGCTCCAGTGAAAATAGCCTATCTATAGCCAGCCTATCCAACCTCTCCTGATAACTCAAACCCTCCAGTCTCGTTAATATCCTGGTCAATTTTTTTTGCAGCCTTTCCAGTTTAATAACATCCTTGCTGTAGCTGGGAAACAGAGTTGTGTGCAGTACGCCAGGTGTGGCCTCAGCAATGTCCTGTACAGCTGTAACATGTTGTCTCAACTCCCGTACTCAGTGCTCTGACCAAAGAAGGCAAGAATGCTAAATGTCTTCTTCACCAGACTGTTTACCTGTGGTGCCACTTTCAAGGAGCTGTGCACCTGTAACCCCATGTCTGTTCAACAACTCTCCCCAAGGCCCTACCATTAGCTCTATAAGTCCTGCCTTGGTTTGTCTTATCAAAATGCAACACCTCGCATTTATCTAAATTAAACTCCATCTGCCACTCCTTGATCCACTCCTCGAACCGAGAGTCCAGCACCAGGGGGTCACAGTCTAAGGATACGGGAAGGTCATTTAGGACTGAGATGAGGAGAAATTTTTTCACCCAGAAAAAAATGCACAAAAACCGCATTCAAGGTTTAAATATTGAATGTTTTCAAAAAGGATCTTGGTAAGGAATCTTGATCAGTTGGGCCAGTGGATCAAGGAGTGGCAGATGGAGTTTAATTTAGATAAATGCGAGGTGTTGCATTTTGATAAGACAAACCAAGGCAGGACTTATACAGCTAACGGTAGGGCCTTGGGGAGAGTTGTTCATCGGGAACATCCTTCCTGTGGGTACCCTGTTTAATCCTATTAGAATTTTAAAGGTTCCAGTGAGATTCCCCTGTTGTGTCATTCTCACGTTTTTATTCACATGGAAAGTCTTGCCTCGTGAAACTTGCAGCTGAATCATCTACACACTCCACTTGATTAAAGTGTGTAAGGTTCTGAATAGCCTCGATCAGGTGGATGTGGGAAGGATGTTCCCTCTTGTGGGTCAGTCTGGTTAGTTTTATAATTCGGGGCCATGATCTTATTGAATGGTGGACCAGGCTGAATGGTCTAATTCTGCTCCTATTCCTTATGTTGCTATGATGTCACTATGGTAAGTCACCTACAACCTACCGTCCACATGTTGAGGTTTGTAATACAGTAGCTTTTGTGAAAAGAAAACCATCTCAGTTAAAGTAACTGCATGCATCAACAATGAAGTGCATTGCTTTAACACCCCTTAAACGCAGGTGCGATTATCAAACAAAATTTGACCCAAGTTCCCATGGTAAAGGACAATAGGTCAGCTGACCCTGAGCTGAGAGAAAAGCCTGGGTTTTAAAAAATGAGTGAGAGACGAGTGGGTTTAGAGAGAGAATTCCGGAGGTCAGGCTCAAATTGCTGCAAGACAAGGCTCCCAGTGGTACAGCAATGAAAGCTGGGGCCATGAGAGAGAGCAGATTCAGAGGAATGCAGAGATCTCAGAGAAGCTGCTGGAGGAATTTACAGAGATCGGGAAGGGTGGGGAGAGATTTGGTCAGGTGCGTGGGAATTTAGAATTTATTATGTAAGAGCCCCTTCTGGAGTAGCGTGTTCAGTTCTGGTCACCCTACTACAGGAAGGATATTATCAAGCTGGAGAGGGTTCGGAAGAGATTTACCAGGATGTTGCCAGGAATGGATGGTTTGAGTTAAAAGGAAAGAATGGATAGGCTGGGACTTTTTTCACTAAAGAGTAGGAAGTTGACAGCTGACTTTCTAGAGGTTTATAAAATCATGAGGGGTACAGATAAGGTGAATGATAAGTGTCTTTTCCCTAGGGTGGGGGATTTCAAGATTAGGGGGTGTATTTTTAAGGCAAGTGGAGAAAGATTTAAAAAATGACACAAGGGGCAATTTTTTTGCACAGAGGGTGGTTGGTATATGGAATGAACTTTCAGAGGAAGTGGTGGATGTGGGCACAGTTACAACATTTAAAAGACTTTTGGATAAGTACATAAACAGGAAACGTTTGGAGGAATATCAGCCAGGTGCAGACAGGTGGGACTAGTTTAGTTTGGGGTTACGGTCAGTACGGACTGGTTGGACCGAAGAGTCTATTTCTGTGCTGTAGGTTTGGGAGAGAGTGTGGGTCAGTGAGCACATGGACAGAGGGTGGATGGGGGATAAACTGTTTCTCACCCTGCCTGAATTGTGAAGCTTACTGACTGACAGGAACAGGATGGTTTCTCTTTCTGCTTGCAGTGCGCCTGGCGATATTGGAAGCAGGGTTTTCTCGAGCCAGGGAGGAGGATGAAACAGCCAATCTGATCTGGAATGATGCTGCTGTGCAGCAGGAGAGGATTGCTGATCTGAGAAACTATCAGGTACATCAGCATGGCATTGCCCACCTGCCTTCTTGGCTCAGCTGTGAGATCATTTTGCCTTTTTGACTCTGGTGAGTGTGCAATCAAGGATCAGAAGTAGGCCATTCTGCCCCTTGAGCCTGCTCTCCCATTCGATGATATGATTACTTCGCAATCACAACTACTTCCAATGATCTCTTAACACCCTGCCCCCTCCGCCTTATCATCAATCTATCCACCTCTATCTTAAAACATTCAAAGTCTCTCATACTTTTGAGGACTAGACTCTCGACCTTTTGTGAGAAAAGAACTTCTCAATGCTCTTTGAAAACGGGTGACCCCTGTGGACAGTGGATTAATGAGGGGAACAGAGTGGGGTGATGAGGGGAATAGGGGGTGGGGTGATGGGGGGAGCAGGGAGTGGGGTGATGGGGGAAGTGGGGAGTGGGGTGATGAGGGGAGGAGGGAGTGGGGTGATGGGGTAGCAGGGAGTGGGGTGATGAGGGGAACAGGGAGTGGGGTGATGAGGGGAACAGGGAGTGGGGCGAAGAGGGGAACAGGGAGTGGGGTGGTGAGGGGACCAGGGAGTGGGGTGGTGAGGGGAACAGGGTGTGGGGTGATGGGGGAACAGGGAGTGGGGTGATGAAGGGAGCAGAGAGTGGGGTGAGG
>JAHRHZ010000273.1:16665894-16699803 GCA_024137785.1 Ginglymostoma cirratum | reverse complement strand
TTGACCTGTCCGTCCTCCCTGGACTGACCTATCTCCTCCCTACCCCCGTACCTACACTCACCTTTACTGGCTCCATCCCCGCCTCTTCGACTTGTCTGCCTCCTCTCCACCTATCCTCTCCTCTATCCATCCTCTATCTGCCTCCCCCTCTCTCCCTATTTATTTCAGAACCCTCTTCCCCTCCCCCATTTCTGATGAAGGGTTTAGGCCCGAAACGTCAAGTTTTCCTGCTCCTATGATGCTGCTTGACCTGCTGTGTTCATCCAGCCCCATGCTTGTTGTCTCGGATTCTCCAGCATCTGCAGTACCTTTTATCTCTGATATTATTTTAAGGGGAAATGGATTCATTGATCAATACAAAAACATCTTTTACAGCTTCGATCAAATGATCAGGCTGATACAAAGCTGTGGTTGACTAATTGAACATCCAAGCAAAGAACAAGAGTGGGCCGCTCAGCCCTTTGTTTATATTAATTCTTTCAGATTCTGCTTTTGGAAGTGTTCAGAATGTGATTTATTTGCAAAGACGTTGCTCAGAGCCTTTACTTTTCTTGCTGCAATTAATATCTTGTCGTAGACAATGTGTCATTTCATAATTGATCATTTTAGTGAGCGTTTGTCTCGATTGGAATTTGACTAGCTCATATGTATCATCCACTCAAAGGCACAGTGTTGTTTTCGTTGTTCCTTATGACTCGGCATAACTGTCTATTGTGTGGTTTCATCATTGGGATGGTCGAAGCTAGAACAGGTCTGAGATGAGCTCGTTTTATCTGACTTGGTGATTTTCCAAATAGTGAACTCTTACAAGCGCTTTTAAACTGTGGCTGCTTTAAATATAACCCAGTCTTAATATAACTACATGATTATTTTTAATATTTCTTCAATTAGAACTTAATTTAGGCGCGTTATTTGCTCAATCATATATTTCTGGCTGATTGCTAATTATGTAATAAACCTTAATATATGCGGGTGATCAGGAAACAATGATTACAAAATGACTATATATTGGCTGAATGTTAGTACAAAATGGAATCGTGACCTTGCTCGATTACTACAACGAATTTCATATGAAATTAATTTAAAGATGGTCAAGATACACTAAAAATCCTACTACCTAGCTTTACTATGAGTGGATCATTCAGCCCCTTGAGCCAGCTGTGCCATTCTATCCCCTGCAACGACGTCATAATCCTGCATTATTTCCATATCCCTTGTTGTTATTGGTAAACTGTAAATGTCATTCGGGATTTGGAAATCACTGGGTGATTTGGTCTATGAGTTGGGTGAGGAATAATTGATGGTCAGGCCTCCCTGTGCCCCTGCAAAATAGGAACTGAGACCCTTTTTACTAACACTCAAGAGGTCAGGCGGTACTTTGTTAAATTATCTTGTCTGAAAGATGTTGCAGTGTGCTCACCTTCATTGCTCATTCCTGTGAGTATAGGAGTTGGGACGTCATGTTGAGTTTTACAGGACATTGGTGAGGCCCCTTCTGGAGTATGTGTCCAGTGCTGGTTACCCCGTTCTAGGATGGATATTATCAAGCTGGAGAGGGTTCAGAAGAGATTTACAGGGACGTTGCCAGGCATGGAAGGTTTCAGTTACAAAGAAACACTGGGACTTTTATCACTACAGGGTAGGAGGTTGACAGTTGACTCTATGGAGGTTTATAAAATCACGAGGGTACAGATAAGGAGAATGGCAGGTGTCTTTTCCCTAGGGTGGGGGATTTCAAGACTAGGGGGCACAGACTTAAGGTGATAGGAGAGAGATTTACAAAAGATGTTAGGGGCAAATGTTTTACACAGGGCGTGCTTCACCTGTGGAATGACCTTCCTAAGGAAGTGGCGGATGTCGGAACAATTACAACATTTAAAAGACTTTTGGATAAGTACATCAATTGGAAAGGTTTGGAGGGATTTGAGCCAGGAGGGACTGGATTAGTTTGGGACTATGGCTGGTTGGACTGAAGGGTCTGTTTCTGTGCTGCATGACTCTATGACTCAACATGCATACCTTTGCCTCTAAGAGACTCCATCTCTAAAGGTTTCAAGTGTTGTATGTGTACAAGATCACAGCTCTACCTACCAGCCTGTGTAGTTCTGTATTCTTTGAATGATTCCATCCTATTAGAATGTTTAATTATTAGAATCCCTACAGTGTGGAAACAGGCCCCTCAGCCCAACAAGTCCACACCGACCCTTGGAGCATCCCCCCCCAGACCCATCCCCATATAACCCACACACCCCTGAACACTATGGGCAATTTAGCATGGCCAATGCACCTAACCTACACATCTTTGGACTGTGGGAGGAAACCAGAGCACCTGGAGGAAACCCACACAGACACGGGGAGAACATGCAAACTCCACACAGACAGTCACCTGAGGCTGGAATTGAACCCAGGTCCCTGCTGCTGTGAGGCTGCAGTGCTAACCTCTGAGCCACCATGCCACCCCAATCCTGCTCCATCTTGTTAAGCTCAGTTTTCAATTTGTCTTATTTAAGTGGACAAAGCATCAATGTGGTGCATCAGTGTAAGGGCTGGCACTCTCCCTCAAGTACAATGATGCAGTTCCCTTGAAAATTTGAATTTTACGAAATTATTCTGGATATTTCAATGTTAAGCTGTGAATTGAAGTGATTGGCATGGTTTCTGGGCTTGATTTGTTGTTAACTGCACTGATGCTCTCTGTGCTTGCATCTACAATGTTGCTGTGTTATCCTGGCTGAGTGGCATTCTTTGTGCCTGTGAGGTGGAAGGCTGTGGGTTAATTCCTGTTTTGAAGCTTGAACCCACAACCCAGAAGGCTGTTTGAGTGTAGCATTGAGGGGAAAGAGACTTGAATGAAGGTTCTGTCCTTTGGGTCAGGTGATTTGATTTATTTATTGTCAAATCAAATCCAATGGTTTGTATAATCAATGCCAAGAGCGAAAGGGGTGTTCTGGCTGAAACATTCCCATGGAGAAACCATTGGGAACCATAGGCACCTGGATAATTAAAAGAAAAAGGTGCAAAGCCTTGAATATATTCCTTTGGCTTGCAGTGGCCGAATCCCTGCTGATGAATGCCTAGTGAGCATAAATGAGCCACTTCTAAAGTTTGACTGGTATTTAAATTGGTTGCTGGTGTAGCTATAGGCGCATTTGGGATTATTCAGCAAGTGCTTCCCAATCACAAAATCACACCTTTAACAGTAGCTGTTTTGTGTCGGCTTTTGCAAGTGCACACTGACAAAAGGTAGAGCACTCCAGCTGTGCAAAACCCAGCTGGCAGCTAAAGCATCAACATCATTCTCACTTAGCTATGTACTTGTACCCAGGAATCTAGGCCGGGTCATGGGAAATTTTATTCTGACTCAGATTGGAGAAGTCTTACAATTCCACCACTGCTTTGGTTAAAACAAGCTAACAGGCTACAGACCCAATCGTAAATTTTCTGCTCCTGTATTTATCTGTCTGGAGATATTTATGCCATAGTCTGCTACAGTTAATTAATTTTTATTACCCGAAAAAAATGGATAAATCCTCCTTTGCCTCAGTTGAGATAAAGCAGCACTGCAGTTGTTTGCTTTTGTTGCAGTATTTCAATTCCACATAACAGATCATTTATGTGAAGAGATATTGAATTAAGGGGATTAAGCAGTTGGAGATGACACAGGGCAGGCAGAAGAGATTTCTGTAAAGTTGATTTTTTTTGTGGTTGTAAAATTATAAACAGTCCTTCACTTTGTTCATTTTTCAATCTCATTTGTCAGATTATTTCATTAGTTGTTTTATTAATGTCATTCTCCACACAGGGGCATATATTTTCATGTATATGTAACTGCCCAGATATTGCAAGATGACAAGGGAATTGTATCCTTGAAACTTGCTGGTGTGGCATGTCCTGCAGTGGCATTCTGTTAATATTAATGTCCCACTGAACCACCATCTGGATAATCATAGGCACTTGGAGCTGCTGAACATTATTCTGTAAGATTTTCTTCTCCTCTTATGTGTAGATTTTTCCACTCAACAATTTGACATATTTATGTGATGCTAGAATGAAACACTTTCTGTTTTGGATAACTTTTGTCAGCATCAAGTGCCCTTCCATTTGTAATTCACCACTGCTCACCACTCTGAAGAGACCATAGTCATCTCTCCCACTCCGGGAAAGACAAGTGCCTATGGAATCATTATTACAACACATAGAAGGCCAATCAGCCCATCGTGTCTTGCTGGTTGTATTACCCAGTGCCAGTCTCCTGCTTTTTCCCCATATCCATGGACGCTGTTTCTATCCAAATAATCTTCAATAGGTTAAGGGTCACAACTCCACATCAAAAGATCAGCAACCTCTCCTCTACCCTAAAAATGTGTTGGCAAGGTGATTGTTAACCTGTTTGGATATATTATGGATGCTCTTCCCATGCCAACACCCCACCCTCCGAGCAGGACTTGAATTTTGATCATCTGGCTCTGGTGAAGTGACAGGAACCTACTGAGTCACAAGAACTCCCCAAAGCACCCTTCAGTTCTGGCTTAATATCTCATCAGTGCACCTTAATCCCAATTTCAGAAGGATAGCTTAATTCCTATTTCTGACAGTCACCAGTCTGTGCAGATCTTCTGTGTGAGATGATTGAATTTGTTCCAATTCACAGGGAAGGGGTGGCTTCACTATTGATTATGTGCTTGAGGTGTGACTACTGCCTTTGTAGGACATGTTTGTCTGTGTGTAATAATAGCGAACTGCTGCAGTCCTTTCCCATGCTGAACCTTTCCAATAGTATCACGGAATTACTTTGAAACGACAGTTTTAACTGAAAGGCCGTTACGTGAGGCAAAAGAGGATATAGTTGGGGTGCTGGCAATAATTTTCAGTTCCTCTCTGGCCACAGGAGAGGTGCTAGAGGACTGGAGGATAGTCAATGTGGTACCATTATTCAAGAAGGGAGGAAGAGTTAATCCAGGAAAGTACAGGTCAGTCAATCTAAATTTGGTGGTGGAGAAGCTGTTGGTTACAATTCTGAGAGAGTGAATTAATCTGAAGTTGGACAGAGATGGATTAGTCAAGAACAATCAACAAGGTTTTGCTAAGGGGCCAACTTGATTGAATTTTTTGAAGAGGTGACCAGGTGTGCAGATGAAGGAAATGCATTCGATGTAGTCTACTTGGACTTCAGCAAGACTTTTGATAATGTCCTGCATGGAAGACCAATACAAATCGTAAGAGCCCAAGGGTTCCATGGAAATTTATCTAATTAGATCCAAAATTGGCCGAGTGGCAGGAAAAAGAAGGTAATGGCTGAGGTGTGTTTTAGTGACTGGAAGCCTATGTCCAATTAGGTTCCGTAGGGATAAGTGTTGGAGCCCTGTTTATGGTGTACATACACAATTGAGATTTGAATATAGGAGGGTTGATCAGCAAGTTTGCAGATGATACAAAAATTGGTGGGTTGGTAAATAGTGGGGAGGATAGACATAGATTATAGGAGAATACAGACAGGCTGGTCATTAGCAAATGGAATTCAATCCAGGTAAGTGTGAGGTGATGCACTTGGGCAGGACAAACCAGACATGATGAATGGTAGGACCCTGGGAAGCACTGAGGATCAGAGGGACCTTGATGTGCATGTCCATGGATCCCTGAAGATAGCTGACAGATGGATATAGTGGTTGTGAAGGCATATGGGATACTTGCCTTTATTAGTCGAAGCATAGGGTTTATCGGTAGGATGGTAATGCAGGAACTGTATAAACTGTTGGTTAGACCACACTTAGAGTGTTGTGCTAGTTCTAGAATCCACATTTCTTTTTGTTTTTATCACTCATGCAACATTAGTGTCACTGGCTGGGACAGCTTTTCTTGCCCGTCCCTATTTGCCCTTGAGAAGGTGGTGGTGAGCTGCCTCCTTGAACCGCTGCAGTCCTCCTGCTGTGGGTTGACCCACAGTGCCTTTAGGGAGGGAATAGGAGGATTTTGACCCAGTGACAGTGAAGGAACGGCGATATATTTCCAAGTCAGGATGGTGAGTGACTTGGAGGGGACTTGCAGGGGGTGGTGTTCTCATATGTCTGCTGCCCTGTCCTTCTAGTTGGAAATGTTTATAAGTTTGGAAGGTGCTGTCTGAGGATCTTTGGTGAATTTCTGCACTGTAGATAGTGCACTGCTGCTACTGAGTGTCGGTGGTGGAGCGAGTGGATGTTTGTGGATGTGGTGCCAATCAAGTGGGCTGCTTTGTCCTGGATGGTGTCAAGCTTCTTGAGTGTTGTTGGGGCTGCACTCATCCAGGAAAGTGGGGAGTATTCCATCACACTCCTGACTTGTGCCTTGTAGGTGGACAGGCTTTGGAGGAAGTCAGGAGGTGAGTTAGTTCCCACAGTATTGCTAGCCCATGACCTGCTCTTATAGCCACGATGTTTATATGGCAAGTCCAGTTGAGTTTCTGATCAGTGGTAACCCCAACATGTTAATAGTGGGGAATTCAGTGATGGTAACACCATTGAAGGTGGAGTGACAATGATTAGATTCTCTCTTATTGAAGATGGCCATTGCCTGGCATATACATGATTTAAATGTAACTTACCATTTATTAGTCCAACCCTGAATATTGTCCAGATCTTGTTGCATTTGAACATGGACTGCTTCAGTATCTGAGGAGCTGTGAATGGTGCTGAACATTGTGCAATCATCAGCGAACGTCCCCACTTCTCACCTTATGAGGAGGGAAAGTCATTGATGTGATCACAGTGGAGAGAGATTTGCCCGGATATTGAGTGGGCTGGAGAGTTCTGGCCATGTTGAGAGATTGGATAGACCAGAGTTGTTTCTCTCGGAGAAGTCAAGACTGAGCGGGACATGATTGAGATGTATAAAATTATGAATAGCTTAGATAGAGTAGACAAGAAGAGACTTTTCCCCATGTTGCAGGAGTCATAACCAGGGAGGGAACTTCTTCCCTCAGAGGATAGTGAATCTGTGGAATTCTTCACCATGGAGGGTTCCATTAGGATACTCATTAAGTATATTGAAGGATTAGAGACACAAATTTTTAATCAGTAAGAGATTCAACGGGTTATGGGGAAAAGGCAGGAAAGTGGAATTGAGGATTATCAGATCAGCCATAAACTCACTGAATTGTGAAGACTGATTTGATGGGCTGTAAGGCTGACTTCTACTCTTATGTCTTATGGACAAGCCTACCATGTGACTTCCCTTGTACTGTTTGTTCATCCTCTAGAATTTCATTGATAAGAAATGGTGAGAAGCTTCAAGCACAAGAACACTTAATCGTGCAGGAATACCTCGATAAACCATTTCTCTTGGAGGGCTACAAGTTTGACCTACGTATCTACATCCTGGTGACCTCTTGCGACCCACTGCGCATATTCCTGTACAATGATGGACTGGTACGCATGGGCACAGAGAAGTATCACGCTCCCACCGACTCAAACTTGGTAAGATGATTCTGACTGAAGGCATTGACTCAAAGAAAAATGTCCCACTTTTTTTAAACGTTGATCTGGGGTCTCAATCTGTGCTTGCTTTCTAGTTGTCTTGCTGCTGTAGAGTAGTAGACCGTGGACTTACAAATAGGCTTCCCAAAACTGGGGGCGGAAGGGTCTGTGTGCTGAAATTTCAAGGGGCATAAGCTCGGAGGCAACACCTGCTCTCTGACTGAAGAATAAAAACTGTGTTCCCTCTCTAACGAGGTCCCAATCTCACAGAGCAACCTCCACCCCAACCTCAACACACTAATAAAAACAGAAGTTGCTGGAAAAGCTCAGCAGGTCTGGCAGCATCTGTGAAGAAAAAATCAGAGTTAACATTTCAGGTCCGGTGACCCTTTCTCAGAACTGACGGTAGCTGGGAAAACGTCGTTTTATATGCAGAAAATACGGAGGGGAGTCGGGTAGGGAGTAAACAATAGGATATTGCCTAAAGAGAGAGAAGAACAGTGGGATAGACAAAGGAGTTGATAACGATCTGGCTGGGAGGGCGAATAGTTGTCAATGGGGACTGTCAGTGACCAACAACAGGGGTAATGTGTAATGGCAGGTTATGTGATAACAAGGCCCGATGTGTGGGCTAGGGGGCTGGGACATGGGAGAGCTTAGGCCCTAAAATTATTGAACTTGATATTGAGTCCAGAAGGCTGCAGGGTCGCAAAGCAGAAAATGAGGTGTTGTTCTTCCAGCTTGTGTTGAGCTTCGCTGGAACACTGCAGCAAGCCAGAGACAGAGATGTTGGTCTGGGACAGTACCTGCTGAAAGCGGGCAAGAGAGGGGAGGGGAATATGTGTCTGGTGGTGGCATCTCACTGGAAGTAGCAGGAATCGCATCTGATGATCTTCTGGATGTGGATGCTGGTGGGATGGTAGGTAAGGACAAGGGGAACACTATTACTGTTGCGGGGAGGAAGAGAAGGGGTGAGGGCAGAAATGCGGGAGATGGGTTGGACCTGGTTTAGGACCCTGTCAACAATGGTGGTGGGGAATCCTCGGTTGAGGAAGATGGACATTTTGGAGGCTCTCCTGAACATACACATCTCCTCATCTGAACATATACAATAGAGGCGGAGGAACTGAGAGAATGGGATGGAGTCTTTACAGGAAGCAGGGTGTGAGGATGTATAGTCCTGGTAGCTGTGGGAGTTAGTGGGTTTATAGTGGATATTAGTGGCCAATTTATCACCAGAAATGGAAACAGACATGCTGAGGAAGGGAAGGGAGGAGTCAGAGACAGACCAGGTGAAAGTGAGGGCAGGCTGGAAATTGGAAGTGAAATGAATGAACTTTTCCAATTCCAGATGAGAAAGGGAAGCAGCACCGATGATATCATCGATATATCGGAGAAAGAGTTGTGTGTGGGAGCCGGAATAGGACTGGAACAAGGAATGTTCCACATACCCCACGAAGAGACAGGCATAACTGGGGCCCATGCAGGTACCCATGGCCACCCCTCTGACCTGAAGAAAATGAGAGGAGTTAAAAGAGAAGTTGTTGAGGGTGAGGATGAGCTCAGCCAAGCGGAGGAGGGTGGTGGTGAGTGGGGATGGTTCAGGTCTTTGATCCAGGAAGGAGCGGAGAACCCTAAGACCCTCCTGGTGGGGAATGGACGTGTAAAGGGATTACACATCCATGGTAAAGAGGAGGTGGTGGAACGTGCAAACTGAAAGTTTTGAAACCGGCGTAAAGCGTCAGAGGAATCATGGATGTATGTGGGTAGGGACTGAGCCAGAGGAGAGAAGACTGAGTCAAGGTAGGAAGAGATGAGTTCTGGGTGTGGGGCAGGACCAGACTGAAACAATAGGTCTGTTTGGACAGTCCTGTTTGTGGATTTTTGGAAGGATGTAGAAACGAACTTTGTGGGGCTGGGGGACTTGGAAGCAGAGGCGGGGTGGATCACCAGATGAAATGAGATCAGTTACCTTAGTTGATACAATGGCCTGATGCGTCATGGTGGGATCATGGTCCTGGGGAATGTAGGAGGAGGTATCTGACAGTTGGCAC
This sequence comes from Ginglymostoma cirratum, assembly GCA_024137785.1. NCBI lineage: Eukaryota > Metazoa > Chordata > Chondrichthyes > Orectolobiformes > Ginglymostomatidae > Ginglymostoma > Ginglymostoma cirratum. The sequence goes on along the minus strand of JAHRHZ010000273.1, from coordinate 16,690,301 downwards.
CCAGCCTCTGCAATGTAGAGGTCAGTACGCCAGACTACAACAGCACCACCCTTATCGGCAGGCTTAATAACAAAGTCAGATTTTAATCTAAGCGCACAGAGTACAGTCAGTTAGGAGGGAGATAGGTTGGTTCTGGTGAGGGTGGCAGAGAAATGGAGGTGACCAATATCATGTCGACAGTTCTCAATGAACATATTGAGTGCAGGTAAAAGGCCAGAGGGAGAGGTCCAGGTGGAGGGACAGTGTTGGAACCGGGCGAAGGGGTCTGTGGGATGGGGAGAGGACTCTTGTCCAAAGAAAGGAGCACGGAGGCGAAGATGGCGGAAGAAGAGTTTGGTGTCATGTCGTGCCTGAAATTAGTCAAGGTGGGGACACAGAGGGATAAAGCTGAGGCCTTTGCTGAGCGCACAACATTCAGCATCGGAGAGTGGAGGGTTAGGAGGGATGGTGAGTACCCGACAGGAGGTGGGGGGTTGGGGGAGAGGATGGAGTCAGAGGGAAGGGGAGGAGAGGAAGGTTCCAGAGGGCCATTGGTATCTTTAAGTTGGTGCATCTTACGAGCCTTGATGCCTGAAAGGAAAAGAAAAAGTTTCTTGTCAGCATGACGAATGAGCTGGAGGATGAAGTGGAACTGCGGAGCGGTGCAGCCCTGAGCCAGCGTGTTGCGATGCTGTTGGAGAGAAAGGTTGAGAGTGTGTATGTGGCACCGCATGGCACTGAGTGTGGATCTCAGGATGCAGCGAGAGCAGCTGTCTGTGGAACATTGAACATCACAGAGATATCTGTGATCCTGGGAGGATTCAAAACACAAGGGATGAAACTTCAGTTGGAATCCACGTGGGGTGAGTCTGAGCCGGAGGCAGCCGGAGGAATGTGATATGCTGTGGAAACCAGTTTTAGCAAATACCTGGTCAAACACCAGGAAGTAACAGTGAAATTAATGTTGGTTTGCAAGAAGAAAGATTGGAACGGAAATCCTGTCGGAGAGAGGAGCAGAACTTCTTCAAGGTGGGCATGCTTGGAACAGATGTGGTAGTGAGCTGAATACTTAATAAAAACCGAAAGAACTGCGGATGCTGTAAATCAGGAGCAAAAACAGAAGTTGCTGGAACACTATCTCAATTTTCAATGACAGCATCATGGCAATTTCAACCTTGAACTGGATTCCCAGTATGGAACGTTTTTTGCAAAGGAGGGGTCCTGAATCGTTGATAGAAATTTGATGACCTAGATCAGTCTTGGTCTCGAAGAGTGTGCTGAATTTCCTGACATAACTGTGGTATCCCTGGAACTACCTTTCCTTGTGATGGCATGGTGGCTCAGTGGTTAGCACTGCTGCCTCACAGCACCAGGGACTTGGGTTCACTTCTGCCCTTAGATGACTCTCTGTGAGGAGTTTGCACATTCTCCCCATGTCTGCATGGGTTTCCTCCAGGTGCTCCTGTTTCCTTCCATGATCCAAAGATGTGCAGGTTAGGTGGATTGGCCATACTATAGTGTCCAGGGACATGTGGGTTAGCAAGGGGAGATGTAGGGTTACTGGGATAGGGTAGGGGAATGGGTCTTGTGGGATGCTGTTCAGAGGATTGATCTGGACGCGATGGGCTAAATGGCCTCACTGTAGAGATTCTGTGATAGCTTTCCTCTACCCTAGGCTTGCAGAGGAATAACCAGCCTTAGGAATTGTTGGGCACACCCATTCCTATCGGATTATTTGCAGGCATATGGGGGGGAGAAACCCACCAATCCTTCGGGTGGGTTGCAGAGCATATGGAGGGCATGGGTGCTGGAGGCTTCCTGCTGAATCATGCTGTGAAGGGCAGGAAGTGGAGGAAAAAGATTGGAGCAAAATGCATTCCATGGCAGTAAGCTGAGCTGCCAGTAAAGATTTCAGTTTCCTAACACATGGTTTATGTTGCATTGGGTCCACTCGTGCAGGATAACTTCATGCAGCGAATCCCTTGTTGCTTCACGGATAGAAACATCTCATTATGCTTGTTTATTGTGCCAGTTACACCAGATGGCTGCAGGTTATACACTTGCTTCTTAATCTGCAACTAATTAGCGTTTTAATTGCAAAACATACTGTTGCACTGTAGACCACCCTGGGAGCTTGAAAATAGTTCTGTGCAAATTGTGTGGATCAGTAGTGGTGCATCAAAGACTCCCTCCTGAATAATCTTGGAGCATTTTGCTATTTTCATCCTGCCGAGAGTGGTCGGAAGGACGTGAGGTTAGGATAAGGTGCTCAAATTAATAACCCTCCTTCCCCCTACCCTTCTGGTTCTGGAGAAGACTAAGTGTATCATTACTCATTCGCCACGTACTGCCAGCCTGGAATTACAGTAAAGCAACTGAATAAATAGGGACAGCGATAGGAATTCAGTGGAAAAACAAAAGCTACCCTGCCAGAAAGTGGTGAGATTGCGGAAGCTGTGACTACACGTTGGGGCAAATAACACAGATGCCATCAAAGAGAGGCTTGATAAGTGCATGAGGAGAAAGCAGTAGAATATGTAGGTGGGGTTCAATGTGGTATCTGGTAAGAGGGTCATGTGGTGCATTATTGTTAGCATGAACTGGTGGGCTGAATGGCCTACTTGTGCAGATTCTTAACTTAAAACAAAAGCAAAATACCAGTGGTTCCTGAAAACCTGAGCTAAAAATGAAAATGAAAAGGCTGGAAATACTCAGCAGGTCATGGAATGAAGAGTTAACGTTTCAGATCAATGACATTTTGATTATTTTAGCATTTCAGGAGGATTCATAGCAGTTTTGGAGAATTGAGTCAACACAGTGTGGAGCTGGAGGGACACAGCAGGTCAGGCAGCATCAGGACCCTGATGAAAGGTGTAAATCCGAAATGTCGACTTTTCTGCTCCACTGATGCAGCCTGACCTGTTGCGTTCCTCCAGCTCCACACTGTGTTGACTCTGACACCAGCATCTCCAGTTCTTGCTCTCTCCTTGGAATATTGAGTGCAGTTTTAGTCTCCTTAGTTGAGGGAGAATGTTCTGGCTATGGAGGGATTACAGTGAAGGTTTACCAGACTGATTCCTGGATTGGTTAGGACTATATTCACTGGCGTTTAGAAGTATGGTTGTTGGGGGGGCCTATAAAATTCTTAACAGGATTAGACAGAAAAAGTGCAGGAAGGATGTTCCCCTTGACTAGAACCAGGGGCCACATTTTGAGAATACGGGGTAACCCATTTAGGACTAAGGTGAGAAATTTCTTCTCTCAGAGCGGTGAGCCTGTGGAATTCTTTACCACAGAAAGCTGTTGAGGCGAAAATGTTGAATGTTTTCAAGAGAAAGGTAGATATAGTTCTTAGGGCTGAAGGGATCAAAGCGTATGGGGAGAAAGAGGGAACAGGGGACTGAGTTGAATGATCAGCCATGACTGTATTGAATGGTGGAACAGGCTGGAAGGGCTGAATGGCCTACCCCTGCTCCTAATTTCTTTGTTTCTAGGCTACCCTGAAATACCTTCGCGTCTAACTCCTACCTTTGGAGATGCAGTGACAGTTCTGTGGTAAAACACGACAACTGTTGTTTCACGGCTGAATGATAGAATATTGGTCAGGTCTTTGGCAGAGCAAAAATCTCCACGGGTTTCTTCTAAGTATGCGATGAAATGGTCTGTAATACTGGAGAAACAGCGAGTCAGTCTGAAAGGTTTTCCATCTGAAAGGTGGTGCCTCTGATAGTGTAGCATTCCCTAGATGCTGTGTCAAACTGTCAGCCTGGATTATGTCCTCAAACCTTGAGCAGGAGATTGAGCTCAGGAGTTTTTGATTTAGAAATGACAGTATTACCTTTCAATGTCCATATTTGCTTATCCTGCCAGTTTTTTTTTAATCTTGTATAAATTTCCCCAGTGGTCAGAATGAGCTCTCTGCAAATTGTACAATCCTGGGCATTTTACTCTTTAATTGATTTTAGCCCCTTACGGAGGCTACATCATTTTGTGACAAGTGGATAAGGCTCGGGGATTACTGACAAATTAAAGCACGGATGTAAGTTGTTGGGTCCAGTCAGTCCATGTCAATGTTTATCCTTCATGAGAGCAGCAATCCTTATCTCAAATATCTCTCCTCCTGTTTCCCACATTCCCATCTTTTTCCTTCCTTCAAACAACATTTGAGCATCCAAATTAGGGACAGGAGTTGGCCACTCGGCCCATTTAGCCTGCTCCACCATTCAATAATATCATAACTGATCTAATTACCCCACCTTCCCACCCACCTCCAATATTCTTCCACCTTCTTGCCTATCAAGAATCTCTGTATCTCTGCTTTAAAAATATTCAAGGATTCTGCTTCCACCACTTTTTGAGGAAGAGATTACTTAGATCTTTCATGTTTCAATCAAGTTGCCTCTTAACCTTCTAAACTTTCATGGATACAAGCCTAGCCTGCCCAACCTTTCACCATAAGGTAACCTGCCCATAACAGGTACTCAATCATTACACCTTCTCTGACCAATGCATTAATACTGTTTTCTTAAATTATAAGTGTAGTATTGCAGACAATACTCGAGATGTGGTGTCACCAACAATGGCCGATATAATAGAAGGATAATCTCCCTACATTTTGTACTTAATTCCCCTCACAATAAATGATGACATTCTATTTGCTTTCCTCATTACCTACATGCAAACCTTTTGTGTTTTATGCACTGAGACACCTAGATCCCACTGCATGTGAGCTCTGCAACATTTGCTGTTGTGATAACATGGTTTTAAAAAAATTCTTTCAGAGAAATAGACAATTTTTTTCACATTTTCTCCTGTTTGCCATGTGCCAGATCTTTCCCCCTCCACTTGACCCACCGATATAAAGGTACATCCTCTTCACAATTTGCTTTTTTACCTATCTTTATGTCATTAACAAATATAGCAACCATACCTCTGCCCTTCATCCAATTAATTCCTGTTTATTGTAAAAAGTTGAGATCTCAGTATTGATTCCTGTAGCACACCACTTGTTACATCTTGCTAAACAGAAAATGATCCATTTGTGTCCATTCTTTGTTTCCTGTTTACCAGCCAATCTTCTATCCTTGTCAATATATTACCCCAACACAAAATGAGCTTTCATATTCGATAGTAACATTCAATATGGCACCTTCTCAAATATTTTATGGAAACCCTAGTATAGTATATCTAACAGCTCTCCTCCATCCACAGCCCAAGTTACTTCCAAAAAGAACTCCAGTAAATGAGTTAAATTTGGTGTCCCTTTCGCAAAACCACATTGACTCTGTTTGATTACATTGAACTCTCCAAGAGTCCTGCAAAAACATCTGTAATAATAAATTCTAACATCGTCTTAATGCCAGAAGTTAAACTAATTGGGAGGCTTTCTCTCTGTCTTTCTGAATAAAGGAGATACATCACTTTTTTTTTGAGCTAATGGAACATTCCTTGAATCTAGAGAATGTTAGAAAGTTAAAATCAATGCCATTGACTATATCAATAGTCTAGGCCCGAAACGTCAGCTTTCCTGCTCCTCTGATGCTGCTTGGCCTGCTGTGTTCATCCAGCTCTACACCTTGTTATCTCAGATTCTCCAGCATCTGCAGTTCCTACTATCTCCATATCAATAATCACTTCCATTTAAGACCCTGGGACGAGGTTTATCAGAACCTGGGGAATTGTCAGCCTGCAGCTCCAGCAATTTACTCAGTACCACTTCGCTGGTGATTGTAATTTTCTTCAGCTCCTCTCTCCCTTCCATTTGCTGAGTTACAGCTGTTTCTGGCTCAGTGGTTAGCACTGCTGCCTCACAGCGCCAGGGACCTGGGTTTGATTCCACCTTTCGATGACTGTGTGGAGTTTGCACATTCTCCCGGTGTCTGTGTGGGTTTCTTCCAGGTGCTCCGGTTTCCTCCCACAGTCCAAAGATGTGCAGGCTGGGTGGATTGGCCATGCTAAATTGCCTGTAGTGTTCAGGGCTGTGTAGATTGCGTGAGTTACAGGGTGATGGGTCTGGGTGGGATGCTCTGAGGGTCGGTGTGGACTTGTTGGGCTGAAGAGCCTATTTCCACACTGTAGAGATTCTATGTTACTTGTGTCTTATATAGTGAATACTGATGCCAATACCTGTTCAATTTGTCTGCTGTCTCCTTATGTTTCATTATTAATACCCCAGACTCATTTTCTCTAGGACGAATGTTAACTTTGTTAACTGTTTTCTTTTCAAAATGTCAATATAAACCTTTGCTATCTTTTTTTTAAAAAAAATTTCTAGCTAACGTTCTCTTGTTTTTCCCTCTTTCTTAATCTTTTAGTCATTCTTTGCTGTTGTTTTAAATTCTGTTCACTCTTTTACCTTGCCATCTGCCTTGGTGCAATGATAACTTTTTCTTTAACTTTGATACTATCTTTAACATTTGTAGTTAATGACAGATAGTAGATTCCCCCTTTTGAAATTTTCTTTGACATTGGAATGTATCAATTCTGTGTATTCTGAACTATTACCTTAAATGCCTGCCACTGAATCTCTATAGACCTATCTTTTAACGTATTTTGCAGTTCACTTTAGCTAGTTCTGTTTTCATGATTGCCTTTATTTAAGCTTAAAACGTTAGCAACTCTTGCTCAATCTGAGTGTAAAATTCAATCATATTATGATGGCAACAATTAATTAATCTTTTTTGTTGCCTAATACCAGGTCTTGTACACCCTGCTCCTGAACATGCTCTTTTACGAAACTGCCGCAAAAATACTCTATGGCCTACTCATATATGCTGTCCTTGACCATCTGTTTCCACTTTGGATTAAAGCCCCATGTGTTTAGCACCTTTCTGACAACCTTCCCTATTTCTTTCTTTGTTCCATTCTGTAGTGTGGCTACTATTAGAAAGACAGTTCACTACTCCCACAGGAGACTTCTTGCCTTCATAGAATAGCGTCATAGAATTTTTACAATGCAGAAGCAGGCATTTGGCCCATTATGTTTATACTGACTCTCCAACGAACATTATGGTCTAGTTCCATTCTCCTGCCCTGTCCCCATACCCTTGCACATTGTCTCGATCTTGAATGCCTTGATTGAACTTGCCTCCACTGCACTTCTAGACTGAGAATTCCATATCCTGAGTATAAAAGTTTTTTGCTGACATCTGCTACGTTTGTAACTCTGGTTTAATTAGAGTTCACAAGGGGGAACCAGTCGATGTGGTATATTTGGACTTTCAGAAAGCACTTGACAAAGTCCGAGTTAAGAGATTATTGTGCAAGATTAAAGTGCATGGGATTGGGGTAAGTGTATTGAGATGGATAGAAAACTGGTTGGCGGAGAGGAAGCAAGGAGTAGGATTTAATTTTCTGAAGAAGAATCCCAACCCGAAACATTAGCTTTCCTGCTCCTCTGATGCTGCCTGGCCTGCTGTGTTCATCCAGCTCCACACTGTGTTATCTCTGACTTCAGCATCTGCAGTTCTTACTGTCTTTGTAGGAATTAATGGATCCTTTTCAAATTGGCAGGCAGTGACTCGTGGGGTGCCACAGCGATCAGTGCTGGGACACCAGCTATTCACGATATATATTAATGATTTGGATGAGAGAACAAAATGTAACATCTCAAAGTTTGCAGATGATACCAAGTGGTGTGGGAGGGCGAACTGTGATGAGGATGCTGAGATCCTTTAGCATGATCCGGACAGATTGAGTGAGTGGGCAAAACAATGGTATATGCAGTATAATTTGGATAAATGTGAGGTTATTCACTTTGGAAGCAAAAACAAGAAGGCAGATTACTGCCTGAATGGCTGTAAATTGGAAGAGGGGAGTGTGCAGTGGGACCTGGGTGTCCTTGTGCATCAGTTGCTGAAGGTAAGCATGCAGGTGCAGCAGGCGGTAAAGAAGGTAAATGGTATGTCAGCCTTCATTGCGAGAGGTTTCGAGTACAGGAGCAGGGATGTGTTGTTGCAGTAGTACAGGGTCTTGGTGAGACCACACCTGGAATATTGTGTGCAGTTTTGGTCTCCTTTTCTGAGGAAGGATGCTCTTGCTCTCGAGGGAGTGCAGCGAAGGTTTACCAGGCTGATTCAGGGGCTGGTGGGACTGACGTATGAGGAGAGATTGACAAGGGTGGGATTGTTTTCACTGGAGCTCAGACGAATGAGAGGGGGATCTCATAGAGACTTATAAATTTCTAAATGGACGAGACGGGGCAGATGGAGGGAAGATGTTTCTGATGGTGGGTGTGGCCAGATCCAGGGGTCACAGTCTGAGAATTTGGGGTAGACCATTTAGAGGAGATGAGGAGACATTTCTTCACCCAAAGAGTGGTGAGCCTGTGGGATTCATTATCACAGGAAGTAGTTGATATCCAAACAATGAGTGTATTCAAGAGGTGGCTAGATATAGCACTTGGGGCATATGGGATCAAAGTTATGGGCAGAAAGCAGGATTAGGCCATTGAGTTGGACGATCAGCCATGATCGTGATGAGTGGCGGAGCAGGCTCGAAGGGCCGAATGGCCTCCTCCTGCTTCTAACTTCTATGTTTCTCTGAGCCGTCTTGTTTTCCATCCCTTTATGATGTGAAAAGTTTCTACTAATCTACTCTATCCACAGAGATAGTAGGAACTGCAGATGCTGGAGAATCTGAGATAACAAGGTGTAGAGCTGGATGAACACAGCAGGCCAAGCAGCATCATAGGAGCAGGAAAGCTGATGTTTCGGGCCTAGACCCTTCTTCAGCAAACCCTTTTTTTTGAAGAAGGGTCTAGGCCCAAAACGTCAGCTTTCCTGCTCCTCTGATGCTGCTTGGCCTGTTGTGTTCATCCAGCTCTACTCTATCCACATCCCACTGTGACATCTGTTCCTCATTTTTCTTACATTTTCAAAGTCCCCACACTCCCTAAGCTCCCTCTCACACTCTCCACGCCTTCCACATGTCCCCTTCCCCTGCCTCACATTGGCATTATCTTTTATGTAGCTTGTTTTCTTTGCCCTCGGTAGAGACGAGCCACTTCCTCCTTTCACAGCTTAATTTATGCCCACTTTACATGTGTTCTTTGTCTTTCACCATTATTATGAACTCTCTTGTCTTTTGCTTTGGGTCTCCACACTATTTGTTCCTGTCATTAGTCCACAGCCTCTGTCAAAGTATAAAGCAAATTTCCAATCCATTTCAGTTCTAAAGAAGATTCAAACTAGACTCAAATTGTCAATTCTTTCTGTCTCCACAGATGCAGCCAGACCTGCTGAGTTTCTCCAGTATTCCCTGTCTTAAGTTTTGAAAGGGTTAACACTGAGCATTACATTTAGCACTGGGCAGTATGCTGACATTTTATAGGCCTAAGTAAGGGAAGAGCTCTGGATCTTCCAGGAGATAGACTTATCACCGAACTCTCCTCCATCGTTTTAACAGGGATGCCTGTCACTCCAATGTAACTTGTACCTGATTGCTATCGTGCAATAAACGACATCTAATTTAAGACAAGAGCCTCTTCCTGTTTAACTATCAAGTAGTTTTCTTCAATCATAGATGACAGGTCAATCGAATCAGTCAGATCCCAATCTAAAGGAAGGATGGTGGTTGCAAACCTTCCTGATGTATCTTTCACCATTGCACAACAAGCATCGCTATATAACTAATTATGTCTTCATCTTATCTGCTCAGATAAAGCAAGCCTGATTTTGAGTTCTTGTTTCTTTGCCTGTCTACCTTCTAGGCTGCAGGCTAATGAATCCATACTGCAGCTTCGTTGTTATAGAGGCCTTACCATGCAGAAAGAGGCTATTCAGCCCTTCGAGTCCACACAGATCCTCCAAAGAGCATCCCATCCAGAACCAGCCCCCTACTTACACCTAGCCTGCACCTCCCCAGATACTAAGGACAATTTAGTCATGGCTAATCCACCTGGCCTGCACATCTTTGGACCGTGGGAGGAAACCCATGCAGGCACAAGAAGAACGTGCAAACTCCACACAGACAGTCACCCATAGCTGGAAACAAACCCAGGTCCCTGGCGCTGTAAGGCGGCAGTGCTCACCACTGAGCCACCCTGCCACTCTACCTTAAATCCTTCTCTTTCTGTGGAATTAAGCGTCTAATGAGGACCATATTGTTGATTGTCTTAAAAACCCATCTGGTTCACTCAAACCCTTTAGGGAAGGAAACTGCCATCCTTACCTGGCCTAGCCCACATATGACTCCAAAGCCACAGCAATGTGGTTGACTTTTAACTGCCCTCTGGGCAATTGGGGATGGGCAGTAAATGCCAGTCGTGCCCTCATCTATGAATGAATGTAAGAAAAAAGAGCCCAACGTTGCACTGGGTACTCCAACCTTGAATATTGTATCAATTCACACGACTCCTCTTACTGCTAACCATGTCATGTCTGCAGGAAAGAATATACTGAGTATCTTTCTGTTTCTTTTTACACGACTTTTGCAGAGCCAGCTCTTTATGCACCTGACGAACTACTCTGTGAACAAGCACAATGAGAACTTTGAGCGGGATGAGCAAGCAGACAGAGGCAGCAAGCGATCAATCAGGTGGTTCACCGAATTCCTTCGCACCAACGATTACGATGTGGCCAAATTCTGGAATGATGTCTCTGTATGTATCAGCATTGCTTAATTTTTAAAGAAAGAAAGAGAAAGATTTGCATTTCTCGAAGACCTTGCACACTGTCAGGATGACCCATTGTGCTTTAGCGATACTGAAGAACCTTATGAATTTCCGTCGCTGTCTTAAGGTAGAGGCATGTCAGCCTCTAGATTAGCACATAGCAGGCTCCCTTATGGAGTAATGTGGTAATGGCCAACTCATCTGGCATTTGCGATGCTGACTGTGGGATTCATATTTTCTTGGACACGGTGTGTGTGTGTGTTTGTGTGTGTTGGGGGGCTGGGGGTCGTGGTCGGGGTGGTAACTTGTCTACTCTGCATCAAAATAATGCTGCGAGAGCGAGGACTGTCTTATGAGGAGAGGTTGAGCGGGTTGGGCCTGTACTTATTGGAGTTCAGAAAAATGACAAAGTGACCTTATTGAAACATGCATATACTTAGCGGACTTGACAGGGTGGATATGGAGAGGTTGTCTCCCCTTCTGGGAGACTCTAGGATTGGAGGGGATAATCTATTTAAGACAGATGTGAGGATGAATTTCTTCTCTGAGATGGTAGTGACTCTGTGGAATTCTTACACAGAGGGCTGTCAAGGCTGGTTCATTAAGTGTAATTCAGGCTGAGATAGGCAGATTTTTAATCAGTAAGGGAATTAAGGATTGATTCTGCTTCTGCTCCTATGTCTTATCATCTTATGATTTAGAATCTTGCTTGAAAGCTGGTTGCTTTGTGCAGCCCTCCCTCAGTACCGTATTGGTATATCAGCATAGAATTTTATGTCCAAGTCTCCGGAATGGGACCTGATGCCACAATCTCTAACTCAGAAACAAGAATACTCTGTACTGTACTTTCCTCTACTGTGAAAATTGTTTCAATGGGAATTGTTCAAAGAACTGCTACTCCTATGTCCTACAGATTTAATCCCTTCCTTCTCCCAGTCATTGATGGCTCATGAGGTTATTGGTTTTGTGATTGCTACAGGTCACTAACAACATGCTCACATACCTCTGTCAAGTGTAAATCAGAAAGGCAAATGGAATTTTGGCCGTCATTATATAGGGATGGTGCAAAATTCTAGAAAAGACTGCAGTAAGGCAAGCCAGGAAGGGACCACCACTGTTCTCCATGTGGCTGAACTTGTTCTCTGACTGAGCAATTCCTCCCTTAACTCATCTCACTTCTGCCAAGTCAAAGGAGTGGCTGTGGGCACCCGCATAGGTCCTAGTTATGCCTGTCTTTTTATGGGGTATGTGTAAACTGTCCACTGCCATCCACTAAAAAGCCATTGACTCCCACAGCTACCTTCACTACAGCTGTTCATACCCCACGTCCTGCAAGGACTCCCATCCCATTCTCTCAGTTCCTTCACCTACGTTGTTTCTGTTCAGATGATGCCACCTTCTAACACAGCGCTGCTGACATGGCTTCCTGCTTCCATAACCATGGTTTCCCACCCACTGTGGTTGACAGGGCCCTCAACCGCATCCAACCTATTACCCATGCTTCCGCCCTTGCCCCTTCCCATCACTCACAACAGTGTGATTGGGTTCCCTTTGTCCTCACTTTTCAGCCCACCATCCTCCACATTTAAAGGATCATTCTCGACCATTTCCGACAACTCCAGCAGAACGCCACCACCAAACTCATCTTCCCCTCACTCCCCCTGCCTGCATTTCACAGAGACCATTCCCTCTGGGACATCCTAGTCCATTCATCAACCACCAACACCACACCCCCACCCCTACGGCTCCTTCCCATGTAACTGTAGAAGGTGCAACACCTGCTCCTTCACCTCCTCCCTGCTCACCATCAAAGGGCCTAAACAGTCTTTCCAGGTGAAGCAGCATTTCACCTGTACCTCCTCCAATCCTGTGTATTGTGTTTGCTGCACCCAATGTGGCCTACTCTACACTGGAGAAACCAAATGCAGACTGGGTGACTGCTTTGCAGAACACCTCTGGTCTGTGCGCAGACAGGACCCCGACCTTCCCATAGCCAGTCATTTTAAAACAGTGTCCTGCTCACGTGCCCACGTGTCTGTCCTTGGCATGCTGTAGTGTTCCAGTGAATCACAGCGCAAACTGGTGGAAAAGCATCTCATCTTCAGATTAGACAATATTGAGTTCAACACCTCAGATTGTAAGCCCACTCCCATTCCTTCCCTTTCGTTCAGCTTTACCGCACCCCCCCACCACCAACATCCCCGTGGGACTGTCTGTTCTTTCAGGTTTGGCAATTAGACACACCATTGTTCTGCCATTCTCACATTCCGATCACTTAATCTGCTCTATCTACACCCTTTCTCCCCCAGCACTCCATCCCCCACCCCACAGTTATTGCATAAAGCGGCCTCATCCACGCTTTTCGTCAGCTCTGAGACTTAAAACGTTAGCTTGCTTTCTCTCCATGGATGCTGCATGACCCACTGTGAATTCCAGCATTTTTTGTTTCCAGGGCAGGACTTATACACTTTGTGGTAAAGTCCTGGGGAGTGTTGCCGAACAAAGAGACCTTGGGGTGCAGCTGCGCGTAGTTCCTTGAAAGTGGAGTCACAGGTAGATAGGGTGGAGAAGAAGGCGTTTGGTACGCTTGCCTTTATTGGTCATTGTACTGAGTATAGGAATTGGGACATCATGTTGCAGCTGAACAGGATATTGGTGAGGGCCAGTTTTAGAATACTGCGGACAAATCTGGTTGCTCTTCTATTGGAAGGAAGTTGTTAAACTTGAGAGGGTCACTGTGTTTCACAGCAACTTCAAAACTAATTCAAAGGCTGCAAATCCTGGATGAAAGGAGGTGCTGAGTATTTCTTAAATGGTAAGAGGTTGGGCAGCATTGATGTCTAAAGGGACCTGGGTGTCTTTGTTCATAAATCACTGAAAGGGACATACAAGTGCAACAAGCAATTTATCAGGTGAATGTTGTGTTAGCCTTTCTCATAAGAGGATTTGAGTATAGGAGCAAAGAAGTCTTGCCTCAATCATATAGAATGCTCGTGAGAATATTGGGTGCAGCTCTGGGCCCCATGTCTAAGGAAGGATCGACTTGCGGCAGAAGGAGTGCAATGGAAGTTCACAAAATTGATTTGTGGGATGGTGGGTCTGTCCGATGAGAAGGGTTTGCAACGATAGGTCTTGTAATGTCTAGTGTTTGGAAGAACAGCAATCTACTGGAACTTGCAACAAATTTTCTTAGTTCATTGATGGGTGATCTGGGTGTTGCTGGCTGGGCCGGTATTTATTGCACATCCCTAACTGCCCAGAGGTCAGTTAAGCGTCAACTCCTTGCTGTGGGTCTGGATTCACATGTAGGCCAGACCAGGTGAGGAAGGCACTTCCCTTGCCTAAAGAGCATTAGTGATCCAGTTTGGATTTTCCAACAAACAACATCGGCTTCATGGGCATCATTAGACTATTAATTCTAGATTGTGAAGGTCTCGATGCGGAAAAGGATGCTCCCTCCAGCCGGGGTAGCAGGGTGAGGGAGGGGGTGATCTGAAATCAGGGGGTGTAATCTCAAAATAAGGGCAAGGCATTTAGTGCTCAGACAAAGAGGAATTTTTTCACTGTGTGTGTGATGAATCTCTCGCAGAGGGCTTTGGAAACCTGCTCTTTATGTAAATTCAAGACCGAGTCTGATAGATTTCTGTTACTAATAACAACAAGGGCTATGAGGATAGCGGGGAAATATGATGCAGAGGTAGATCATTGGCCATGATTTGGAATGTTGGATCAGGTTCAAGGGGCTGAATGGCCCACCTTTTGCTCTGATGTGCTGAAATTGCTTTATAAATGCAGTTTCTTTCTTTAATGTAGTATTTCTGTCTGTCACAGGACCTTGTGGTGAAGACGTTGATTGTGGCAGAGCCTCATGTTCTACATGCCTACCGAATGTGCCGACCAGGCCAACACCCCGGCAGCAACAGCGTCTGTTTCGAAGTTCTTGGTTTTGACATCATTTTGGACAGGAAGCTGAAGCCTTGGCTCTTGGAGGTGAGTGCTCCTTACTTCAGTGACCACAATGTGTGGCTCAACTTCAATTTTCACTCAGCTGTCCCAGATGGTACTAATCCTAACTCTAACACTAACTCTAATTGAATTCTTTGAGGATGTGACAAAACACGTTGATGAAGGTAGAGCAGTGGATGTGGTGTATATGGATTTTAGCAAGGCTTTTGATAAGGTTCCCCATGGTAGGCTCATTCAGAAAGTAAGGAGGCATGGGATTCGGGGAAATCTGGCTGTCTGGATATAAAACTAGCTGTCCAGTAGAAGCCTGAGGGTGGTAGTAGATGGAAAGTTTTCAGCCTGGAGTTCGGTGACCAGTGGTGTTCCGCAGGGATCTGTTCTGGGACCTCTGCTCTTTGTGATCTTTATAAATGACTTGGATGAGGAAGTGGAAGGGTGGGTTAGTAAGTTTGCCGATGACACGAAGGTTGGTGGAGTTGTGGACAGCATGGAGGGCTGTTGTAGTTTGCAACGGGTCATTAACAAGATGCAATGCTGGGCAAAGAAGTGGCAAATGGAATTCAACCCAGAAAATTGTGAAGTGATTCATTTTGGAAGGTCGAATTTGAATGCAGAATACAGGGTTAATGGCAGGATTCTTGGCAGTGTGGAGGAACAGAGGGATCTTGGGGTCCACGTCCATAGATCCCTCAAAGTTGCTACCCAAGGTGATAGGGTTGTTAAGAAGGCATATGTTATGTTGGCTTTCATTGGCAGGGGAATTGAGTTTAAGAGCCGTGAGGTTATGCTGCAGCTGTATAAAACCCTGGTTAGACCACACTTGGAATATTGTGTTCAGTTCTGGTCACGTCTTTATAGGAAAGATGTGGAAGCTTTAGAGAGGGTGCAGAGGAGATTTACCAGGATGCTCAGTGGACTGGAGGACAGGTCTTATGAGGAAAGGTTGAGTGAGCTTTTCTCATTGGAGCGAAGAAGGATCAGAGGTGATATGATAGAGGTGTACAAGATGATGAGAGGCATAGATAGAGTGGATAGTCAGAGACTTTTTCCCAGGGCGGAAATGACTATTCTGAGGGGGCATAAGTTTAAGGTGATTGGAGGAAGGTATAGGGGAGATGTCAGAGGTAGGTTTTTTACACAGAGAGTGGTGGGCGTGTGGAATACACTGCTGGCAGTGGTAGTGGAGACAGATACTTTAGAGACTTTTAAGCGACTCTTGGATAGGCACATGGAGGATAGTAACATGTAGGGTATGTAGGTAGATTGACCTTAGTAGGATAATAGGTCAGCACAACATCGTGGGTCGAAGGGCCCGTACTGTGCTGTCCTGTTCTATGTTCTAATTCTAACCCTAACCCTAACCCTAACCCTAACATTTGGACAGGTAAATGAATAAGACAGGTTTAGAGGGAGATGGGCCAAATGCAGGTAAACGGAACTAGTTCAGTTTCGGAGATCTGGTTGGCATGGACGAGTTGAACCACAGGGTCTGTTTCTGTGCTGTTCGACTCCCTGGTTAACTTTGTTGGAGTGCTGTGGCTTTTGTTGTATCGGCTGCTACCCAGAAGGGCAGAGGGACAAGTTGAACATTTTTAATGAAAGCACAGGAAATCAGATGGGACACTGTCTTGCATCACAGTGTGTACGCAAACAGTTCTTTTCAGATTCGGTTAAATGTAGTTAAGTGAAGGCTCGACAACAGCAATTTGAAACACTTATGAATGTTTCATAAGTAATCATAAAAGATGAAAAAGAAAGGAAAATTTATTAAGTAAATAAGAAGAATGGAAAAAAGAGGAAAAAATAATAAGCCTCACGCCCTTCTGCCCATTGGGGACCCCTCGATTGACAGTTGGTCTGAAGGCTGAGCTTGTTCCTGGCACCGTTCACAATTCAGGTCCGAGGTGAAGTCTAGCAGGTTGGAATGAAACTCGCTCTCTCTTGTACAGAGTAAGAAACAGCAAGGCACAGAAAACAGCAGATACAACAGACAAAACTGCTGGCCAGTGCAGAAAACACAGCTACAGAAAATACAGGCTGTAGGTGCTATCTTCGGCCCATAAAGGAATGTTCACGGGACTCATTCAAGATCATGCAACTTGTCAAGTATCATCCTAAACTTTCCCAGCCTGTTTTCCCATCCTGTACAATCCATTTCCCCATGCAGCTATAAAATATCATCATTACCTTTTATTCCTTCGGCCCATCCTAGCCAGGCATGACACCTATACCCTCCAAACCTCAACTGGTACTTTCATGGTTAGGTTTGAGCTAAAAGTACAAGGGAAGACTCCATAGCAACTAACCTGCTCAAGCAGTAGCATGGAGGAGAAATTTGCTGCTTTACACTTGTAATAAATTGGTCTAGGCCTACAACAATGTGGGTTGGTAAATTATACATCCAGACTGAACCTGATCTCTCTCTCCTTTGGTTACTGACTTTTTTTTATGTTTATTCACAGGATGAGGATGTCACTGGCCAGACAGCATTTATTGCCCATTCCTAACTGCCTAGAGGGCAGTTGAGAGTCAACCACATTGCTGTGGGTCTGGAGTCACATGTGGACCAGACCAGGTAAAGATGGCAGTTTCTTTCTCTACAGGGCATTAGTGAACCAGATGGATTTTTCCTCAACAATTGACAATGGATTCATGGTCATCATTAGATTCTTAATTCCAGATATTTATTGAATACAAATTCTACCATTTGCTGTGCCAAGATTTGAATCCAGATTCCTAGGATATTATCTGGGTCTCTTGGTTAACAGTCCAGCGATAATACCATTAGGCCATCGCCTACCCTCAACTCTTCCTCCATGGGTATGGAATGTGCTGCTTTGAAGTGTAGTAGAGGCAGATTTAATTGAGGCATTCAAGTAGGCATTAGATGATCATTTCAAGCAAACGACATGAGGAAAAGGCAGGAGAATAGCACTAAGTCATAACACTCATTGGAACACTTGCTTACATGATGGGCTGAATGGCCTCTGTCTGTGCCATAATACTTCTGTGATTCTGCAGAAACAGCTCCTCCTTATTTACCTAATAGAGTAAATCTCCCCATAACCTTCTCTGTTGTAAAGGGAACACAATACTGCTTATAAACTGTGAGCTGGGCCATCTCTGACTAGTGGATGGTGAACTGAGAGGTCAAAGAGAGACAACTGGTGACGGTTTAATCCGAGGGTCACATCACCTCAGGTGAAGGGAGGGCTTGAGAAGATGGGACCTTCATGGTAACTTTAGCCGGTGTTGGCATCACTTTGCTTCAGAGACGAACTGTCCAGTCAACCAAACTAACTGACCGCCAGAGGTGGGCAAGCCTGGGTTTTGATTGTGTTCATTTCACAAGCCGACGGGCTCCATAATTTCATGAGCAGACAGTCCAAGCACCAAGCTGTTGCCCTCAAGTGAGAGCACTGAAAATATAGCAAAGTCGGAGAGATAGAAAAGGATTGTCTGGAGCCGTATTTCAGAACAAACTCTGACTGAAAGGCAAGAGGAAATAAGTGCAAGCTCATGATGCCAGGAAGGAGTTCTGATTTGAGGGAAGCATTCTGTTGAAGGCCACCTCTGCTTTTGTTACCTCTAGGTATGACTATTCCAGTATGTTTCTGACCAGCATCCTCTGCACCTCCATAAACTAGAGTCCATTAAAAACTTTATTGGGAGACGGTGGCCTCGTGATATTATCGTTGGGCTGTTAACGTTCTGCAGACCCGTGTACAAATCCTGCTGCAGCAGATGGTGGAATTTGAATCCAACAAAAACCTGGAATGATGAGTCTGAGGATAACCATGAATCCATTGTTGATTATTGGGGAATAAAACCCATCTGGTTCACTAATGTCCTTTAGGGAAGGAAACTGCTGTCCTTACCTGGTCTTGACTTGAGATCTGCAGTTATCTCTTAACTGGGTAATAAATGCTGACCTAGCCAGCGGTGCCCTCATCCCACGAATGAATGAAAAAAAGTCCCGTTCACCCATCAACACACAATTGGCCAAGTTGTTCAGCGCTGCCTTGAGTTTAAAATTCTCACCTTTGTGTTCAAAATCCTCACTGGATTCACACCTCCCTATTCCTATAACTCCTCCAGCCCTATAAAACATCTCGCTGCATCTCCAATCCTGATTTTAAATGGTCCACAGTCGATGGCCAGGTTTTTAATTAAAACTAAACTCTGAAGTTCACCTGTCTGGACACACATGCCTCTCCTCCTTTAAGGCACTCCTAATATCTCCTTGTGTGTTTGCCATCAAATTTTGGTTGGCAGTCATTTCAGTGGAACACCATGGGGCACTTCATTATGCTAAAGGGGTTATATAAATACAAACTGTTGAAAAGTTTAGTTCTGACATGTAGCTAATTCCCTTCAGGTTATTTTTGAACTTGGAGAAGTGGCTCTGTGTTAGTAAAGAGATTGTGATCCTTCTGGGAAAACCGAGACCCCCCTACTGATTGGGATTGTTGGACATTGTCTTGTTTCAGGTCTATTAAGCATGGTGTTAGGGATTTGTGTGGACAGGATGATCAAAACAGATTGCTGAATTAACCTTTCTGACACGTTAGTTGAAATATTCAAGTATTGTTTTCTCGAAAAGTCTTTGAAATGATGTCTTTCCACCTCCCTAACCAGATTAACCGTGCTCCTAGCTTTGGGACAGATCAGAAGATAGATTTTGAAGTGAAAAAGGGAGTGCTAGTGCATGCACTGAAGCTGCTTAATGTACGGTAAGTTAAAATTAAAATTCAAAATCACAAAGGCACAATAATGAGAAACCAGCGAAGGCCATTCAGCCCCTCAAGCCTCCTGCATTATTATAGAATATTGTGTGTGACCTGATTGTGGCCTTAACTCCATTTCCTCATAACAGCTGATCTAGAACTGAGGAATTAGGAACAGGATCAGGCCACTTGACATCTCAGTCTCATTCTGCCATTCAGTGAAAGGAGTTAGATCATTTCTGGAACTGTAGCATTGATAATTAAAAAAGATGTTCATCATTGTTGGCTTACATTTCAAACAAAGATTCAACTTTCTAATATTTCAGAAAGAGAGGTGGGGGAGGTGCACGCTGCACGGAAGACACAAAGACAGAAAAGAATAGCTAGAGTTGACTTCATCGTTCTAATTTGATTCCTTTTTGTTAAGAGAAGATGAGCTTTGGAAGACAAATAAAAGCGCTGAGAGAAATCAGCAGGCAGTAAGGGAGGAGTGGAGATGATAGGTTTTAGCTGAGGACTATCTCTTCTGGGAAGAGAAAGTAGTATTGGAGGCATAATGGACAGAGAGGAATGGGTAAGATGCGTGATGGCGGAGCCCAAGGAAGGAAGATGAAACATTGGAGCTGGTAGTTTGAGGCATGATAGGTAGGGAGTAAATGACAGGAGTGTGGGTATGATATCAAAGAGAATTGGTGATGGGAACATGAGGGGTCCTTACAATGGAACTGAGAAGCTCGGGGTTAACAGAAGTGGTGGAAGTGCAGTTAGGCAGCCAACCTTTGCTGTCTTGTTTATCTGTCCCATTCCTCAGCTCTCCCTACCCTGCAGGAAAGGAGAGATAAAGAAGATGCACTAAGGAGAGAAAATCAGAAACAGAGAGGTGTGACCAGAGAGAGAGTGAAAGAAACACAAAGACAATAGAAAAAGAATAGTAAGATCAAGGGAAAGAGACAGTGAGAGAAAACAGCTCAATTTTCAAACCTCCTGAGTGTGTAACAAGATGTTAACAACTAATATATTCAATTGTTTTTATGTTTGTGTACACTTCCTGATTGCTGAACCACACTCCTTATTGTAATATTCCGCATTCCTGTCTTTAAATTTCATAGAGTCCTACAGCACCGAGACAAGCCTTTCGGCCCAAACGGGTCCATGCTGACCAAAATGTCCACCCACACTGACCCTATTTCCCTGCACTTGGCCCATATCCTTCTAAACCTTTCCTATCCATGTATTTGTCCAAATGCCTTTTAAATGTTGTTAATGTACCCACCTCAACCACTTCCGCTGGGGCAGCTCATTCCAAATGCGTACCATCCTCTGTGTAAAAAAGTTGCCCCTCAGATTCCCATGTATTCTTTCCCTCTTACCTTAAACTGATGCCCTCTGGACCTCGATTCCCCAACCCTAGGAAAAATACTGGGTGTATTCACCCTATTCATGCCTCTCATGATTTTATACACGTCTATATGATCCCCCCTCAGTCTCCTATGCTCTGAAGAAAAACATGCTAGTTTGTCCAACCTCTCCCAATAACTCAGTCCCTTGAGTCCTGGCAACAACCTTGTAAATTTCTTCTGCACTCTTTCTAGTTTAATAACATCCTTCCTATAGCAAGGTGACCAAAACTGAACACAGTACTCCAAGTGTGGCCTCACCAATGTCATGTACAACTGCATCATAACTTCCCAACTTCTATACTCAGTGCCCACTGATGAAGGTCAGTATGCCAAAACCCTTCTTCACTGCCCTGTCTATCTGTTACTCCACTTTCAAAGAACTGTGCACTGAACTCCAAGGTCCCTCTGCTCCACTACACTCCTTAAGGCCCTACCATTCACGATGAAACTCGTACCTTGATGTGACTTCCCAAAGTGCAACACCTCACACTTATCTATATTAAACTCCATTTGCCATTTCTCAGCCCATTTCCCTAGCTGATCAAGATCCTGCTTCATTTTCTGATAACCTTCCTCACTGTCCACGATGCTGCCTATTTTAGTGTCATCCACATTTGTTTTATTCATTTACAGGATGTGGGCATCGTTGGCCAGGCCAGCATTTATTGCCCATCCCTAATTGCCCCAGAGGGCAGCAAAGAGTCAATTACATGCTTTGGATTTGGAGTCACATGTAGGCCAGACCGGGTAAGGATGGCAGATTTCCTTCCCTGAAAGACATTAGTGAATTTGATTAATTTCTTTCCTGCAATAACTGTTTCATGTTCATCATTAGACCCTTAAATCTAAATATTTTTAAATTATTGAAATCAAATTCCACCATCTGCCAGGGTGGGATTTGAACCTAGGACTCCAGAACATTACCTGGGTCTCTGGATTAATAGTCTAGTGAAAATACCATCTGCCATTTTTCCATTGCGAACGCCCTTGTCTAATTAATAATGAAGATGGTTCTTTGCAAACCTTTTACTTTGCAATTAAATGCTCTGGCCATTGATAGCACTCCTCAGATTTCCATCGCCAAGGTGATCATACTATCATAGCGGTACAAGGAAAGACCACAAGAAGCTAAACAGGCTGTCCCTTCTTTTAGGAGGTTGACTTCATAGAACATAGAACATAGAACAGCACAGCACAGTACAGGCCCTTCGGCCCACGATGTTGTGCCGAACTTTTGCCCGAAACCTAAGGTCTATCTAACCACCACCGCTACCTTATACTATCATCCATATGCCTATCTAATAGCCACTTAAATGCCCCTAATGAGGCCAACAGCACCACCCTCTCCGGCAATGCATTCCACGCCCCTACCACTCTCTGAGTAAAGAACCTACCTCTGACGTCTCCCTGATACCTACCTGCACTCACTTTAAAACTATGTCCCCTCGTAAAAGATACCTCCACCCTAGGAAAAAGTCTCTGGCTGTCTACTCTATCTATACCTCTGATCATTTTGTACACATCTATCAAGTCACCTCTCATCCTTCGTCATTCTAAAGAGAAAAGCCCTAGCTCTCTCAACCTTTCCTCATAAGACCTTCCCTCCGTTCCAGGCAACATCCTGGTAAATCTCCTCTGCACCTTTTCCAACACTTCCACATCTTTCCTGTAATGAGGCGACCAGAACTGGGCACAATACTCCAGGTGTGGCTGAACCAGGCTTTTGTATAGCTGGAGCATAACTTCACGGGTCTTGAACTCAGTCCCTCTATTAATGAAAGCTAACACACCATACGCCTTCTTAACAACTCTATCCACCTGGGTGGCAGCTTCAGGGAACTGTGGACATGAACCTCAAGATCCCTTTGCTCCTCCACACTGCCAAGAATCTTTCCGTTAACCCTGTATTCTGCTTTCAAGTTTGTCCTTCCAAAATGAATCAACTCACACTTTTCAGGGTTAAACTCCATCTGCCACTTCTCAGCCCAGCTCTGCATTCTATATTTGTCCCTTTGTAACCTAGAACAGCCCTCTGCACTGTCCACAACGTGACCCACCTTCATACCACTTCTTTCATTCTTTCTCTCATTCTGTTCATTTCTCTTGTCCAATTATCCCATGATTCCATTTAAGATCTTACTTCCAATGTTTACCTTGGTAACTTATTCAATGATCTATTCCTCATTAAAGGAAAACATCTGTATTCAAAAGCCTTTCTTAAAATTCCTCATTTCCCTGCCCCTCTTTTATTTGAACAATCTGCTTGGATGTTCTGGGCGCGGTTTTGCTCTTCTTGTCTACGGAAGGTTTTTAATGTGCTGAAGGTGGTTCAGAGGAGCTTTACAAGATTGATGTTTGAAATGAGCAAGTTATCTCATTGGGGTAGGTTGCACAGGGCTGAGTTTGTTTACACCAGAGTTTAGGAGCGTGAGGGGTGACTTAATTGAAGTGTTTTTTTTATTTATTCATGGGATGATGGTGCTGCTGGCTGGCCAGCATTTATTGCCCATCCCTAGTTGCCCTTGAGAAGGTGGGGGTGGGCTGCCTTCTTGAGCTGCTACATCCACCTGCTGTAGTTGGAACCATAATGCCCTTAGGGAGGAAATTCCAGTGGAGAATTCCAGGAGAGAGGGAATTCTAGTGTAAGATCCTGAATAGACTTGACAAGGCGGATGTAGAAAGGATGTTTTTTCTTGTGGATCAGTCTAAAACTAGGGACCACAGCTTAAAAATTAGGGGTTACCCTTTTCCCATACAAGTAAGGGAAAATATTTTCTCTCTGACAGTTGTGTAATTTTAGAACTCTTTGCCCCAGCAGGCTATGGAGGTGGCATCTTTGAATATTCTTAAGAAAAAAGTGAATAGATTCTCATTAGGCAGGAGTTATTGAAGGTGGGTGGGAACGTGGGATTTGAAACACGCCACCTTATTGAATGGTGGAGCAGCCTTGAGGGGCGGAATGGCCTACTTCTGCTTCTAATTCATAGAATGGCACGTTCTTTCTCAGGCTGAACCACTACGAGGAAAGAATAAACTCTCCACAGGTGGTATATTTCTACAAGAAAGAGTTTGCTGATTTACAATGATACCATTTTGTGGATTATTATCAAAAGCTGTAGATATAGTGACCCACAATGACTTCTCTTTCTTCAATGGACAGTGAAACTGGGAGGGATGAAAGGCTGCCTGCTGAGTGATCGGGGATTCAGTGTAATTGATGAGAGGTTAAATTGGCAGATATGAAGCTGAATTTACATCCACTACACTTTCATTCAGCAGATAGCCAAACTGTGTAGGATTACAGAGCTGGTGGATAATAATATGACTGCCTCAGAGCTGTCTCAGTGAAGTTGAGCTGTGTATGGGAACTGCTTACTCAGCGGAAGGTGTTCGCACAGTGAAGAGGGATCTACTGCCTTACATTCTACTTGAGCAGCCATTAGGATTTTTTTATTCATTCACAGGATGAGGGCGTTGCTGGCTAGGCAGCATTTATTGCCTGTCCCTAATTTCCCAGAGGGAACTTAAGAGTCAACCACATTGCTGTGGGTCTGGAGTCACATGTAGACCAGACCAGGTAAGGATGGCAGTTTCCTTCCCTAAAGGACATTAGTGAACCAGATGGGCTTTTCCAACAATCAACAATCAACAATCAACAATCAACAATCAACAATCAACAATCAACAATCAACAATCAACAATCAACAATCAACAATCAACAAT
>JAHRHZ010000273.1:16621565-16665884 GCA_024137785.1 Ginglymostoma cirratum | reverse complement strand
ACAATCAACAATCAACAATCAACAATCAACAATCAACAATCAACAATGGATTCATGGTCATCATTAGGCTCTTAATTCCAGATATTTATTGAATTCAAATTCCACCATTTGCCATGGCAGGATTCGAACCCAGGTCCCCAGAACATTATCTGGGTATCTAGGCTAACAGTCCAGTGATAATACCATTAGGCCATTGCCTCCCCTCCATTCCACATGCCAAGCACCGTGCCTTCATTTGTGTTTATAACATCTTCCCATATCCTAATGCACAAACTTCAAAACTAATCTGTGTGTGTAAATCACTCCCTGTTATTACCTCTCCCTCTCTCCTGTGGCCATCCAAACAACACCCCCCACACAACCCAACCTCCTCTCCAACTGCTGCCTTCTCCTGACCCTGAACATCTAAACCCTTCTCTCTCTTTCTTTTCCTCAGCAGTGGTCATTCCAATAACCACAGGGGCTCAGTGGTTAGCACTGCTGCCTCATGGTGCCAGGGATGTGGGTTCAATTCTACCCTCTGGCAACTGTCTGTGGGGAGTTTGCATATTCTCCCTCTGTCTGTGTGGGTTTCCTCAGTCCAAAGATGTGCAGGCTACTGCATTAGCCATGCCATTATATGTACATTAGAAAGATGGAGGTTGAGGGGGGACCTGATTTGAAGCCTACAAAACCATGAGAGGTATAGACAGGGTGGATAGCAAGAAGCTTTTTCCCAGAGTGGGGGACTCAATTACTAGGGGTCACGATTTCAAGGTGAGAGGGGAAAAGTTTAAGGGAGATATGCGTGGAAAGTTCCTTATGCAGAGGGTGGTGGGTGCCTGGAATGCGTTGCCAGCAGAGGTGGTAGAGGTGGGCATGATAGCGTCATTTAAGATGTATCTAGACAGATACATGAATAGGCAGGGAGCAGAGGGATACAGATCCTTGGAAAATAGTTGACAGGTTTAAATAGAGGATCTGGATTGGCACAGGCTTGGAGGGCCGAAGGGCCTGTTCCTGTGCTCTAATTTTCTTTGTTCTTTGTTCTTTGTTCTAAATTGCCCATAGTATTCAGGTATGTGCAGATTAGGTGGGTTATGGGGAATGGATCTGAGTGGGATGCTCTGAGGATCAGTGTGGACTTGTTGGGCTGAAGGGCCTGTTTCCACACTGTAGGGATTCTATGTCTAACCCTGTTCCGGTTTCTTCTCACAGCCCAAAGATCTGTAGGTTAGGTGCATTGGCTGTGCTAAATTGTCTACAGTGTCCAGGTATGTGCAGGGTATGGGGGTGAGTCTGGGCGTGATGCTTTTTGGAGGGCCGTTGTCGACTCAATGGGCCGAATGGTCTGTTTCCACCCTGTGGGGATGCTATGGTGGTCTGCAGCATGTCCACTTTTACTTTTGTCTTCGTCTCTCTGATTAGATGTCACCTTTTAGTCAAGATTATGGCCACCTCCCATTCGATCCACCACACATTTTATTTTTGTCAGCTGTGAATCCTGACCTCTGAACCAAAAGGTTCCGAGTTGAAGCCCTACTCCTGGGGAAAAAAATCCAGCCTGACATTTCAGTGCACTGCTGTGGGAGTGCTGCACTGTTGGAACTGCTGTCTTTGATTTATCAACTGAGGCCCCTTTTTGCTTGCATGTCATGTTGGAAAAGATCCCAAAGCAGAAATTTGAAGAACTGGGGAATTTTCCCTGAGGTCCCTCAAAAAACATCATTAAAAAAGAGAATTTTCTCATTGCTGTTTACGGGAATTTGCTGCATATAAATTGGCTGCTGATATTACAACAGTGATTACACTTCAATAAAAGCAACTAATTGAATGCAACACAATCTAACATGTCCAGTGGAAGTGAAAAGTGCTATATGAATGGAAATCTTTCTTTGTACATATCTGTGAAATACTGTAAGGCATCTTTTTGCTCCATTTAAGGAATAATGTAGTTAATTGTTTAGGAATGAACAGTTTCCAGGATATGACACTTACATGAAGTGATGCAAGTTCCATGTGTTTGAACAAATATACATCTAGTGGTTGGCATTATCACTGTAAGTGCTTGCACTCTAGGGGATCACTTCAACAGATCATGGTCCTCATCTGGATCTTGGCCTGGGGTGAATCAAACCTGTGAGTTCTGGCTATTATATTTTGGCTGCAACTTTAATTTTGTAAGATTTTTCGCTACCAGCCAAAGTCAGAAACTTGATCTTGGGAGCACACACTTGGAAAATGTATCCACAAGATATAGGTGCAGAGGTAGGCCTTTCAGCCCATCGAGGCTGCTGTGCTGTTCAATGAGGTCATTGCTGATCTGATCATCCTCAACTCCACTGTTCAGTCTTTTCTCCGCAACCCTAGATTTCCTTACTGATTACACATCTGTCTACCTCAGCCTTGAATATACTTAATGATCCCACCTTGATAGCCCTTTGTGGTAAAGAATTTCACAGATTTACCGCCCTCTGAGAGAAGAAATTGTAGAGTCATATAGCATGGAAAGAGACACTTCGGTCCAACTCGTCCAAGCTGACCAAGTTCCACTAACTGAACTAGTCCCATTTGCCTGCGTTTGGCCCGTATCCCTCTAAACCTTTCCTATTCATGTACCTGTCCAAATGTCTTTTAAATGTTGTAACTGTACCTGCCTTTACCACTTCCTCTGGTAGTTCATTCCACATATGAAACACTCTGTGTGAAAAAGTTGCCCGTCGGGTCCCTTTCAAATCTTTCTCCTCTCACCTTGAAATTATACCCTCTAGTTTTGAACTCCCCTACCCTGGGATCAAAAAACATTTGCTAGTCACCTTATCGATGCCCATCATGATTTTATAAACCTCGATAAGCTCATCCTGCAACCTCCTACATTCCAGTCAAAATAAGTCCCAGCCTCTCCTTATAGCTCAAACCCTCTGGTCCCGATAGCATCCTTGTAACTCTTTTCAGCACCCTCCCCAATTTAATAATATCCTTACCGTAGCAGGGCATCCTGAACTGTACACAGTAATCCAAATGAGCCTCACCAACACCCTGTACAAGCTCAACATGACATTCCAACTCCTGTAGTCAGTGACCTGAGCAATGAAGGCAAGTGTGCTAAACGCCTTTTTAACCACCCTGTCTACCTCAGTTGCAACTTTCAAAGAATTATGTAGCTGAACCCCTTGGTCTCTCTGTTCAACAACACTACCCGGGGTCTTACCATTAGCTGTGTTAGTCCCGCCCTTAATTGAATCCTGTCGCATTGACAGGGATGAGCTGGCAAGATGGATACAGAACTGGTTTAGTCATAGGAGACCAGAGGGTAGCGTTGGAAGGAATGGAATACTTTTTGGAATGGAGGGCTGTGACTAGTGGTGCTCCTAAGGGATCAGTGCTGGGATATCTGCTGTTCATGATCTACATAAATGATTTGGAGGAAAGCACTGCTGGTCTAATTAGTAAATTAGCAGATGATACAAAGATTGGTGGAGTTGCAGGTAGTGAGGAGGATTGTGAGAGGATATAGCAGGATATAAAGATCAGATGGAGGCATGGGCAGAAAAATGGCAGATGGAGTTTAATCTGGACAAATGTGAGGTGATGCATTTTGGAAGGTCAAGTACAGGTGGAAATTATACAGTGAATGGCAGAACCCTTAGGAGTATTGATATGCAGAGGGATCTGGATGTACAGGTCCACAGATTACTGAAGGTGGCAGTGCAGGTAGATAAGGTAGTACAAAAGGCCTATGGCATGCTTACCTTCATTGGAAGGGACATTGAGTGTAAGGATAGACAAGTTATGCTGCAGCTTTATGGAACATTAGTTAGGCCACACTTGGAATATTGCATACAGTTCTGGTCACCGCACTAGCAGAAGGATGTAGATACTTTGGAGAGGGTACAGAAAGGGTTTACCAGGATGTTGCATGGTATGGGGGATTTTAGCAATGAAGAAAGGTTGGATAGACTGGGTTTGTTTCACTGGAACGCAGGAATTTGAGGGGCAATTTAGTAGAAATTTATAAGATTGTGAATGGCATGGATAGAGTGGAAAGTATGAGGCTTTTTTACCAGGGTGGAGGGGTCAATTACTAGGGGACACAGGTTCAGTGTGCGGGCGGGGCAAGTTTAAAAGAGATGTGGGAGGCAGGTTTCTCACACAAAGGGTGGTGAGTGCCTGGAATATGCTGCCAAAGGAGGAGGTGGATGCAGACACAATAGCAGAATTCAAGAATCACCTGAATGAATACATGAATAGGAAGGGAATAGAGGGATACGGATCCTGTAAGTGAAGGCAGTTTTAGTATGGAAGGGCAAAATGTGTCAGTGCAGGCTTGGAGGGCCGAAGGGCCTGTTCCTGTGCTGTTATTGTTCTTGTGTTCTTTGTATTTCTTACGTGTAAAGTGAAATGGTGCATGTGCATTAGATGAAGACAGGATTGCACTCAGCTCCGATGCCCATTTCTTTTCAAGACTCTAGTGATTTTGACTAAACTCTGAAGTTTGGACACCCTTTTCATGGAACCTTCCTCGTTAACAGGTCAGGGATATTTTTCTGAATGGTACATGCACTTGCAAGCACCTTTTCTTCCCATGCTGATTTTCTGCAGTACCTCTTACCTGGTTTTCCCCTCCCTGACCCAAGGACACTGAAGCTAATTGCGAATAATTTATCAGCATCCTGACTGATAGAATGGGAAAACCACGTACAGAGCAGGGAATTTACTTCTGTTTTCCCAGGACTGCAGTGTGCATTTTCCTAGCCCCTCAAACTGTCGGTGGAGTTCCTTTAAGTGATTGCTGAGAGTGTTTAGCATTGCAGATGTCTTTAAATTTGGGAGATCTTCAGTGTGCATCATTGTTTCTGAAAATTGATTTATGAAGCTAGATCTAAAAGGCTTTCCAGTTGAATACTTAGCCATTGTCACATTGATTCTGACTTATTCATCAAAATGCTCATCTGGCACCAGCTAGGAAGAAGTGTTGAGTTGATGATGGGCAGAACAGATGCATCATGCACCCTTTGCAGCCTGTACTGAAGAAGGACGCGAACTCTTAACTCTGTTCCTCTCACTGCACAGATCTGCCAGATCTGCTGAGTTTCTCCAGCAATTTCAGTTTTGTACATTCGTAGAGTCAAAGAGATGTACAGCACAGAAACAGACCTGTCGGTCTAACAAGCCCATGCTGACCAGGTATTCTACATTAATCTAGTCCCATTTGCCAGCATTCGGCCCGTATCCTCCAAACCTTTCCTAATCATATACCCATCCAGATGCCTTCTAAATGTTGTAATTGTAACAGCTCCTCTGGCAACTCGTTCCATATATGCACCACCCTCTAAGTGAGAAAGCTGTCCCTTAGGTCCCTTTTAAATCTTTCCCCTCTCACCTAACTGAATGGGCTTCTAATTTTGGCCTCCCCTACCCTGAGAAAAGACCATGACTATTCACCCTATCCATGTCCCTCATGATTTTATAAACCTCTATAAGTCCACCCCTCAGCCTACGACACTTCAGGGAAAATAGCCCCTGCCTATACATGCTATTATAGATCAAACCTTCCAACCTTGTAAATCTTTTCTGAACTATTTCAACATCCTTCCTATAGCAGAGAGACCAGAATTGCACATCGTATTCCAAAAGTGGCTTAACCAATGTCCCATACAGCCATAACACGACCTCCCAACTCCTATACTCAATGCACTGACTAATAAAGGCAAGCGTACCAAAAGCATTCTTCACTATCCTGTCTACCTGTGACTCTACTTTCAAGGACCTCTAAACCTGCACCTTTGTTTGACAACACACCCCAGCACCTTACCATTAAGTGTACAAGTCCTGCCACAATTTGCCTCACCAAAATGTAGAACCTCACACTTACCTAAATTAAACTCCATCGATCATTCCTTGGCCCATCTGCCCATTTGATGAAGGTCCCATTGTACTCTGAGGTAACTTTCTTCGCTGTCCTCTATACCATCAATTTTGGTGACATCTGCAAACTATATTCACATGAAAATAATTTACGTAAATGAGAAAAAGCAGTGGACCCAGCACTGATCCCTGTGGCATACTGCTGGTCATAGGCCTCCAGTCTGAAAAGCAACCCTCCACCACCTCGTCTGCCTCTTCCCTTGAGGTTGTAGACTTGCTCGCTGAGCCAGTGGGT
Source organism: Ginglymostoma cirratum (assembly GCA_024137785.1). NCBI lineage: Eukaryota > Metazoa > Chordata > Chondrichthyes > Orectolobiformes > Ginglymostomatidae > Ginglymostoma > Ginglymostoma cirratum. Next base: position 16,659,742 of record JAHRHZ010000273.1, on the reverse strand, counting down.
TTGGTTGCAGGTATTTCATCACCGTGCTCGGTAACACCATCAGTGCACCTCCGGTGAAACGCTGGTGTTCTGTCCCACTTGTTATTTCTATGCCTTGGTTTGCTCGGCTGGTTCTATTACTTCCAGTTCTGTTTCTCAGTGGGTTGTACACCGGGTCTAATTCAGTGTGTTTGTTGATGGAGTTCTGGTTGGAATACCAGGCCTCCAGGAATTCCCTGGCGTGTCTCTCTTTGGTTTGTGCGATTGTGGATGTGTTGTCCCAGTTAAATTTGTGTCCCTCGTTGTCCGCGTGTATTGAGACCAGCGAGAATTGGTTGTGTCTTTTGGTGGCTAGTTGGAGTTCATATATCCTTATTGTCAGTTTTCTTCCAGTTTGACCTGGGTAATGTTTCTCACAGTCTTTACACGGTATTTTGTATATTATCCTAGTTTTGCTGGTTTTGGGTATGGGATTGTTTGCATTTGTCAGTAGCTGTCACAGGGTGGTTTTTAGTTTGTGGGCTACCCTGATACCTAGGGGTCTGAGTAGTCTTGCGGTCATCTCTGAAATATCCTTGATGTACGGTAGGGTGATTAGTGAGTCCGGTCATGTTGTGTCTTCCTGTTGTGGTCCGTCTCAGAGGTAACAGCTGATTGTGTTCTTTGGGTATCCATTTCTTTAGAAGACTCTGTATGGGTGCTCCAGTTCTGCTTTGCATAGTTCTGGGTTGCTGCAATGTGTTGTGGCTCGTTTAAATAGTGTCCTGAAGTAGCTGCCTTCCGTATGTGTGGTCTTTCTACATACACTAGTCTGGAATTCCCCGCTGTTTTTGCGTTATACCATTATGCCCAGGAAGGGTAGTCGGTTGTTGTCCTCTTCTTCTTTCATGAATTTTATCCCTGTAAAGATGTTGTTTATGTGTCAGTGGGTTTCTTCCAGTTTTGTGTGTTTAATAATCACAAAGGTGTCATCTACATATCGGACCCAAAGTTTGGGTTGTTTCGTGGCGAGTGCTGTCCGTTCTAACCTTTGCATCACTGCTTCTGCAATCAGTCCTGATATGGGGGGATCCCATTGGTGTTCCACTGATTTGTTTGTATATACTTTCGTTGAAGGTGAAGTGGGTTGTGAGGCACAGACCCTGTGGTTTCATGGTGGAGTCCTTATTGATGTTGGTGTCTTGGGTTGTCTGCCTATTTGATTCGTCCAGCAGTGTGGAAATTGTCCCTTTGGCTCGGTCGATGTTTATGGATGTAAATAGTGCTGTTATGTCGACGGATATCATTGTTTCGTCCTCTTCTATCCTGGTGTCCTTGATGATGTTGAGGAATTCTTGGGATGAGTGGGTGGAGAGGGTGGTGTTGTCCACTAGGTATTTCAATTTCTGTTATAGTTCTTTGGCAAGTCTATATGTTGGTGTACCTGGCAGTGAAACATTGGGTCTGAGGAGGATCCCCAGTTTGTGTACCTTGGGGAGCCCATAGAATCGGGGTGTGTTGGATCCCTCTGGCTTCATTTTTTGGCTGTCTGTCTTGCTGATGTTTCCTGAGTTGTGTGATTTCTTCAGGGTGTGTCTGTGTCTGTGTGTACAGGTGCAAGGGTGTGGGAGTCCGTGTGTGTGTGTGTGTGTGTGTGTATGTGTGTGTGTGGTGGGGGGTGAGGTGTGGTGGGTCGGTGCCTGTTGTGGAGTGGTGGGGAAAGGATCTTCATTGCACTCTTCCATTTGCCTCGTTGTGCATGCTTTGCTTTCATGTAAAATAAAGCAAAGAACAGCAGATGCTGGAGATCTGAAACGAGAGCAGAAAGTGCTAGAGAAACTCAGCAGGTCTGTGGAGAGAAAGCAGAGTTACCATTTCGAGTCCATTGGCCCTTCTTCAGAACTGATAGTAGCTTGGAAACGATAGTATATATGTGTTAAAGCCAGGGAGAGGGGGTGGTGCGGGGCAGAAAGGATTGAGCAGGTAGGCACCCAGAGAGAGAGAGAGAATGACAGTTCAGCGGAGAATATGATGGATTTTGCGGGATGGTGAGGATGATGGATGCATTGCTTTCATGTAATTATCAGCTGATGTTGCTTTTCTGCTTCAGCACCAGCGACAGGAGGAAGAATCTGGTCCAGCAGAAAGCCGAGGCTCAAAGAAGACTGTACGGGCAAGGGTCAGTAAAACGACTATCCGCTGGCTCCTCGGAGTGGGAGAAACAGCGCCACTCACTGGAGAGGAGGAAAGAGGAGCTGGTAAGCAGCCACTTGCTGTCCTGTTGGAAATCCTGTTGTCTATCTTGTCACCCCTTTGCATATTCAAGACTCATTTCTTTCTCCCACTCTGCACGCAGAAGGAGAGGCTTGCACAAGTTCGCAAGCAGATTTCAAGAGAAGAGCATGAAAATCAAAATTTGGGGAACTACAGGTAAATGATAAAAACAAAACAAGACCCTACATTATAGGTAGAACAGGTTACAGCAAGGGATCATGCTCCACTACAACAACAGGTCAGCTCACAAATACTGATGTGATTTGGTTTTCAGTTATCTCCCTCCAGCAGTAAAGAAGCTTGCAGGCACCAAGAAGAGTGGGAAGAGTGCCCCATCGGGAGGTTGGCTGGGCAGCTGGTTTGTAATATAAAGTTCATTTCTAACATAAAGCATGGGTTCATTTCCCACACCAGCTGAAATCCCCATGAAGGTCCTTCCTTCCCAACCTCACCCAGGTGGCCCTCAGGTTAAACTCAGGTCCGTCTAATGAGAGTGGGGGCTACAGTGACATAGCCTGACCTCACCTTCTGCAAAACCTAATTTCCATCCTGTTTAACTATGTCCAAAATCAGGAGGACTTGTTAGAAGAAGAGGAAAATATCAACATTTACAGGGGCTCCACAAAGTCATCTTGGAGTCTCCTCAGCTCAAATGATTCAAATCATTGGCAAAATGGTTGGGGTCATGGGACACAGTAGGGTGAGTGGGGCTAATTGGATTGCTCTATCAAAGAGCTAGTAGAAGCATAATAGGCTGAATGGCCTTCTTTTGTGTTGTCAGAATTTGTAATTCTATTTTGCTAAGAATAAGAGATCCATGTTTTCTCGTGTGTGAACCCAGGCGGATCTACCCTCCTGATGACAAGCAGTTGCTGGAAAAGTACGAGAGCCTCATATGTGTTGCCTTCCAGACCTTCCTTGCAGGAAGAGCAGCCTCACTCCAGAAGGAACTCAGCAACCCACTGAATCACATGAAGGTATTGACTGTGAGATCCATCACATTAGGACACGAAAAAAGAACATTTAGAGGTGAACTGCAAAGCATAAGGGACTTCAATCAGATAGCTGTGGAAATGTGGGTGAATCCAAACTCAGAACCAGAACTGTACGATAGTCAGTAATAAACCCAAATAAGAAATTCGAGAGAAGCTTCCAGAAAATTCTTTACTGAATTTCCTATTTAGTTTATTTCTGGCTACCTTGTTATTGAGTAGTCCTGGTCTCCCCCACAAGTGGAAATGTCTTCTCTACGTTTACCGTGTCAAACTTTGCCATAATCCTGAAGATTGCTTTCAGTTTACCCTTTGGTTCTCTCCTTTCTCATGTCTGTTCAATCTTTCCATATTAGCTGGGTCCTCTTTGATCTGGTATCAAGCTTGTGAATAGTGTTTGCACCTTCTTCAGTGCTTTAATGTCTTTCTGTGTAACATTCAGGCCAGAACTCTTTAACGTTCTCCAGGTGCGGTTCGTCAAGATTTTCTTCTTTTCATTCTTCTCTATCAAGGGTTACAGGGGATAGGGCAGGAAAGTGGAAGTGAGGAATGTTGGATCAGCCAGGATCCTACTGAATGGCAGAGCAGGCTTGAGTAGCCAAACAGCCTATTCCTCTTTCTATTTCTTATGGTTTTATGGGTTTTAATACAATTGCTTTGGTAGTGGGAGAAGAGGAGGGCTATGCATTTGAGGCACCCACTGCACAAACACTCTAATCTCAACTGCTATGTGCCTGGGATATCAATGCCCTTGGCTTAGTCTTGCAATTTCTTTTGTGATTAGTGCTTGAGATGTGGGTGCCGCTGGCTGGGTCAGCATTTAAAACTCACCCCTAGTTGCCCTTGAGAAGGTGGTGGTGAGCTGCCTTCTTGAACCGCTGTAGCCCATGTAGTGTTGGCAAACCTACATTGCCATTAGGGAGCGAATTCCAGGATTTTGACCCAACGACAGTGAAGGAACAGTGATATATTTCCAAGTCAGAGTGCCTTGGAGGGGAATTTGCCAGTGGTGGTGTTCCCATGTATCTGCTGCCTTTGTCCTTCCAGGAGGTAGAAGGTTTGGAAGGTGCTGTCGAAAGAGTCTTGGTGAATCTCTGCATTGCATCTTGAAGATAGTACATATCGGATTCTAAGCTGATGTTTAATGCATTGGACTGATCTTTTTTCCCAGTCCAGCAAGACAAAGAATGATGAGGAGATCCCTTGACAGACAAAGACACTGCTGCTGTAGTTGGATTTCCCTCTTACTGGTGAATGTCACGGAGAGTATTGGCCTGTAGCCATCTTGCTTTCAGCCTTCGAGCTGGGCAGATTGTCAGCACTGGGTCACCGAATAAAAGACACACACTTAGCTTGCAGAAAAGAACCTTTCACATTAAAAACAAACTCTGCCTTTGAATAGCTTTGTCACATTAATTTTTATTAGAGATGCAATCAAAAAATAAATACAAAGAGGACTAATAGAGAGAAGAAGCCTGACAGCTATTAGGGTATGTTTTATAAATCTGAAAGGTCCTTAATGTGTGCAAACACAATGAGTGCGGAAGGCAATTTGAGGGCTGCTTTCGACAATGATATTTTTTCAGCCCTGTGGTAAGTTAATTGAAAACTGTGACAAGAAAGATCTTATCTCCTTGGTAAGCGATGCATGTTATAGGCAAAGTTCAAAGGCAAACAACAAATAATGGGGGTGAGCTATGTGACAAGTTGATGGGATATTTTATGTACAGTTTGAAGAGATATTTAAAGAGCCAGCTATGAACACATTGAAACAAAAGGTTCAATTGTGTGCGGAATGCTACTTTGTGACAGGTTGTGTAAGATCTGATTTAATTTAGTTGTTCAGGCTCAGGTCAGTGATGAGTACAGATAAAGTTGGGAGAGCAGATCTAAAAGTGATATCCAGTGAAGACTAGCTACTAAATAAAGTGATGTGAAGGTGCTGGTATTGGACTGGGATGGACAAAGTCAGAAATAACACGACACCAGGTTATAGTCCAACAGGTTTATTTGAAAACACAGGCTTTTGGAGCGCTGCCCCTTCATTTGGTGTTGTGTGACTTCTGACTTTTACAAAAGAAACCGTACAGATATGAAGGTGTTTGCACAAGTTTCACAGATTTTACTTTTTCCACCATAAGTGTAAAATCATGATACTTGGTAAGAGCTGTGGTTAGTCATTGAGCGATGTAAAGCACAGAAAAAGGCCCTTTGGTCCATATAGTCCACGCCAGTGAAAAACAACCACCTATCAATTCTAATCCCATTTTCTAGCACTTGGCTGTGGTCAGGTTCCTGATGGAACTAGTCCTCAGCCTCTGGTTGACTGGGCGCCTTGTCTCTTGAATGTAGTTTGTCCTCCTGCTGATGATGTCAGAGCTCAGGACCCAGGTTCAATTCCAACCTCTGGTGACTGTCTGTGTGGAATTTGCACATTCTTCACCTGGCTGCGTGGGTTGCCTCCAGGTGCTCGGTTTCCTCCTACAATCCAAAGAGCTGTAGTTTAGGTGGATTTGCTATGGGAAATGCAGGGTTGCAGCGATAGGGTATGGGGAATGGGTCTAGGTGGGATGCTGTTTGGAGGGTGTGAACTTGATGGCCTGAATGGCCTGCTTCCACACTGTAAGGATGATATGATTCAATGATGTGTACTTATTGTCTTGCAGATCCTTATTTTATACACTGCTCTTAGTGGTTCTGTTTCACATGCGATAAAACACATTTTCTGTCTATCGGTCAGTCAGTCATTAGCTTACTACCACTTCACTCGGAGCCTGGTTTGGGTCACTGCTAATCAGGGGCTTCAGATTCTTGCTTCCTTGTTGTTTATCCATCAACAGAGATCATGTGAATAGTGGTGGACAATTGGACAACTCACTGGAGGAGGAGTCTCCACAAATATCCCCATCCTCAATGATGGAAGAGTCCAGCACATCAGTGCAAAAAATAAGGCTGAAGCATTCGCAGGAATCTTCAGCCAGAAGAGTGGATGATCCATCTCAGCCTTCTCCAGTGGTCCCCAGCATTACAGAGACTAGTCTTCAGCCAATTTGATTCACTCCACATGATATCAAGAAACGGTTGGGGACACTGGATACTGCACAGTCTACAGGCCCTGACAACATTCCGGCAATAGTACTGAAGACTTGTGCTCCAGAACTTGCCGCTCCACCTAGCCAAACTGTTACAGTGCAATCCAACACTGGTATCTTCCTGACAATGTAGAAAATTGCCCAGGTTTGTCCTGTAAACAAAAAGCAGGACAAATCCAACCCGGCCAATTACAGCCCCATCAGTCAGCACTTGATCATCAGTAAAGTGATGGAAAGGGGTCATCAATAGCACTAAGCAAAGCAGCACTTACCTGCTCACCGATGCTGTATTTGATTCCATGAGGGTCACTTGGCTCCTAAACTTGTAACAGCCTTGGCCCAAATATAGATGGAAGTTTTGAACTGGCGAGGTGACACAAGAGTGACTACCCTTTAAATCAAGGCGGCACGGTGGCTCAGTGGTTAGCACTGCTGCCTGACAGTGCCAGGGACCCGGGTTTGATTCCACCCTTGGACGACTGTCTGTGTGGAGTTTGTACATTCTCCCCGTGTCTGCGTGGGTGCTCTGTCCCACGGTCCAAAGATGTGCAGGGTAGATGGTTTAGCCATGGGACATACATGGTTACAGGGATAGGGTAAGGGGGTGAATCTGGGTGGGATGCCCTGCGGAGGGTCGGTGTGGACTTGTTTTCCGAATGGCCTGTTTCCATAATGTAGAGGTTCTATGGTTTTGACTGATTATGGCATCAAAGAGCCAGAGCAAAAATGGAGTCAATAGGAATCGAGAAGAAATATCTCTGCTGACTCCCATCATTAACATCCTAGGACTTACCATTGTTCAGAAACTCAGTGGATGTGCTGCACAAACACAGTGGCTACGAGAGTAGCTCAGAGGCTGGAAATACTGTGGCAAGTAACTCATCTCCTGACTCTCCAAAACCTGTCTGCCATCTATAAGGCACAAGTCAGGAATGTGATAGAATACTCTACACTTGCCATTTCTTCAGTGTCACTGAATCAGAATCCTGGAATTCTGTCCCTAAGGAAATGGTGGGTCAACATACCAAATATGGATTGCAGTGGTTCAAGAAGACAGCTTACCACCTCCTTCTCAAGGAGCAATAAGGGATGGGCAATTAATGCTAGGCCAGCTGGTGACATCCTTATCACATGAATGAATGAAAAAACACTAAATGAGAGATTAATATTTGGCTAGACATGTAAGTCATTACTGATTAAAAAGCTAAGGATCTCCCTGGGATTAACCATTTTCTGACAGCTTTTAAACAAACATGTTTACATAGTCTGAACTTAGTCTTTTTCATCAGTTTTTGACATGTCATAACTTGAACAGGATTGCATCCAGCTGAACTTAACCAGCACACTTTAGCAGCTGCCTCGAATAAGGAGTACAGTTTCACTGATATAAAAACTAACTTCTAACAGCACTGTCATTACAATAAACTCAATCCTAAAGTTTGGTCAGGAGGAGAAAACAATACTTTATAAAATGCAACCAATAAAAGTACATTTAAAACAGATCGCTCCTTTCCATTTGCAATCACTTTTCGAATAGTCTGCAGAATGACGGAATGACATTTGAGGGTTCTCACAGTGTAGCGATACAGTGAGCGGTGGGGTTGGGGGCGGACCAGCTGATTTTGTCACCCATTGACCTTCTGTGTTATCAGAGATGGGTGCAATGACCAGGGGGATGTGGGAATGTTAAGAGGCAGGTGTGGGGGGAGTTTGTTAAGTGACTGACCCGGTTGACAGGAATACTCATGTTGATCTTTCTAAAGGAGGAAGACATCCTGGATCTCCTGGAGCAGTGTGAAGTGGATGATGAGAAGCTCCTGGGAAAGTCACCCCGTCAGAGGGGGCCAAAGGTATGGACTCAGCTCCAGTGCAGCGACAGCAAGTGTTCATTCTCGCAAGGCACCTCACACCTTGCTTAGGACAACACAGTCGATCAGTGGTCAGCATTGCTGCCTCACAGCGCCAGGGACCCAGGTTCGATTCTAGCCTTGGGTGACTGTCTGTGTGGAATCTGCACATTCTCCCCGTGACTGCGTGGGTTGCCTCTGGTTTCCTCCCACAGTCCAAAGATGTGCAGATTCGGTGGATTGGCCATGCTAAGTTGCCCATAATGTTCAGGGATGTGCAAGCTAGGCGGATTACCTATAGGAAATGCAGTGTTACTAGGATAGGGTGGGATGGATTGCTTTGCAGAAGGTTGATACAGACTTGATGGGCCATATGGCCTCATTCTGCACTGATTCTGTGATTCAAATTGAGAGCCAATGGCTGTAGCACTAGGGGTAGAATTTTTAAGATCCCCTGATTTACCACCTGGACATGGGGCCATAATTACCATGGGCATCTTTTGGACAGCTCCTCCCAACATTGGGATGGGTAGGGCATGCCAAGCCACTGTTGGATCATTGAAGGCATTCATTGCTTAATCTGTGGGTATCTGGGACCCTCTTCCTACACTCCCTCACAATTCTACAGGCAGTGGGCAGTGCCTAGTTTGAAACCTGCCAGGCCCACCCTAGGGCTACTGGCAGGATATTCCTTCCATCACAGGCTCTATGAGTTCATGAAAAACCCCCTTCCCAGTTTCTAATTTCCTCCCTCCCCGACCACCTGAGTGGGCTGTGGGATTCCCTGGCTAGGCCAGCATTTATTGCCCATCCCTAATTGCCCACAGAGCAGTTAAGAGTCAACCACATTGCAGTGGGTCTTGAGTCACACATAGTCCAGGCCTGGTAAGGACATTAGTGAACCAGACATAGTAAGCACTGCCGATGCTGGGGTCAGAGATAACACAGTGTGGAGATGGAGGAACACAGCAGGTCAAGCAAAGTAGGAAAGTTGGCATTTCTGTAGTAGGGTCCTGACCCGAAACATCAACTTTCCTGCTCCTCTAATGCTGCCTGACCTACTGTGTTCCTCCAGCTCCACACTGTGATATCTCTGACCCCAGCATCAGCAGTTCTTACTATCTCTGAGTAAATTATAACCCCATTGTGAAGCCCCCGTTTCTGAAGAAGGGTCCCAAACCGAAAGGTCAACTTCCCTGATATAACAAGGTGTGGAGCTGGATGAACACAGCAGGCCAAGCAGCATCAGAGGAGCAGGAAAGCTGACGTTTCGGGCCTAGACCCTTCTTCAGAAATTCCCTCTGCTTGGTGTAAACATGTGAGCCTTGGCAGAGAACAGAAAAGCAGGTGTTTTACTCTGTGCGTGTCGAGGAGCATCTGTGGTAAAAAGTGGCAATTCCTTTTGTGCCCTGCAGCAGTTATTCTCAATGCCTGAGACAACGGAACCAAATTCACGAAAATATGACGAGAGCAGCAGTAGCGGTAACAGCAGCTGCAGCTCAGACACCGACGAAGAGGAGCTCAGAGATAAAAAGTTTATGTATGTTCGAAAAGGAAGAAAGTATGAATCTCCAGAACGATCGAGTAAGTTTCCCAGTGTGTCTGTATTTACTGAGATCTTGTTAAATAAACATGAGCTATGATGTAAGTTATAGAAAGCTCCTATTGATGAAAAGAGAGACACTTTGCCAAAGTGTTTTTTTTGTCTTGCACTCATCAGGACAAATGCAAGAATGCCAAATTGCAAGCGATCACAACAATCTATACAGGTGCTAATTTGCCAAGGCCACTCTGATTGCTTTGGGTATTGCTTTGAAGAAAGCAGTGAAGAAACATAGCCCACCCCACCACCCACTTCCCCCAACAAACTTATGGTAATTCAAAAAAGGTTCAAGGCTTCAACATATGCTTTTCATTTGCAGCTAACAGATTTCCTGCGTATCTATGTGTGGCTTCTAACAAGTGCAAATGAACCATGTTACAAGTTCCACTGGTTATCTTAAATTGTTAGTGTGAGTATTAGCACACCCAGGATTGATCAGCAGGCACAAATCAATCATGGAATAACATCTATCAGTAAACATTTTGTTTGGGTTTCTCAATCATAGTCTGGTTGAATGTACTTACCTTTGATTATCTCCTTTCCACAACTTTTCCTTTCAATAGAAAACTAGGCAAGGAGGACTCCAGCCCTAATATGAGTGCCAATGCCTGCAGTAGGCAGGGTTGTTGACCAAAAAGCCTTCTTGCTGTAGGACCATGATCCATCCCACCTTCCTCCTTTTCTCACTCTTCGCACTGTTTCAGAACAACCTCGGATATTCTGTGATAATGCTGTAGTGTCTCGAGCCCCTCACCATAAGACCATAAGACATAGGAGTGGAAGTAAGGCCATTTGGCCCATCGAGTCCACTCCGCCATTTAATCATGACTGATGGGCATTTCAACTCCACTTACCCACACTCTCCCCGTAGCCCTTGATTCCTTGCGAGATCAAGAATTTATCAATCTCTGCCTTGAAGACATTCAACGTCCCGGCCTCCACTGCGCTCCGTGGCAATGAATCCAACAGGCCCACCACTCTCTGGCTGAAGAAATGTCTCCTCATTTCTGTTCTAAATCGACCCCCTCTAATTCTAAGGCTGTGCCCACGGGTCCTAGTATCCCCACCTAACGGAAACAACTTCCCAGCGTCCACCCTTTCTAAGCCATGCATTATCTTGTAAGTTTCTATTAGATCTCCCCTCAACCTTCTAAGCTCTAATGAATACAATCCCAGGATCCTCAGCCGTTCATCGTATGTTAGGCCTACCATTCCAGGGATCATCTGTGTGAATCTCCGCTGGACATGCTCCAGTGCCAGTATGTCCTTCCTGAGGTGTGGGGCCCAAAATTGGACACAGTATTCTAAATGGGGCCTAACTAGAGCTTTATAAAGTCTCAGAAGCACATCGCTGCTTTTATATTCCAACCCTCTTGAGATAAATGACAACATTCAATTCGCTTTCTTAATCACAGACTCAACCTGCAAGTTAACCTTTAGAGAATCCTGTACTAGCACTCCCAGATCCCTTTGTACTTCGGCTTTATGAATTTTCTCACCGTTCAGAAAATAGTCCATGCCTGTATTCTTTTTTCCAAGGTGCAAGATCTCACATTTGCTCACGTTGAATTTCAGCAGTCATTTCCTGGACCACTCTCCTAAACTGTCTAAGCCATTTTGCAGCCTCCCCACCTCCTCCGTACTACCTGCCTGTCCACCCAACTTCGTATCATCGGCAAACTTTGCCAGAATGCCCCCAGTCCCTTCATCCAGATCTTTAATATATAAAGTGAACAGCTGCGGCCCCAACACTGAACCCTGCAGGACACCACTTGTCACCGGTTGCCATTCCGAAAAAGAGCCTTTTATCCCAACTCTCTGCCTTCTGTCAGGCAGCCAATCCTCAATCCATGCCAGTAACTCACCTCGAATACCATGGGCCCTCACCTTACTCAGCAGCCTCCCGTGAGGCACCTTATCAAAGGCCTTTTGGAAGTCTAGATGGATAACATCCACTGGGTTTCCCTGGTCTAACCTACTTGTTACCTCCTCAAAGAATTCTAACAGGTTTGTCAGACACGACCTCCCCTTACTAAATCCATGCTGACTTGTTCTAATCTGACCCTGCACTTCAAAGAATTTAGAAATCTCATCCTTAATGATAGATTCTAGAATTTTACCAACAACCGAGGTTAGGCTAATCGGCCTATAATTTTCCATCTTTTGCCTTGATCCTTTCTTAAACAAGGGGGTTACAACAGCGATTTTCCAATCTTTTGGGACTTCCCCTGACTCCAGTGACTTTTGAAAGATCACAACCAACGCCTCCGCTATTTCCTTAGCCACCTCCCTCAGAACTCTAGGATGCAGCCCATCGGGGCCAGGAGATTTGTCAATTTTTAGACTTTTTAGCTTTTCTAGCACTTTCTCTTTTGTAATGCCTACCATACTCAACTCTGCCCCCTGACTCTCCTTAATTGTTGGGATATTACTCATATCTTCCACTGTGAAGACTGAGGCAAAATACTCATTAAGTTCTTCAGCTATTTCCTTATCTCCCATCACTAGCCTTCCAGCATCAATTTGGAGCGGCCCAATGTCTACTTTTGCCTCTCGTTTGTTTCTTATGTTTTGAAAGAAACTTTTACAATCATTTCTAATATTACTGGCTAGCCTACCTTCATATTTGATCCTCTCCTTCCTTACTTCTCTCTTTGTTATCCTCTGTTTGTTCTTGTACCCTTCCCAATCTTCTGATTTCCCAGTGCTCTTGGCCACTATATAGGCTGTCTCTTTTTCTTTGATACATTTCCTGACTTCCGTTGTCAGCCATGGCTGTCTAATCCTCCCCCGGATAAGCTTTCTTTTCTTTGGGATGAACCTCTGCATTGTGTCCTGAATTACACCCAGAAACTCCTGCCATTGTTGCTCACGAAATGGAGCTCTCTATTCTTGGTCATGTGTCTGTGGAGAGGTCTACCTTGAGGAGTTATCTCAAACTCTTGTCTTTATGGCTTTTTTCTGTCAACATTTTCCCCTAAGTGTTGGAAGGGAATGTGAGAATTCCGGTCAAATTTACCCAACCTCCAGAATAAGGGTTCTGGACATCATAGCAAGAGTTTGATGTTCTTCAGAGGTTGTTTCCAGACTCATTATGGTTGAGACCCCAACTTGTGTAGCACATTCCTAATCATTCTGACAGCTTTCCCGTCATCATTTGGGCAGAGGTCCAACAGAGGGACCTGGATAGACCAGCACCCGTCTTTTGTGGAAGTCCCTTTCTCCGGTTTCTGAAGCGAGGTGGGGACTGTGCTCCCACTTCCAGTTGGCCCAGGGCCTCTTTTGCCAGAACTTTCCAAATCCCTCTACCAAAATGGAAAGGCCTGGACGCCAACATGTTAAATCAGTGCATCATTTGGAACTGGAGAAAGGCATTGCTGGGTCACAAAGTTAGGGAAATTTTAAATTTTCAAAAGTTTTATTATGCATAAAATTATTTGTTCCATTCCCACTCATACAATATTACTCAGTCGTGTGGCATTAAATATATAAGCCTTTGGATCTGGACTTTTAGCACCAGTTCTTAGGGACAAACTGATCAATTCGGCCGCAGTTATGGTGAGGAGGAAATCCCCAACAAATTCCAACCCAAACATGTCTTTCTTTCTCGGTATCTGATAAACCAAATCCCTATCTCTGGCTTCGCACACTGCTGCTCCTCACCCTGGTCTTCTATCCTGACCTCCAGGTTCTGATCTTGATGTCTAGTTTCACAGCTCGTTCTCAGTCTCTGATCCCAATCACAATCTTTGAAGATCTCTGGTCTCCTCTCCCTGCTCCCATTGACCTGAAGGCACTTGACCCCCGAGCCCTGGCCACCTCAAATCCCGGCACTTGACCCCTTGTTGCCTCAATCCTTGGCTTCCTTGACCCCTTGCCTTCTTAACCCCTGGTTCCCTTAATTCATGGCATTCTAGTTCATTAGCCTCCTGCCCTGACATCTGACCCATCAATCCTTGGATTCTTCTTTGTAAGCCTTAGCCCCCAACCCCCTTGACCCACCTAGTCTCCCCAATCCTCAGCCTCACTTCCTTGAGGGTAATTGTGAGATTAAATAGCAGCTTGATCTTACGTTGCTCACCATCAACAGGCTGCTCCCCATTTCTGGGGAGCTGTGAGCCTCATCGTTGAGGCTTGAGGAGTAAAATAACAGCCCTGTTTGTGTTTCTACTGCATAGTTAGGGATTACACCTCCTGTGTCTTCCTTTGCCTCTGTTAAAACAAAAATCTTACGTTTATCTTGCATGACATTTACAGGACATCCAAAAGAATTTTAACATGAATGAAGACCTTTTGTGGTGCCATCACTGTTTTAATATAAGAATCATAGGAACCAATTTGTACACAGCTAGCTCTCAATGTGGTAATGATCGGTAATGATCATGGCTAACAAAAGTAGAAATTGCTGGAGAACTAAAAAAGTCACCAGACTTAAAACGTTAACTCTGTTTTCTCTCCGCAGATGCTGTCACACCTGCTGAGTTTCTTCAGCAGGATGGGCCTCAGTTTATTGTTTTGTTCATCCAAAATCAGCATTCCCACCTCCCCCCACACCCCCACCCTGCTTCACCACTAGTGCACGGTGCCTCCGTATGGCAATCTGTCAGCCTGCACTGAGCCTCAAACCCACAAAACAACGTTTTGATCACATACCAATGTGCTAGATATTTGGAATACAGAGTCAAATTTTAAAGCCTGCCAGCATACCATAGTTGGCAGAGTGATAAATAGTGAGAACAATATCAATTGTTTGTAACGGGACTTAAATAGATTAACAGAATAGGCAGACATGTGTCGGATGGAATTTAATATACAGGTGTGAGTTGATGCCTTTTGCAGAAGGGATAAGGAGAGGCAACATAGACAGGGGCAGGCTCGAGGGGCTGAATGGCCTATTTCTGTTCCTGTTATTCCTAATGGTACATTTTTAAGAGTCAGCAGGGATCCAGGTGGCTCATGCATATCAATCTTTGAAAGTGACACGATGTATTGAGAGATTGGTCAGCAAACCATATGGGATGTTGGGTTTCATAAATACGGGAACTGGGTACAAAAACAGGAAAATTTTGCTGCATCTATACAAATCTGATTCGTATGGGGACACAACTGAAAAATGTGTCCAGTTTTGGTCGCCACACTTCAGTGAGAACATGAGTGTCCTTGAGAGGGTGCAGAGGAGATTTACAGAATGTTCCTTCCTGTCTACTTTTCTATGCTCCTCATAATTTTCTCCATCAGAATCATGTCTCCTTAATCTCCTCTGCTCTAAGGAAAATAACCCCAGTCTGTCTAATCTCTCTTTATAACTTAGACTGTCCAGCTGAGGCAACATCCTGGTAAATCTCCTCTGCACCATCTCCAGTGCAATCACATCCCTCCTATAACATAGATTCCAGAACTCCACGCAATGCTGTAGCTGTGGCCTCACAGATATTTATACAGTTCCAACATCACATCCCTGCTCTTTAACTCTGGTGAGAATTTGGGGTGGTAGATGCGGAACCAGCCATAATATTGGTGAAGTATTTAGATGTGGATTTGTGTTGTCAAGGGATGCGGCTTTCTGTGGAATGTCACCATGCTGTGGTGGAGAGATTATGTACATCTTGATGATGCTTTAAGCTATGCTATTGGACATTCCTCCTTTCTGATTGGGCCACCAATGGCAACCACGTAAGGGGGCAGTGCCAGACAAAGTGCGATCCAAAAACGCCCTCCTGAGGCATAACAGCTGCGAAGGTGGAAGAAGTGTGCAGCCGGTATGGTGATCTTGGCCATCCTGGGTAACCATGTCACCAAAATGTGTGCACAAACCCGCCATGTGCAGGCAATGTTGGCACCTCAAGGTGCTCGCGTCCAAGTTTCTCCCAAGTCGTGTGTCAGGGGAGGTTCGGTGACCGGGACAAGGCTGTGAACCTGAGCATCCCCCGATCAGGGCTCCGAATATAGGCAGCAGATGTGTGAAGAACAATGGACTCATCACTGGGACAGAGAGGTCTATGGGCAGCAACATCTGTCACTGAACAGCTATCATCAGGATGCTCTTTGGTCACCCGCAATGGCCTAATATCAGCTGTGGAGACCCGTCCCCTCGCAGGATCACCACCCTCATGATCAAACTCCGCAGTTTGCAACTTGGAATGTTGGAACACTCATGGATCATCTTCAGAGCCACCATCCAGAAAGGAGAACTGGGGAGGGTGAGATGAAGGAAAAAACTCAGGGGCATACGCCTTCTGCTGGAACGACAAGAGCGACAGTTACTCTTGTATCCACAACGTTGATTTTGTCATCTAATATGGGACCTAGGATGTGCTGCTAGACTCTTCCCCACCCCCCCAACTGAAGAGCGAAAAACTTGTGATACTTCAGCTCTGGCTAAGCTGTAACCCATATATGCCAGTCATCAACTTTTATGCCCTGACCCTTGACTCTTCGTGAAGGGAAGGTCCTATTCTGTTGGACTTTGATACCAGGATTGGCCGTAACTCTGATGTGTGTGGAGGGACCACTGGGGAGAAGCAGTTTGCGAGAAGACACCTGGGGTCTTCCTGCTGACAAAGTGTGTTCAGTATGGCTTTATTTTAATAAACACTGTCCTCCGCATGAAAGACAAGTACAAAACCAACAGAGACATCCTACAACACAGCTTGGACACTTCCTGGATTACCTCATTGTTCAAAGATCTAAGGGATGTCTGTATCACTGAGCTTATGTGAGAGGGTCTGATGTCTGCTGGACAGAGCATTGTTTGATCAACGATCAAATTCCATCTAGGACAATGTCATCGGAAGAACTCAAATGTTTAATGCCTCCATCCTAAAGCAGCTCCTGACCAAAGACAAAAGCAGTATGAAACAGAAGGAAGCCTTTTGGCCCCTTGTAGCTGCGCTGATTCTTCAAGCAAGTGTTGAGACCCCATGACAATCTCCTGCTTTCCCCTTAATGCACAACGCCCCCATACCCTGCACCCTATTTCTATCCAAATAATCATCTGACACTACATGGGACTGCATCTGCTGCCTGCTTGCCTACTCCACCAGCCTTGTCACATCCTACTGAAGTTCTATAATGTTCTTCCTCATGGCTCACAATGCCTTGATAAGGAAAGTGGGTGAAAGATTATTGGTGGAACTGGACACAGTGTCGGGGGCTGGAGACATATAAAGAAAGAAATGCAGGAAGGTTGTATCAAGGAATTCGGAAGTCATCTTGTGGGCAATCTTCACATACCCAACTCAATTCCAGAACAGTGGAATCAAATAAAGTTGGCTGTGCTAGACGCCTGTTGTAGACCATTGAGTTTGAGCATCATTCCTACCAGGGACTGGGTCGACAAATTGCTCAGAAGGAACAAAAGTGGCCAGCCTTTGCTACATGATGGAACGATCCAAGTTAAGAAGGCAGCATTATAACAGCTCAAGGCTGACTCCTAAAGACAAATCCAGAATAACTGCAATGTAGAAGAGGCCTGAGAAATCTAACAGAACATTGACTGTCATAACGTGCAGCATTTTTAGAACCACCGGTGCCATTATTAGACCAAGGTTAATGGAAAAATACACTTTGTTCCCAGGACAGCGTCTCTCTTACAAAGAACATTTCCGACAGCTAGGATTGGACGATAAATACTGACGATGCCATGAGTGAATAAAAACAAACTCCTCAACTATGAATCTACAATGGCAGCCCCTACTCCCCAGTCCCTTGTGATGGACTGTCATGACTGGGAGGTTTGCAACAAGCGATTAAATAGATGAAAAACAACAAACAGACCTGTCCTGATTTTGTTTCAGAGCTGATGGGCTAATGCTCGCAACGTGACTCCACACGCGCTTGGCCTCCTTCTGTGCATGGCTGCACGACTCTTTCTGGAATTTAACTCAGTGGTGAAGTTGATTGGGCCAAGGTCACCACCCTGAGGACCTCTTCATCTTAATACCGTTATACCCCGCCCCTCCCCCGCAACACACTGCATCCACACATGCTGTAAAGTGCACACCTTTGATTAAAAAAAATACAAGATCCAAACTGAAATAACTGCACAGAAACTGGTATCCTGTCACCAAGTCACCCTTTATTTACTTGTGCCTGGTACATGGGCTGTGGCCATCCAGCTGGGAGTCAGTCCCCTGAACTCAAATTGTCTCTCTTGCTTAGAGGAGGCATGTGCTGTTCCTGCCGCTGTTTCACTCTGCACCCCCCCAGGTCCAGCAATATCAGGTTTAACCTGGTGCAGAGTGTTCTCCCCATCAGTAACTCTGCTGGAGCTGTCCCTATTGAGCGTGCCGGGTGGTCCTATAATCAAACAGGAACTGGGAAGGTTTGGTATCAAGTGACGCTGTGGGTTGCTTCTTTAAGCTTCAACGTATGGACTGCTCTTTCAGCGAGACCATTGGATGATGGATGGTATGGAACGTGCCGAATGCCATTTGACTTCAGGAAATATTGGAATTCCCTGCTGATAAATGACGTCCCATTGTCTGTGACCAATAGGTCCGGGAGTATCACGAACAATGCTCGCAGCTTCTTAATCGTCATCCCTGAGTTTGCCGAACAAACTTTATGCACGTCCAACCACTTTGAATGGGCGTCTGCAATGACCAGGAACATGGAGCCAATGAAAGGACCGGCATAGCCAACATGCTACTGAGCCCAGGGTTTTCCCAGCGATTCCCACAAATGTGGGGGTGCTGGTGGTGCCAATCACTGCACAGACTAACGAACATTTCTTTGTATCTGTCTCCCCTCAAACCAAACATCAAAACCTGAGGTAGCCTAACGCCCTGTACTGCACAATTTCCAAATACCACTCACTAATCGAGACCTTAAGGTTTTATCGGTATTTTTGACTAATATAGTAATGTTCGTTTTGTGGTGAAACCTGAAATTGTAGTAGTTTCATTCTACAAACTCTGTCTTGTCAGTGTGTGCTCTCAATCTGCCTGTGCCTACAAGTAGCAAGCCTGTTTCCATTTGAGTTGATTTACTGCTGATATCTGTTTTCTCATCCAACCTTTAGGCTCTTTTCCGCGAGTGATTGATTGGCCAACAATAATGCAATTACAGCAAATCTACTAACACAGAGGTACCCAAACCTTTGTCTTTAAGGGTCACACAGGTGCGTAGACGGAGCCCCTGAGGACAGAATAGGAAGGCTCAATCATTCTTGTTCATCCATGATCTCAGTGGCCCACAGTAAGGCAACGTGCTTAACTAAAGTCACTATTCAAACCTCCAGGGTGACAAATTCAAACAGTCCAGACCATTAATTCTCAAGCACTTTCTCAAAGTTTTTTTAGACTTTGAGGAACTGATTACAAGGGTCTTGAAGGCCACACTTGGAGGGTATACAGTGATGAGGGCTGAGTGTGGTCTAGTTGCAATGCCACTCGACAAGATGTGGGGCTGGACAAGGTCAGAAACACGACACCAGGTTATAGTCCAATAGGTTTATTTGAAATCACAAGCTTTCAAAGTGCTGCCCCTTCATCAAGTGATTCAGCTGACGGAGAAGCAGCACTTGGAAAGCTTGTGATTTCAATTAAATCTGTTAGACTATAACCTGGTGTTGTGTGATTTCTGACACTGGACTAGGAGTTCAGATGCTCAAGCTAATGCCTGTGGACTCATGGGTTCCAGTTCCACCATGGCAGTTCATGGCATTTAAATTCAATTAATAAATCCCAAATATAAGGCTTGTCTCCATGCTGCGACCATATCATCAATTGTTGTAAAACACCATCTGGTTCACTTTAGGGCAGGAAATCTGCCATCCTTACCTGCTGTGGTCTACGTTTGACTCCAGACCCACAGCAATGTGGTTGTCTCTTAACTGCTGTCAAGGGAAATTAGGGATGTGTGATATCCACACCCATGAAAGAATTAGTAAAAGCTGGTTGTGAGGCTGCAGGCTTCAGACCCCTGCCCCTCCCAATCTAGTAACCAGGGCAGTGGTTAAACCTATTTACAACCCACTCTGCTCCTCCGGTGTGCTGCATTGGAGAGAAAGTGTTTTGGAGCACCTAGACTTCATGAAAGGCGCTGCTGAACTGATTGTTCTGATGGGGCTCTCTTGTGGTGCAGTGGCAGTGTCCCTAGCCCTGGGCTGGGAGACTCAGCTTCAGCTCTCACCTGCTGCAGACGTGTATAATAACAGCTTTGAACAGGTTCATCAGGAAAAACAAGTTAAATTAAATAGAAAACAGTTCTGAATCTCATGCAGTTGAAGGCTGATTTGTGAATCCAGCTGTCATTTGCGTACATGGATCCAACTCAAAGAAACATAGACCAAAGCTGAGGCAGACAATGGGAAGAGAAGTATTTACAGGAAATCCTAAGTTACAGTCTCAACAAAAACACCCAACTATTTAAAGGGTAGTCCACAAATTTACTTCAGATTGATAAAGTCATTGCACATATTAAGCGTCAAATTATTGGCAATTTAGCATGGTAAATATGTTTGGGAAAGAAGTGGAACATTGCATGCTTGTAGACTCAAGTTGTCCTCTTTTGTCCTTCTACAGGCAGGTTCATCATGTCTGGGTCCACCAAATTGGATAGTGAGAGATTTGAAGCCTAATAACAGTAGTAATAAGGAGGGCAAACAGTATCCCACTGTAAAGTGGGAAACAAGACGGCTGAGTGAAGAAACTGAACCAATAGCAATGGAATTTAGAGACAGAGTTGCAAGATATTCCCAGACATAGAGAACAAAATTGCATCTAAATCTGTCAGCAAACAGTAGAAGTCTGATTTCAGGATTCTTTATATTTTATGCCAGAAATATAAATATATATATAGATAGAAAATAAATATAAAATAAACTATGCATGTTTTCCGAAGCCTTCAATAATACTTGGAATTTTATGCAGCACCATCTTTACCAATCTATCTCAGCACTCTGCACACCGAGCTGCTTTTGGGTTCCTGTGTTTTGGCTTTATTTCAGGTGATGGATGTCAGTGTTAGGGATTAGACTGCTTTCTTTTTCAGGCAGCCCTGCAGTGTCAGTGCTGTACAGTCCCCCGTTGGGATGCACAGGGATGAGCCCTCGGTGCTGTTATAAAGTTTGTTCGTCAGCGAGCAGTGTATCCTTACTGCACCAAAAAAATTTGAGTTCCAATGCCAGTTCATGATGTGCAAAGGAGGTATCTGGGTGAGTGGCAAAATTCAGGGCTGTCTATCTCCTTCAACTGGCCTGCATTGCTCAGCGAGAGCTGAAAGGACCATCACAAAGCCAGTATGCCAGCAATTCCACTCCATCAGTAGCATGCTGATTGAAGGGTGACTGAGATAGGGACAGCAGCTATCTCCTACCAAGAGGGCCTTCAGCAAACAGCTATGGGCAGTGCATTGGTTTCCATTGATCTAGCTGAGGGACATGTTGGAAGGAACCAGTAGAGCTCTCTGTTAGTCACGAAACAATGGAATGTAGCATCACAGAGTGCAGAAAAGAGCTTTTTCAGTCCATTGTACCTGCACTGACTCCTTTAATGGGCTAACATGGAAACAGGAGTAGGCCATTCAGCCCCTCAAGCCTGTTCCACTATTTAGTGAGATTATGACTACCTCCAAATACCTGCCTTTGGCCCATATTCCTCAATACTTTTATGTAACAATAAATTATCTATTAAAAAAAAAACAAAAGACCTGCAGATGCTGTAAATCAGGAACAAAAACGGAAGTTGGTGGAAAAGCTCAGCAGGCCTGGCAGCACCTGTGAAGAGAAAATCAGAGTTAACATTTCGGGTCCGGTAACCCTCCCTCAGAACACTGTGTGTGAATAAATTATCTACCTCAGATTTAACAAGTTAACCATTGTCCACTGCTATTTATGGAAGACAGTTCTTGCTTGCTAACAATCTGACCCCAACTGTCAGACTAGGCCCCACTTCCCTACCCTTCCCCACAGCTCTGCGAATGTTTCCTTTTTAAACACTATTTTGAAGGTCGCTTACTGAATCCAATGTTAATGAATGCATGTGTACATGTTTGAGGGAGCACCAAAACAGAGACAGTTCACACAATTCAAGTGGAGATGTTGCTATGGAACAGGATTGCACCAGTAAAGAGGAGACTGTACCATACCAATGGAAAGCAAATCCAGTAAAACCCTCCTCATCTAAAGAGACATAACAATACTTGTTATAGCCCTTGGTTGACCTTGGATGTAGAGCAGCTGTAGCCTAAGTTGGACTAGTCTCTGGAGAAAGGGGCTTCAGTACTAGTTTTGCCACATTCCCCTGGCAGTAGCCTATCACCTCTGGTTCCTGCTGCTGTACTCTACTCTTGCCCATGGCTCCTGGTGCCGTGGTCTTTATGCAATGGGGCGACACGCGTTGCTCCTTCCACTGTGGCAAGCCAATGGCTGTGGACCACACAGAAACGTGATGATGATGGGTCAGGGTGAGGAGGATCGTGTCAAGCTCCCTGTCACTGTAAAGACATACTTAGTGGTGGTGGGGGTGTGAGATCGACAGTGTAGAGCTGAAGTTAAAATCAAATCAGCTTTGATCTTATGGGACGTGAAGCATGCCTGAAAGGCTGAGTGGCCTACTCTTGTTCCTCATGTGTTCGTAGTGCAACTTGGAGAACCTGCCATAAAAGCGAGACCCAAAATGTTGGTCATCTTCAGAGACGTGACCACTGATAATGAAATAACAGCACAACAGGATATGGAGGAAGTGCAGAGGATTGATGCTGGTAAGGGCTCAGGGCTCTAGTATCTACCAGGCTGTACTCACTGGCCCACATTGGTCCTAGTCTGGCAATGCATTGATGATAAAGTTCTCACATGACTTCAGCTCCCTCCATGGCTTCACCTCTTCTCATCTCTGTAATATCCTCCAGCCTCAGACCCTCTGAGATCCCTGCATCCTTCTGATGCCAGGCAGTTATGCATCCAACCTTTCCATCATCTATAGCCCCTATCCCAAACTCTCTCCATTGGTGGCAATGCCTACATTTACCTGGGACCCAAACTTTGGAATGTCTTCACAAAACCTCTCTGTTTCTCTCTCCCATTGTGTCATGCCTCACAACATCAATTGCATTTGTATTGCAGCTTTAATGTAGTTAAAACAAAACCCAAGGTGCTTCACAGAGGCATTATCAGACAAAAATTTGCTGGAATCGTAGAAGCTCTACTTTGTGGAAGCAGACTCATCAAGTCCACACCAACTGTCCAAAGAGCATCCCACCCCCTACCCTATCTCTACATTTCCCACCCTAGACACTATGGGCAATTTAGAATGGTCAATCCACCTAATCTGCATATCTTTGGACTGTGGGAAGAAACTGAAGCACCTGGAGGAAACCCATGCAGACACAGGGAGAATGTGCAAACTCCACGCAGAATCAAACCTGGACTCCTGGCACTGTAAGGCAGCTGTGCTAATCACTGAGTCACCATGCTGCCCACATGCCACTGAAGCACATGAGAAAATATGGGGAGAGGGTAACATAGAAGTCTAAAAGCCTTGGCCAATGTCCTGGGTCTATGGGTTTGAATTCCTCTGCAGGCAGCTGGTGATGTATAATATTAGACTCAGCAAAAGTGACTACCATCAATCATCATAAAATATAAAATAAATAAAAATATCTGTAATTAAGAGTCTGATGATGACTGTGAATCCATTGTCAATTGTTGGAAAAACCCATCTGGTTCACTAATGTCCTTTAGGGAAGGAAACTACCATCCTTACCTGGTCTACCCTACATGTGACTCCAGACCCACTGCAATGTGATTGACACTTAACTGCCCTTTGGGCAATTTGGGATGGGCAATAAATGCTGTCTAGCCATCAATGCCCTCATCCTGTGACTGAAAAAAGGAAAAATAATATTTTTAAAATAATAATAAAAACAGGAATGTACTTGAGGGAAGGAAATCTGTCATCCTTAACTGGTCTGGCCTACATGTGACTCCAAACCTGCTGCAATGCAGTTAACTTCCTTTTTTTAAGTCAGCCTGTTCTGAGATGTTGCTACACACCTCCGGAGCAGATGGGACTTGAACCCAGGTCTCCTGGAACAGAGGTAGGGACACTAGTGCTGAAGCAATCTCAGATCAAGAGCAATTAGAGAGGGGCCATAAATGCTAGAACTGTCCCCATTCCATGATTGAAGACAGGACACCAATACTTTGGCTGGAGAGGTTAGCTTATAACCAGCAGAGAAATAGAAAGGTGGAGAGGTTTAGGATGGTATTTCCAGAGGTTGGGGCCTTAGTGACCAAAGGTACAGCCACTAATGATGGAATGTTGAAATTCAGAGCTTAGTAGGAGAGCGGACTGGGATGTCTGCAGAGGATAATGTGACTAAAAGACGTGAGAGAATTATAGGAAGGCATGAGCAAGGATATGAACACAAGGAGGACATTATTAAAGTTGAGGTGTTGCTGGACCAGGAGCCAGTGAGCACGGGGATGATGGGCAGAATGACCTTTACCTGTCTGAAGTGTGATGTTCATGAGAAAACACAGGCAGTGATTCTTTTTGTTGCAATGTAACTGGTCTGTGTTGTAGTGATGAGGGAGGGCACTCTCTATCTGTGATAGTGTAAAAGCATGAAGCTGCTCCAGCCAGCTCTGACTCAGTTGGCAGCCAGATTTGCGTTGCTCGCTGAATTCAAGACTGTGCTGAATTTAATAATCCCACCTACCGAATGGATTGGGGAGTCATTGGGGGTTGGGGATGGTGAGTTCTTGTCAAATTCAGTGCGTCTACATCTCTGCCCCGTCACAATTTCACCAGTGGCTTAATTGAAAACTGACTGTCAAGCTGTGACTCCCGACTGGGCATCCTGAACTTGCTACAGCTAACACAGTGTGGAGCTGGAGGAACACAGCAGGCCAGGCAGCATCAGAGAAGCAGGAAAGCTGATGTTTCGGGTTGGGACCCTTCTTCAGAAATGGGGGAGGGGGAAGGGAGCTCTGAAATAAACAGAGAGGAGGGGTGGGGTTGAGGAAAGATGGTGATAGGTGAGTGCAGGTAGGGAGTGGTGGAGATTGGTCAGTGAGGTGGGAGAGAAGGTGGACAGGTTGTGTCAGATCAAATGGTGGGGCTGAGAGTTCTGGTTGGTTACATATGAACATGCAAATCAGGAGCAGGAGTAGGCCATTCAGCCCCTCGAGACTGCTCTACCATCCAATCAGATCATGGCTGATCTGCTTACACCATATTCCCCAACTGCACCTGATAATCTCTCAATCTCTTGGTCATCGAGAATCCATCTGCAGCACTGCTGGCTGAAAAATATTCAAAGATTCTGCTTTCACTGCCTTTGAAAAAATCTCAAAGGTTCACAACCCTCAGAGTAAATATTTCTCCCATCTCTGTCCTCAACGGGTGACGCCTTATTTTGAAACACTAAACACACCCCCACCCCCCGCAGTTCCAGATTCCCCTCCAAAAGGAAACGTCGTCTCCACATGAACCCTGTTGAGCCCCCTCAGGATCTCATACTTTTCAATTAAGTTGCCTCTTACTCTTCTAGACTTCAGTGAATACAAGTCTCGACTGTCTGGACCTCCCTCAGAAGAGAACCCACCCATTCCAGGTTGAAATTTCAGGCCATTGGAAATATCTTGGGCAGCAGAAATGATGCCATACAGAAATTCACCAAAGATCCTCAGATAGCACCTTCCAAACCCACGACCACTTCCATCTAGAAGGACAAGGGCAGCAGAAACATGGGAACACCAAGTTTCCCTCCAAGCCACTCACCATTTTGACTTGGAAATATGTCGCCGTTCCTTCAGTGTCGCTGGGTCAAAATCCTGGAATTCCCTCCCCAAGGGCCTTGTGAGTCCAACCACTATCAGATAAATTGCAGCGGTTCAAGAGGATAGCTCACCTCCAGCTTCTCAAGGGGCAACTAGGGATAAGCAATAAATGCTGGCCCAGCCAATGACACCCACATCCCACAAAAACAAACTAAACAGCACTATTGCTCTACCTACACTAAATGGACTGCAATGTTTCAAGAAGGTGGATCACCAGCAGTTTCTCCAGGGTAATTAGAGATGGTTAATAACTGCTGGCCAAGCCAGCACACCCATATCTCACAAATGAATTAAAAAAAATCTACTTATCAGTCTTGTGATGTGAGGAGATCCCTCTGGTTGGCTGCCAGCTCTTGCTGATCCCCTCCCTTGAGCTCTAATTCCAGGCCAAGACCTCCCAGTGTCCTCGCCGTTGCCTGACTGGGGTTAGGTTTGGCAAGCCCCCTCTAGAAGAGGCATTGAGAGTCCTTCAGTAGCTTTCCAGTCAGCCAACAAGACCCTTCCCTCCTTCACAACATGGCGTCGATAAAAGCCGAGAATAAATGTTGCTGAGGACACTGGGGATAACTCCGTTGCTTTTCGTCAAAGTAAAGAATGAGCTTTTCTATGTCCACCGATGGGAAGGCTTTGGAATGTCTGGTCCAAAACTCGGTGCCTCCGACTCCCTCGGTCCTGGGAGCTTTTTCAGCCCAGATGTTGTTCTGTAATGTCTGGAGTGGGAATTGAACCCTAACAGTGGTGGGGAGACTGTGATGTAGTGATAATGCCACTGGAATAGTACACCAGAGCCCTAGGTTAATGTTCTTGGGGTTAAAGGGATCAAATTGTGTGGAGAGAAATCAGGAACAGGGGATTGAGTTGGATGAGCCTTGCAGATGACACGAAGATTGGGGGAGTAGCAGAAAGCATAGGGGATTGTCAAAGAATACAGGAGAATATAGATAGACTGGAGAGTTGGGCGGAGAAGTGGCAGATGGAGTTCAATCCGGGCAAGTGTGAGGTGATGCATTTTGGGAGGTCTAATTCTAGACCAAACTATACTGTAAACGGAAGAGCCTTGGGAAAAGTTGATGACCAGAGAGATCTGGGAGTTCAGGTCCATTGCACCCTGAAGGTGGCTGCACAGGTGGATAGAGTGGTCAAGAAGGCATATGGTATGCTTGCCTTCATTGGACGGGGTATTGAGTATAAGAGCTGGCAGGTCATGTTAAAATTGTACAAGACTTTGGTTCGGCCGCATTTAGAATACTGTGTACAGTTCTGGTTGCCACATTACCAAAAGGATGTGGAAGCTTTGGAGAGGGTACAGAGAAGGTTTACGAGGATGTTGCCTGGTATGGAAGGTGCTAGCTATGAAGAGAGGTTGAGTAGGTTAGGATTGTTTTCATTAGAAAAAAGGAGATTGAGGGGGGACCTGATTGAGGTCTTCAAAATCATGAAGGGTATAGACAGGGTTGATAGAGATAAGCTTTTTCCCAGGGTGAGGGATTCAATAACGAGGGGTCACGCGTTCAAGGTGAGAGGAGAAAAGTTTAAGGGGGATACACGCGGAAAGTACTTTACACAGAGGGTGGTAGGTGCCTGGAACGCGTTGCCAGCAGAGGTAGTAGAGGCAGGCACGGTAGATTCATTTAAGGTGTGTCTGGACAGATGCATGAGTCGGTGGGGAGCAGAGGGATACAGATCCTTAGGAATTGGGCGATAGGTTTAGACAGTGGATTTGGATCGGCGCAGGCTTGGAGGGCCGAAGGGCCTGTTCCTGGGCTGTAAGTTTTCTTTGTTCTTTATGATTGTATTGAACAGGGAGTGCCTTGAAGTGGCTTGAACATGGAACCGTGTTGTGAAGGAGAGAAGGGTCTTGTTGGCTGACTGGAGAGCTACTAAAGGGCCTACTCTTGCTCCAAATTTCTATGTTTTTAACCTCGCAGCGCAGAGGTGAGCGTGCTGTTTTGTCAAGAAGACTGTAACGGTGTGCTCCTTTAATGCCAGGAAGCAGTGGTGCGAACAATGTACATCAATTTATTAATGACGTCAGATGATAAATATTTGCCTCCTGGGCAGACTGAGTGGTTTCCTTCGACCATCTTATAGAAGTATAGAAAATAGGAGCAGAAGTAGGTCATTTGGCCTTTCAAGGCCACTCCCTGTTCAATCCGATCATCCAACCCAATTGTAGGATCATGGCTGACCATCCAACTCAGTCCCTTGTTCCTGCTTTCTCCCCCATACCCTTTGATTCCTTTAGCCATAAGAACTCTACCTAACTCCTTCTTGAAAACATTCAGTGTCTTGTTCTTAACTATTTTCTGCAGCAGACAATTTGACAGGTTAACCACTCTCTGAAGAATAAGACATTTCCCATCTCAGTCCTAAATTTCCTGCCCCTTATCCTTAGCCTGTGACCCCTGGTTCTGACCCCACCCCCCCAACCCCTCCCCGAGTCATCGGGAGCATCCTTCTTGTGTAAGTAAATGGAATTCTAACTGACTCAGTCTCTCTTCATACATCAGTCCTATCATCCCAGGAATCAGTCCTGGTAAATTTTCCTCCATAACCAAACCATCCTTCCTCAGATAAAGAGACCAGAACAGCACACAGTACTCCAGGTGTGGTCTCACCAAGGCCCTGTACAATTGCAGCAAGCCATGCTAGCTCCTCTGCTCAAAACGTAGAAGTCAGGTATTGCCAGCTTAGAAGCCTTCAGCAGTTCAAATGCATCAAAGATTGTTGAGTATTCCAACAGGCCTCCCACTCTACAACAACAGAGCACTCTTCGAGTGGAATCTGTGAAAAGGTTTTAGCAAACGGGATGAGGTTCATGAAGAGCTACAGATATCACCCAGTGAAGTGATGGATCCAAACGGACCTTGTCACATCTGAATGATTTTTAATTTACTCATATCTCGAGAAGAATTTTCACCCTCTCTCTCTCACACTCACATACGCACACACAGTCTCTCGCACACATACTTCCACTCTCACGTGCAAATATACACACAGGCATGCATGTGTGCACACATACGCATGCCACACACACACAAACACGCGCGCACGTACACAGACGCACGCATGCACATACACACACGCTCACACACACATACACATATGCACATACGCACGCACATACAAACACACACACATATACACACATACAAACACACACATACACATAAATACACACACACACACACACACACACACACACATATACACACACACTCTCTTTTTCTCACATACACACTTTCATTGAATTGCATGGGTTTGGGCATTTAAATTGCAATGGGTTTTAAAATTTCAGATGGGTTATTTTTCAGGCGTACAGTGTGCCCACCTGTTCTGGCCTGACAGTTAAGCATTTGGGCTACCATTGAGTCTGGGGGATGAGGCCAGGTATTAATCGTCTGCTCAGAGAGGCTCAGTCATTAAAGTGAGGCTGATGGCTAGAATTTGACGGTTCTACCTCTGCCTCATTGTCTGAAAGCTGGGCCACTTTCCGAGCCAAGAGTTAACATTCCCCACCCTTGAGTCTGAGTGGGGAACATCCTGGAATATTGTGAGCCGTTTTCGTCCCCGATTTAAGAAAAGATATTATTTAATTGGAGATAGTTCAGAGAAGGTTCACTAGGATGATTGTTAGAATGGAGGCATTGTCTTATGAGCAACTCTACTCTCTGGAGTTGAGACGAATGAGAGGTGATCTCATTGAGACATAATGCAATCAGCCTAAATACTGAGAGGATGTTTCCCTCATGGGAGAGTCTAGGACCCAAGGGCATAGCCTTAGAACAAAGGGAAGCCAATTTAAGACTGAGATGAGAAGGAATTTCTTCTCTCAGAGGGTTGTGAGTCTTTGGAAGTCTTTGCCACAAAGAGATGTAGGGGCAGAGTCCTTGTGTATATTTAAGGCTCAGGTAGATTCTTGATCAGTCAGGGAATCAAGAGTTACAGGGAAAAGGCAGGAAAGTGGATGTGAGAGGTGGGGCACTGGCTCAGTGGTTAGTACTGCCGCCTCACAGTGCTAGTGACCTGGGTTCCATTCCCACCTCAGACGACTATCTGCATGCAGTTTGCACATTCTCCAAGTGTCACTGTGGGTTTACTTCAGGTGCCTTGGTTTTCCACAGTCCAAAGATGTGCAGGTTAAGTGGATTGGCCATGAGAAATTGCCCATAGTGTCCAGGGATATGGAGGCTATATGAATTAGCCATGGGAAATGCAGGGATAGGGAAGGTGGGGGGTGGGGTTGAGTCTGAGTGGAGGACTCGATGGGCCATATAGCCTCCTTTCACACTGCATTGAATGGTATAGCAGGCTCGAGGGGCTGAATAGCCTAGTCCTGCTCCTATTTGTTATGGTCTAATTTCATGGGCCGTGTTACCAGTAGCAGTCAAGGGGTAAGTGAAGCAGGACGGATACAAAGATCTATTGAACAGAATGTTGCCGCTATAGATTGACAGGTACGCTATTACAATTCATCTTCTTGTTAACAATTCTTTGCAGGAAGGATACAATCAAAGCCTCCAACCGCAGGTACGAAACCGCCACCTTCAGCATTGCCAACTGCATCTTTACCAATCAGACGTTCCATATCCTGCCCTCGGTCAATCTCTACCTCAGCAACACATTTGCATTCACAATTACCCGAACCCCGGTCCACTTCTGCCAAACCCACTGTGCCCTTGAGCAAGCCTCCTGCAGGCACAAGGTCGCAATCACTGAATCGTAACATGACAGGCCAGCGGATACCACATGCTACCAGCCTGGGCACCATCCATTCCACACCGGTAAGCACAACAGATACCACAAAAAGACTGAACTAGTTACTGTATGGATGGCCAGCATTTTCTTTTTGTTATGCCCTGTTGAACTGGTCTCGAAATGTTTTCACATAATAGACTTTGATGTACTTTCGTTTATGCAGGGCAACAAAGAGAGATCTTTGGTTGGGCCCCAGCAGGAGTGTTGAGTCCAGACCTGGTCACCACATGTCAGAAAGGACGTGAGTCCTTAAGATGGTTTCCTCGAATGGACACGGGGATTTTACTGACAAAATAAGGGTTGGGGAAGCCCGGGTGATTTTTCTTGGAGCAAAGGAGATTGAGAGGATCTTGGTTGGGCATGTTCAAAGTTGTGACAAGTGAGTTGTGTTGGTATTAAACTCTGGAGGTAAACTGTTGATTAGACATTGCCCAGGAGTATAGATTTCTTGTCAGATTTTTATTCCAGCTCTCACATCACAAAATACCTAGATCACTGATTACGTATATATCATCTCACCCAATTGTCCCTGAATTTAGAGTCATAGAGTCATAGAGATGTACTGTATGACAACTGACCCTTCGGTCCAACTTGTCCATGCTGACCAGATATCCTAAATTGATCTAGTTCGATTTACCAGCATTTGGCCCATATCCCTCTAAACGCTTCCTATTCATATACCCATCCAGATGCCTTTTAAATGTTATAATTGTACCAGCCTCCACCACTTCCTCTGGCATCTCGTTCCATACGCGCATCACCCTCTGTCAAAAAGTTGCTCCTTTGGTCCCCTTTTAAATCTTTCCCCTCTCACCTTAAATTATGCTATCTAGTTTTGGACTCCCCCACCCTGGGATAAAGACCTTGGCTATTCACCCTTTCCATGCCCCTCATGAGAAAGCAGTCCAGAATTAAGCATTCTGAAGGGGCCGCATACCATAAATCATGCCCCTCGTGGTTCTTTAAACTTCTATAAGGTCATCCCTCAGCCTCCAGTTCTCCAGGGAAAATAGCCCCAGCTTATTCGGCCTCTCCCTACAGCTCAAACCCTCCATCCCTGTCAATATCCTCGTAAATTTTTTCTGAACCCTTTCAAGTTCACAACATCTTTCCTATAGCAGGGAGACCAGAATTGAATGCAGTAATCCAAAAGTGGGCTAACCAATGTCCTGTTTAGCAGCAACATGACCTCCCAACTCCGAAACTCAATGCACTGACCAATAAAGGCAAGCATCCAAATGCCTTCTTCACTATCTGGTCTGCCTATGATTCCACTTTCAAGGAGCTATGAACCTGCGCTCCAAGGCCTGTTTGTTCAGCAACATTAAGTGTCCCCTGTTTCCTAATTCCATTTTGCTCCCAGGCATCCCTTCCGGAGCTTGCTTGATGTTAACAGCTCCTTACAAAAATAAATTCCTTTTTGGTCTCGCTCATTCCTATCTCTGCAACTCCTCTGCCCCTGTAATGCACCAAGACATCTGGGCCCCTCCAATTCTGGTCTCTTGAACATCCCCAATCTCTGTCATTCCACCAATGGTGGCCGTTCCCTCTGCCCTATAATTTCCTCCCTATCCTTCTCTGCTTCTCTGTCCCTCTCTCCCATCCAGAAAATCAACCCCTACGACCAAATTCTTTGTGGGCTGACCTTATATTGCCTTCTGTGGTTCAGTGTCAAAATGACAGGTACTAATGCCACCTCACTCATAACGCAGAGGCTCAGTCTCAGGGTTCGAATCCCACCACAGCAGCTGGTGAAATTTGAGTTCAATTAAATCTGGATTCATGTCATGGTGACCAAAAAACTATCATCAATTATTGTTAATAAGGCATCTCTGCTATTTTAGGGAAGGAAATCCACTCTCCTACAAGGGACTCCAGACCCATAGCAAAGTGTTTAACTTTTAATTGCCCTCTGAAATGGCCCAGTGAGCCACTGAATTCAAGGACAATTAAGGACAGGCAGCTGATATTAACCTTGCCAATGGCGGCCAAGTCCCATGAACCAATAAAGAGAAGGAAAAGTTTAATTTACTCTTGGAATGTTGCGAAACTTTAAAGATGCTATACAGATACAATTTGTTGTTAATGCTCAGCCACTTATAGAAAAGTTCTTCTGAGTTAAGGAAAATCAGAAAAATATTTGTGCATTTCAGAAGGAAATAGGATATCTGCACAAAAAGGTGTGGAGATTGTTGATTGAAAATTTTAGGAAAACAAATAGAAAGAAAATTAGAGCTTTTTCCCCATCCTATCATTTGCTCAAATCTGGAATTGGTGAGCTGAAATTGTAGTGGGATCAGATCCGTTGGGAAAATGGACAGAGTGGCTGAATGGCCTCCTTCTGTGCTTTAAAATCTTATGATGCTATAACTGAAATCGTGCTTTTGAGGCAATGGCCTAGTGGTATTATCGCTGGACTATTAATCCAGAGACCCAGGTAATGTTCTGAGGACCCGGGTTCGAATCCTGCCACAGCAGATGGTTGAATTTGAATTCAATAAATATCTGGAATTAAGAGTCTAATGATGACTGTGAATCCATTGTCGATTGTCAGGAAAAACCTATCTGGTTCACTAATGTCCTTTAGGGAAGGAAACTGTCATCCTTACCTGGTCTGGTCTATGTGTGACTCCAGACCCATAGCAATGTGGTTGACTCTTAACTGCCTCTGAGCAATAAGGGATGGACAATAAATGATGCCCTCATCCTGTGAACGAATAAAGTAAAAAAAATCTTCTGTATTTACTGTTGGCGTTTGGGCCAAATCTCATAGCTGCAGGATAGACTGGGTAGATCTGTGTTGCTGCTATGGTAAGGGGTTATGTTGGAGGTGGTAGTAGATGCATTACTGACTCACTTGGGAAGTCTAGCTCACTTTGGCGTCCTAATTCCCAGGTCTGATGAGAGCCAGGGTGAGTTTCATGAAGAGTTTTTGGAATAACCCAAACTTTTGGAAGGGAAAGGCTCTCACAGACTACCCTTGGTTCGAGGCTGGGTGGGTGGAAATGCTGCTGTCTACAGGAGTGTTCCAGAGGAATTCCTGGATGCACATTCTTTCTTTTCCCTCCTCTGGGTTCTGATGTTATCCCGACAACATGAGTTGCTCTTTCCACAGATATTAACAGACATTAACATCCATGTAACAACCCATCAGCCAAAAAGGACATACGGAAAACTTGACTTGCAACAATGAGCAGATTATGGCTAAATCTAGTGTCGTTTTGACCATCCTGTTTAGCTTTGACTGTTTCAGTTGACTTTGAACTGTTAAACATCAGTGGTCTCAGGTTAACAGTGTCCTAATCCTGACCATTTGTCTTTCAGCGTTCCGCCATTCAAAATTTTAGAACGAAGGAACAAGAGGAGGAATTGACCAAGGAAGTACTGGTGGCCCTGAACGAAATGAGAATTAAATTCCCAGGGAAAACGAATGAGGAAGCTGAGGTTCTGCTTGATGAAGTAAGTGGGACGGATTGTCATAAGTCATTGTGGAATTATCTTGCATTAGGCTTTGCAGTAAAACAACAATTCATTTAAAAACAAACTTTATTATCACAGTAAAGAGAGACATGTTGTTAAAACCCAAAACAAAATGTTGACTGTTTGATGTGATTCAGCCATGGGTAAAGCTTACTGACAATCACAAATGCACCAATGGCTGTCACAGAAACCCTACAGTGTGGGAGCAGGCCATTTGGCCCATCTGGTCCACACTGACCCTCTGAGGAGGATCCCAACCTCTGTAATCCTGCATTTCCCAATCCACCTAACCTACACATCTCTGGACTGTGGGAGGAAACCGGAGCACCCGAAGAGAACCCACACAGACACGGGGAGAAAGTGTAAAGTCCACACAGACAGTCACCTGAGGGTGGAATTGAACCCAGGTCCCTGGTGCTGTGAGGCAGCAGCATTAACCACTGAGCCACCATAATTGTTTTACTATTAATTTAAGATAGTCAGTTGGTCTAATAATGTGGCTCATTTATAGCTGCTGGATGCAACATGCATTCATAAACAAGAACTCATTGTTTGCAAGCAAAAGGATATATTTGATTTTTAGATAATTTTTTGAAACACCTTGGCACAGAGGCGGCCATTTGGCCCATTGTGATTGCAATGGTTCTATCACTTTGCATCAATCTCCAGACCTTTTCCCCATGCTCTTCCACATTATTTCTGCCCAAATAACCATCCAATGCCCCTCCTAAATGTCTCAGTTGAAGCTGCCTCCACCACATTTTCAGGCAGTGCATTCCACACCCTAACTACTCGCTGGGTGAAAGAGTTTTTATTCTCCCATCACCCTTGCTTCATTTGTGCATAAGCCATCTAAAATGCAACCCAGCTCTTATCTGTTTTTATCTGAAATACAGATAATGGCCTCCCACGCCTCTCATCCCCTGCATAAGGCAGAAGAGAGTCAGGGTTGGAACTTCGTTGCTGCCTTTATTCTTGTGTGCATCATGCAAGGCCTGCATTTGTTACCCATCTGTAATTGCCCTAGAGCTAAGTGTCTTGCAAGACTGGGACAGTTAAGAGTCAACCACATTGCTGTGGATTTAGAGTCACATGTAGGCCAGACCAGGTGCGAATGGAGGATTAAAAAAACCCAAAAAACTATGGATGCTGTAAATCAGGAATGAAAACAGAAGCTCAGCATGCCTGGCAGCATCTGTGGAGAGAAATCAGAGTTAACGTTTTGGGTTGAGTGGCTGTTCCTCAGAAGGGTGGAGGATCTCCATCTCTAAAGGGCATCAGTGAGCTAATTGGGTTTTTGCAACAATAGCTGAGAGTTTCATTGTTACCATTCCTGAGGATATCTTTCAATTTCTGATTTATTAATTGAATTTCACCAACTCCTGTATTGGGAATTGAACCCATGTGACCACATCTCTCTGGGCTCCATCTCCACCTGTCATTTCCTTTCAGCTTATGTAACTAGTTGTATTCACCTCTGAAGAAGGGTCATGGACACAAAACGTTAACCCTGCTCTCTCTCCACGCACCTGTTGAGTTTTGCCAGAAATTTCTGTTCTTGTTTCAGATTTTCCAGCGTCCGCAATTCTTTGGTTTTTCATTCGCCTTGGGCCTCTGAGTATTGTTTTCATCAAATAAGTGAAGCTGCAGGACAAAAATCTTCGAATTCCATCCAAAAATCATGAACAAGACGATGACTCAATTTTTTTTGCTAAAACTCAAATCTGCAATAGCTGTCCAACTTGGGAAGTTAAATCATTGAGATGAGTGAATTATGGTTGGTGAGAATAAGCAGCTCAGTTGTCATCCCTTTCAAGGAAATGTTGTTTCTGAGTTTTGCATAGAGCTGGACTTTAAGAGCTGATAATACCCACTGAGTTATTGCCACACATTGGTCTTCAAAGCTTGGATCTCATCTTGGAGACTTTGCTTTGCAACTTCTAGCGTCTCCTGTGTGAATGGCTGATAAAGTCCTCTGCAATTTGGTAAAGCATCAGCATGGTATCTTTATCAAGCATTGTTATATCATCAGAGGTATCTTCCAGATGCATCACCATTCGATGCTGGGAATCTGATCAGTTATCATTCCTCAGGCTGTCCCCACCAAAAGCAACATGAAACAGAGGTTTTGGAAAGGAAAGGTCAACTTCTGTTTTGTATGGGGGCCATAGGGCCAGGCCCCTGCTCCGAGCACAGCACCACATTCACAGGGAGCTCACGTCAGGGGCATGGGTAAATAATATTGTGCACAGGTGATGGTGTAGGTGCTGGTGCCAGTGATGCCCACACTCCATGAAAGGAATAAACGAGAAAAGTCCTATCTGCAATACCAGTTCTCCCCCTGTTTGTTTCCCTAATAAAGGCAGAAAATTACAAGAAAATTCAGAACACTTCACTCATTTGCCAAGCTGGTGCAGACGTGATCATAGAATCCCTACAGTCTGAAAGTAGGCCATTTGGCCCATTGACTCCACACTGACCCTCTGAAAAGCATCCCATCCAGACGCACCCTTCTACCCTATCCCCGCATTTCCCATGGCTAACCTACCTAGACTGCACATCCCTGGACACTATGGGCAATTTAGTATGGCCAATTCACCTAACCTGCGCATATTTAGACTGTGGGAGGAAACCCACACAGACACGGTGAGAATGTGCAAGCTCTACACAGACAGTTGCACAAGGCTGGAATTGAACCTGGATCCCTGGTGCTGTGAGCCACCATGCTGCCCTAGGGGCTGCATGATCTGTTCTATATTAATTATGATTTGCAACCACAGTAATACAACTAATGCCATCGTCATTATCGAGCATGTTTTCCCTGGAGGCAGGTCCTTAGTTCATCGTCTTCCCTTGTGTCTGTGTCCTATGTCTCTGTTCCCCCACGTCTCCGTGCCCTATGTCTCTGTGCCTCACGTCTCCATGCCCCATGTCTCAGTGCCCCCACGTCTCCGTGCCCTATGTCTCTGTGCCTCATGTCTCCATGCCCCATGTCTCAGTGCCCCCACGTCTCCGTGCCCTATGTCTCTGTGCCTCACGTCTCCGTACCCCATGTCTCTGTGCCCCCACGTCTCCGTGCCCCATGTCTCTGTGCCTCACGTCTCCGTACCTCATGTCTCTGTGCCCCCACATCTCTGTGTCCTATGTCTCTGTGACCCCATGTCTCTGTACCCCATGTCTCCCCCACGTCTCCGTGCCCCATGTCTCTGTGCCTCACGTCTCCGTACCCCATGTCTCTGTGCCCCCACATCTCCATGCCCTATGTCTCTGTGACCCCATGTCTCTGTGCCCCATGTCTCTGTGCCCCCACATCTCCATGCCCTATGTCTCTGTGACCCCATGTCTCTGTGCCCCATGTCTCTGTGCCTCACATCTCCATGCCCCATGTCTCTGTGCCTCATGTCTCCGTGCCCCACGTCTCTGTGCCTCATGTCTCTATGCGTCACGTCTCCATGCTCCATACCAGTTTTGTTCCTTTCCACTAGCTTGCTTTTATTTTCAAACTCTCCAACATTGATATTCAACTTTATTCTTTGTCTTCATTTTCCTTGTTAAGTTTCACTCCGTAATGTCTCCTACAAAATCCCTTTCCACTCAAAATGTCTCCTGCCTGGAATCTCTGCCTTTTCCTAATCTACAGCCAACTTATTTGCTCATTTAGAAACCGAAAGAACTATGGATGCTGTAAATTTAAAAAAAAATTAAGATAGAATAGAACCTATGATCTATGAAATTGCTGGAAAAGCTCAACAGGCCTGGCAGCATTCGTGAAGAGAAATTAGAGTTAACACTTTGGGTCCAGTGACCCTTCCTCAGAATATCCAATATACATTGACCACAGAATATCTGAAGGGGTTTGAATTGCAGCATGGTGTACCTTTCTGGCTGAGGTTTAGAGGAATGTGCTGTGATCAGATTGAGGTACATATAATGCATAGACGATTCTACACCATCGATGCTGAGGGACAGTTCCCCTTGGTTGGAGAATGTGGAGCTAGAGGTCACAGTCTCATGTTGACCATTTAAGAATGAGAGGTGAAGAAACTTAGTCATTCAGAGACCTGTGAATCTTTGGAATTCCCCACCCCAGGACACTGTAAAGTCTCTGTCGCAGAGCATTTTCAGAGCTGAAATTGAGAGCTGTTGAGAGAGTGGAGGGAAATGGAAAAAGGGTAGGAATGTTCAGTTTTTGTGAAAGTTCAATCATGACCTTATAGAATGGTGGAAGAGGCTTGAGGGGCTGAATGGCCTATTCCTGTAGCTATTCCTTACTCCTCTTTGACTACAGTTTCATAGCAACCATCTGATCTTCAATATGCCACACATTGGCTATTCTGGGTGTGTTCTTATCTTTGTGAGAGTGCAAGTGAGAGAGAGAGAGAGAGA
>JAHRHZ010000273.1:16599001-16614455 GCA_024137785.1 Ginglymostoma cirratum | reverse complement strand
CTGGAAAAGCTCAGCAGGTCTGGCAGCATCTGTGGAGGAGAAAACAGTTAACATTTCAGGTCCAGTGATCCGGTTCTGAGGAAGGGTCACTGGACCCAAAACGTTAACTCTGTTTTCTCCTCCACAGATGCTGCCAGACCTGCTGAGCTTTTCCAGCAACTTCTGTTTTTCTTCCTGATTTACAGGATCTGCAGTTCTTTTGGTTTTTATTTTCGCTTTCCTTCAGATGCTACTGTAGAAGTGTTCAGCTGGATATAGTGCTTTTCTTCTTTTTTACTGGTTCTCATTCATTTTTTGCGATCTGTGCTGGGGCCACAATTGTTTACAAAATGTGTTAATGACTTGGACGAGGAAAGTGAATATAACTGTACCCAAGTTTGTGGGTGATACAAAAATGGGTGGGAAGACAGATGACGAGGATGAGTCAAAACATCAGAGGAACATAGACAGTTTAAGCAAGTGGGCAAAATCTTGGCAGATGGAATATAACATGAGGGAATGGAGGTTATTGCAGGAAGAATACGATGTGGTGAATATTGGTTAGAAGTTAAAGGATTGGGAAGCCTTTCAAAACCACCAGAGGATCATTTCAATAAACAGTAAGGGGAGGGGGGGCAAGATGAAATATGAGAGTGATCTAGCTAGTAAGAAAGAAAAGTTTTTTTAGTTACTTAAAATGTAAGAGAGGCAAAAGAGGACATTGGATCGCTGGGAAGTGAGGCTGGTGAAGTAGTAATAGAAATTACTAAAGAAGTGGTGGAGAAACTGAGTAGGTACTTTACATCAGTTTTCATGGTGCAATTGGAAGCAGCAAACCAGAATTTCAAGAGAGTCAGGGGCAGAGGTGAGTGTTGTGACCATCGCTAAGGAGAAGGTGCTGGGAAAGCTGAAAGGTCTGAAGGTGGATAGATCACAGACCAGATGGACTACACCCCAGAGTTCCAAAGGGGATGGCTAAGAAGATCATAGAGACATTGGTGGCGATCTTTCAGGCATCACGGGAGTCAGGAAGGATCCCAGAGGATTGGAAAATAGCTGATGTAACAGGCCTGTTGAAGAAGGAAGGGAGCTGGTTGGCCTGACCTTTGTAGTTAGTAAGATTTTAAGAG
Source organism: Ginglymostoma cirratum (assembly GCA_024137785.1). NCBI lineage: Eukaryota > Metazoa > Chordata > Chondrichthyes > Orectolobiformes > Ginglymostomatidae > Ginglymostoma > Ginglymostoma cirratum. The sequence goes on along the minus strand of JAHRHZ010000273.1, from coordinate 16,613,346 downwards.
TCCATTATTAAGGATAAAAATGTCAATACTTGGAAGAGCATGATTAAATAGAGTTGAGTCAACGCATCATTTATCTTATGGTTAAGAAATGTTAGTGTATACCTTAGCATCCAGATTTCAAAGGAGTCCACTTTCTTCCATGGCTCATTATTTATTGTGTAAGTTTGAGGCAGACAGAAAAGTGGATTTAATGTAACAGCTTATGAGATTTCCTCCTTGTCACAAGTTTCAGTTTTCTTGTTTAAACGTCTGTCATCTTCACAGAATTACTCCTGGCTATCTCTCTATCCTTTTGCTGATGTCTGCACTACATCTGCCACTTTGTTCTCATTTCACTTAAATAGACAAATTTATCTACCTGTGTCAGTGTGACACCTTCCCTTTCAAGAACAAAAGCAAAAGTTGCTGGAAAAGCTCAGCAGGTCTGGCAGCATCTGTGGAGGAGAAAACAGAGTTAACATTTTGGGTCTGGTGACCCTTCTGCAGAACACAGTTCTTTTGGTTTTTATTTCGTTTTTACCTTCCCTTTCAATTTTCACTCTGGCCACCTCAAACACATTCCTTCAAACTACCATTGTCTTTTTGAACTTCATACTTAAAGCATACTCCAAACTTCAGCATTCTACTGTCAGCAGCAGATAGATGGGAACACCACCCACCTGCAACTTCCCCTCCAAGACACCAACCTGTCTTGGAAATATATCACCATTCCTTCAGTCACTGTGTTAAATTCCTGGAATTCCCTCCCTAATGGCATTGTGGGCCAACTTACAGCACAGGGACTGCAGTGGTTCAAGAAGGCAGCTCACCACCACCTTCTCAAGGGCAACTAAGGATTGGCAGTAAATGCTGGGACTAGCCAGCAACGCCCCATGAGTGAACAAAAGTATTTTGTCAGCTGTATTGTTAGTGCACCACAGGGTTTTGATGCTTTTGCCTCTAGAGTTTACCCTAGAGGTAAACCTGGAATATTTGTTCTTTGAACAGATTGAATAATTATAGAATCCTTACAGTGTGGAAGCAGGCTGTTCAGCCCATCGAAATTTACCAACCCTCAAAAGCATCCCACCCAGACCCACCCCCAACCCTTTTCCTGTAACCCTGCATTTCCCCCTTGCTAATCCACTTAGCTTGCACATCCCTGGACACTATGGTCAATTTAGCACGGCCAATCCACCTTAACCTGCACATTTATAGCAAAATTCGGCAGGAGCTGAGGATTGTGGTGCATCTGTTTGAGGGAAAATCCACATTTGGAATGTGGGAGGCTTTTAAAGAGGTTGATTAGAGTGCAGGACAGACATGTCCCTGTGAAAATGAGGAATAGAAAGGGCAAGATTAGGGAACCATGGATGATGGGTGAAATTGAGAGACTAGCAAAGAGGAAAAAGGAAGCATACATAAGATCTAGGTGACTGAAAACAGACAAAGCTTTGGAAGAATATTGGGAAAGTAGGACCAATCTGAAACGAGCAATTAAGAGGGCTAAAAGGGGTCATGAAACATCCTGAGCAAACAGGGATAAGGAAAATCCCAAAGCCTTTTATTCATACATAAAGAACAAGAGGGTAACTAGAGAAAGGGTTGGCCCACTCAAGGACAAAGGAGGGAGGTTATGCGAGGAATCAGAGAAAATGAGTGAGATTCTTAATGAGTACTTTGTGTCAGTATTCACTGAAGAGAGGGACATGATGGATGTTGAGGTTAGGGGTAGATGTTTGATTACTCGAGATCAGGTTGGCATGGGGGTGGGGGGTGATGTGTTGGGTATTCTAAAAAGCATTAGGGTGGACAAGTCCCCAGGTCCAGATAGGATCTATCCCAGGCTACTGAGGGAAGAGAGAGAGGAAATAGCTGGGGCCTTAACAGATATCTTTGTAGCATCCTTGAGCACGGGTGAGGTCCCGGAGGACTGGAGAATTGCTAATGTTGTCCCCTTGTTTAAGGAGGGTAGCAAGGATAATCCAGGTAATTATAGACCGATGAGCCTGACTCAGTGGTGAGGAAGCTGCTGGAGAAGATACTGAGGGATAGGATCTATTTACATTTGGAAGAAAATGGGCTTATTAGTGATAGGCAGCATGGATTTGTGCAGGGAAGGTCATGCCTTACCAACTTGATAGAATTCTGAGGAAGTGACAAAGTTGATAGATGAGGGAAGGGCTGTAGATGTCATATACATGGACTTCAGTAAGGCTTTTGATAAGGTTCCCCGTCATAGGCTGATGGAGAAAGTGAAGTCACATGGGGTCCAGGGTGTACTAGCTAGATGGATAGAGAACTGGCTAGGCAACAGGAGAGAGTTGTAGTGGAAGGGAGTTTCTCAAAGTGGAGAGCTGTGACCAGTGGTGTTCCACAGGGATCTGTGTTGGGACCACTGTTATTTGTGACATACATAAATGATCTGGAGGAAGGTATAGATAGTCTGATTAGTAAATTTGCAGATGACACTAAGATTGGTGGAGTAGCAGATAGTGAAGGGGACTGTCGGAGAATGCAGATTGGAGAGTTGGGCGGAGAAATGGCAGATGGAGTTCAATCCAGGCAAATGCAAGGTGATGCATTTTGGAAGATCCAATTCAAGAGTGAACTATATGGTAGATGGAAAAGCCCTGGGGAATATTGATGCAGAGAGATCTGGGTGTTCAGGTCCACTGTACCCTGAAGGTGGCAACGCAGGTCAATAGTGGTCAAGAAGGCATATTTTCATTCATCGGACAGGGTATTGAGTACAAGAGTTGGCAGGTCATGTTAGTTGTATAGGACTTTGGTTTGACCACATTTGGAATACTGCGTCCAGTTCTGGTTGCCACATTACCAAAAGGATGTGGATGCTTTGGACAGGGTGCAGAGGAGGTTCACCAGGATGTTGCCTGGTGTGGAGGGCACTAGCTATGAAGAGAGGTTTGAGTAGATTAGGATTATTTACATTAGAAAGATGGAGGTTGAGGGGGGGAACCTGATTGAGGTGTACAAAATCATGAGAGGTTTAGACAGGGTGGATAGCAAGAAGCTTTTTCCCCTTACTAAGGGTCACGATTTCAAGGAGAGAGGGGAAAAGTTTAAGGGAGATATGCATGGAAAGTTCTTTACGCAGAGGGTGGTGGGTGCCTGGAATGTGTTGCCAGTGGACGTGGTAGAGGTGGGCACGATAGTGTCATTTAAGATGTATCTAGACAGATACATGAATGGGCAGGGAGCAGAGGGATACAGATCCTTGGAAAATAGGCGACAGGTTTAGATAGAGGATCTGGATCGGCTCAGGCTTGGAGGACCGAAGGGCCTGTTCCTGTGCTGTAATTTTCTTTGTTCTTTGTTCTATCCCTGGACATTATGGTCAATTTGGCACTGCCAAACCACCCTAACCTGCACACATTTGGACTGTGGGTGGAAACCCACACAGACAGACACCTGAGGGTAGAATCAGACCTGGGTCCCTGGCACTGTGAGGCTGCAGTGCTAACATGCTGCCCCACAGACTTTATAGAGACAGCATGCTGCCTTGTTGCACCTGTCATTTGCAATCTGTCCAATTGTCCCTCTTCCAGACTGTTGGTCACTCTTTGCTCCTAATACAAGACCTGGATAATCGTATATCTTTACTGCCAGTGTCTGACTCAAGTAGTGTGTCTATTAACATTTGGTGATAAACACAGTCAACTCCAGTACAATATTTGTTCCTCAGACACAGACCTTTCAGATGGTCTTCTCAGTGGAAAAGCCACATGCACACATCCATTCAGATCACAGTCACCTTTCTTTGAAGTCTCAGTTGCACTATCTGATTTTTTTAAAAAACCGATGATGGGTATCACTGGCTGGGGCAGCATTTATTACCTGTCCGCAGTTGTCCTGGAGAAGGTGGCAGTGAGCTGGCTTCTGGTCATGCTGCAGGTCCTTTGGAAGTAGGGAGACCCACAATGCTGATAGAGAGGGAGTTCCAGGATTTTGACCCAGTAACACTGAAGGAACAGCAATATATTTCCAAGTCTGGATGGTGAATGGCTTGGAGGGGAGCTGGCAGGAAGTGGTGTTCCCAAATATTTGCTGCCCTTGTCCTTCTAGATGGTAAAGGTTGCAAGTTTGGAAGGCTCTGTTGAAAGAAGTCTTGGTGAGTTGTTGAAATGGATGTTTTTAATGGATGGTACATTCTGCTGCCACTGTGTGTTGTTGATGGCATGGATGAATGTTGAAAGTGGTGGATGAGCTGCAAACAAAATTGGCTGCTTTGCCTTGGATAGGGTTGAGGTTCTTGAGCATTGTTGTAGCTGTACCCATTCAGGCACCTGAGGAATATTCCAACACACTCCTGATTTGTGCCTTGGAGATGGTGGGCAGGTTTGGTAGTCAGGAGTTGAACTATTTAGTGCAGTATACCTAGTTTGACAGGCTTTGGGAAAGTCAGGAGGTGAGTTGCTTGCTGCAGGATTCCTAGCCTCTGACCTGCTTTTGTAGCCACAGTACTTATGTGACCAGTCCAGTTCAGTTTGAAGTAAATGGTAGCCTCCAGGATATTGATAGTGGGAGATTCAGTGATGCTAACACAACAAAGGATGAATGTTAGATACTAAACCAGAAATTGCTGCAGAAACTCAGCAGGTCTGGCAGTATCTGTGGAGGGAAAGCAGAGATAATGTTTTAAGTTTGGTGATCTTTGTTCAGCATTGATATTAGCTAGCAAAAGGTCATATGTTTGCTGAAAACAGGTTGCAGGGGTGGGAAAGGAATGGCAGATAGGTGGAGATGTTACCCAGATAGAAAGAAAACAGAGAAACAAAGAGATAAAGGGACAAAGGCTGAAAATAAGGACTGTGAAAAAGGTGAAAATTGGTTGGTTTTACTGAAAGCAGCCTGTGTGGTGTGGTTTGGGGTGTGTAGGAGGATAAATGATGTGGAATAAGGGATTCAGGTTCTAAAATTATTGAACTCGATGCTAAATCCTGAAAACTGCAGGGACCCCAAGTGGAAAATGAGGTGCTGTTCTTCCAGCTTGCTCGGAGCTTTGCTGGAGTGCTGTGGCAAGCCAGAGATGGAGATATTGGCCAGGGAACATGGTGTTGTCTGATTCATATTCATAGAATCCCTATAGTGTGGAAACAGACCATTCTCCCCCTCAAAGACATTTCCTGGACCCACCCCCTACCCTATCCCTGTAACCCTGCATTTCCTATGGCTATCCACCTGAACACTATGGGCAATTTAGCATGGCTAATCCACCTAGCCTGCACATCTTCGGACTGTGGGAGGAAACCCACACAGACATGGGGAGAATGTGCAAACTCCACCCAGAGAGTCACCTGAGGGTGGGATAGAGCCCAGGTCCCTGGTGCTTTGAGGTAGCAGTGCTAACCACTGGGCGAGTGTGTTGAAGTGACAGGCAACGGGAAGCTCAGGGTCATTTTTGTGGACAGAACGTAGGTGTCCTGCAAAGTGGTTGTCCAGTCTGTTTTGTCTCCCCAGTAAAGTGGGGAACCACGTTGTGGGCAGTGAATACAGTACTGTAGACTGAGTTAGATGCAGGTAAACCATTGCTTCAACTGGAAGGTGTGTCTCTAGCCATGGATAATGAGGAAGGAGGAAGTAAACGGGCAAGTGTTGAACCCTGATTGCAGGGGAAGTTACCATGAGGTGTGAAGAGGTGCTGGGATTGGAGGAGAAGTGTCTCCTATGCCATTTCTTGAAGGGCCTCTTCAAGAAATTGTCTGTGTGATTTTTTGAGAAAAGAGCAGGACCAAGACTGGGATTTTCAGCTTAAATTAGGGCAATTACGAGGTCATGAAAGCAAAATGAATTGGCAAATCAGGCTCAGGGAGCAGTCAATAGAGATGCTGTGGCAGATACGTAAGGGGATATTTCAGAACACCGAGTACATTGAATCCAACAAGAAAGAAAAGTTAAAAACAAAAAGAACTGCGGATGCTGTAAATCAGGAACAAAAACAAAGATGCTGGAAAAGCTCAGCAGGTCTAGCAGCATCTGTGAAGGAGAAAGCAGAGTTAACGTCTCGGGTCCGGTGACCCTTCCTCAGAAGGAAGAAAAGTTGCAAGGTGAAGGGCCCACCATCTGTGCTTAACTGAAAAAAGTTGAAACTAGTGTTAAACTTAAACATAAGGACGTAGCAATAGGAGTATAGCAATAGGCTATTTCACCATTCAGTGAGATCATGGCTGATCTGTGGCGTAACTCCATATATCTGTCTTGGTTGAAATTCCTTAAGACCTCTGCTTAACAAAAATGTATCCATCTCAGTAAACAACAAATTAGCAACTGATAGCATCCACTGCCCTTTGCGGAAGAGAGTTCCAAAGATTACCACCTTTTGTGTGGGTGGCTCAGTGGTTAGCACTGCTGCCACACAACACCAGGGACCTCGATTTGATTCCACTCTTGGGTGACTGACTGTGTGGAGTTTTCATGTTCTCCCCGTGTCAGCGTGGTTTTCGTCTGGGTGCTCTGGTTTCCTCCCACAGTCCAAAGATGTGCAGGTCAGGTGGATTGGCCATGGGAAATGCAGGGTTACTGGGATAGGGTAAGGTGAGTGGTCTGGGGTTGGATGCTGTTCAGATGGTTAGTGTGACCTTGAAGAGCTGGATGGCCTGCTTCCACATAGAATCATAGAATCCATTCAAAGTGCTTCCCAACATCTCTTGGACGGTCAGTCCCTAATTCTCAGAATATTTCCCCCCCTAGTTCTAGAATTTCGAACCAGTGGAAATAGTTGATGCTTATCTACCCCATCTTTTCCTGATAATATCAGGAAGACTTTGATCAGATCAGCTCTTAATTTTTTTAAATTCTGGAGAAAGCAGGCCTAATTTGTATAATCTCTCCTCAACTTAAAATCCCTGAAGTTCAGGTATCATTCTTGTAAACCTGTGTTGTACTCCCTCCAAGAATAGATCTGCTCACAGAACAGCACAGAAAAAGCATAGAATTGTACAGATGTGGGTAGCAGGTTTGAACGTTGGTATTAATACAAAAAGGTAATAAAACCAAATGAAAAATTAATGAGATGGTAAAAGTTAGTGTTAGGGTTAGAAAAGCTAGCTAGAAATACAAAAACCAATAGTTGGAATTTCTAATATAGAGTCAGAGATGTACAGCATGGAAACAGACCCTTCAGTCCAACTTGTCCATGCTGACCAGGTATCCTAAATAAATCGGTTTCAAAAAGAAAGGAGTTTACAAAATGAGTGTTGGTCTCGGAGAAAGGGAGCCTGGAAACTAATAATGGGAGATATACAGATGGCAGTGAATTAAACAGGTATTCTGCAGCAACCTTTCATATAGAGGATACAAGGAACATCCCAGAAATAGCTGTAAATCAGGAAATGGAGGGGAGACTGAGTAAATTGTCTGCGTAGAGCTGACAAGTGCCTGGTCCTGATGGACTTCATCCCAGGGTCTTAAAAGAGTGGTTAGTGAGATTGTTAATGCGTTGGTTTTAATTTCAAGCATTCCCCACATTCAGGAAAGGTCCCATTAGATTTAAAATAGCAGGTGCAACCTTTATTCAAAAAAGTAATGAGGCAGAAGGCAGGAACCTACTGGCTAGGGAACTTAATATCTGTCATGGGGAAAACGTTGGAAGCTATTGGAAATAGGTATGGAAACTAAAGTTACAGATGCTGTATTAAGAAGAGATATCCATTCCGAGACCCTATAGGAGCATCTCAGTCAGATCTTAATCCTCAGTGTAAAGGAATACTCAATTAGGCCAATTTAATATGACCATGACCTTGCCAGTCTACCATTCTTGGAATCATTGTGACTTCCTAAAGGAAATACAACACAAGGTTTCCTTACAGACTCTACAGAGAGAGATATTTGATTCCACATGTTTAGAGAGACACATTCCCTCCCACTGCTTTATGAAGTGTTCTTAACATCAGTAAAAGCTTTAGATATTGTTTAAAATGAGGTCGTAATTTTTTTGCCTCCCTTTCAGTGGACCTCCATCACCCCCCACCACTGGCTCCTCCTGCTCAATATAAGGGCCAAATGGTAAAGGTTTTGTTTTAATAGGGATGTTAACCAGGCATCAAATTGTGGTTCGCTGGAAAGCAAACAAAGACCTGTCCTCCAGCTGCCCAGCTTCCTGTTCACAACATCTGGATACTATACTGGAGCTAGTAAACTTTAACATGCAGCTGAAATGCATGAGGAGCACGGGAAACTGTCTATTGGTTAAGACTGCTTTCCTCAGTGAACTGGAAGAGCTGCTGCCATGTTGACTTGACTGTTTTATACTGGGGCCCCATCAGGAGAAGCATGAACAGTCCAGGGGCATCATTTTGAAGAAGGGCAGAGGGAGTTCTGGGCAATGTTTAATCCCGCAACCAACATCAAAGATACTCATTTGTCACTACTTATTTGTCATGTAGTGATTTGTGGGGTCTTGCTGGACATACTCATGCAGCCATGTCCAGCTTCATGAAGGACAGCAACCCCCATCCCCCCTGACTCCAGGCCAGCTTGGTGTATAAATCTTCAATGTGAGGGATTGGGTGTTTATCGGCCTGTGAAAAGTGGTTTACTGTTGTTTAAAATCCCCACAAAGGCTTCACAATCAGTACGACCGATGCTGCCCATTCCACAAACTGGACTTGTTTGATGATTCCTTCAGTTTCCAGCCTTCTCATGTCTGCTTCTACTTTTGCCCAAATGGGCAGGCCCTGCAGAATCATGAGATTGCTTCCTGGTCAACATGCAAGGTGGCCTTAGCTCCTTTGATAGTCCCTAGACCTTCCTGAAAAACCTCCAGGTATTTAAATAGGACTTCACTCAAGCTGCCATTTTCTTACTGAAATGTGTTAGGCCAATCTAGGTGAATCCCTCTCGAGCAATTTCACTCAATCAATCTTGGACCTGACCCTTTTATTCCAATCAGTGGTAACTGCACCAGCTATTTCGCATAAGAAACCGGAACCGAAGTTGTACCCATGATCTGTAAAGGTTCCCCGGTGTAGAGTCTCAGTCTGGCTGAGATCTTGCGTAAACTTAAGAGTTGGAGTCTAGAGTGAATTTTGTTAAAGACTGGCTCTGCAATCACTGAAATGGCCGCACCGGTATTGACCTCCATAGGAACAGGGTGACCATTTAACCAGGAGTTTACTTTGTTTGGTTCTGATTTGGGTGTTGCTAAGCAATGTAACTCTTCCAAACTAGATGCAGGTGGACTTTCCAGGGTGCACACTCTCCTGGATATCAGCCTATGAGTTCTGTCACTCAATTTGGGTCTGGTCAGACTCATTCAAGGGGAGGTGATGGCCTAGTGGTATTAAAGCTGGACTGTTAATCCAGAGACCCAGATAATGTTCTGGGGACCTGGGTTTGATCCCACCACGGCAGCTAATGGAATTTTAATTCCATAAAATATCTGGAATTAAAAATCTAATGATGATCATGAATCCATTGTTGATTGTTGGAAAAACCCATCTGGTTCACTGATGTCCTTAAGGGAAGGAAACTGTCATCCTTACCTGGTCGGCCCTGCATGTGACTTCAGACCCACAGCAATGTGGTTGACACTTAACTGCTCTCTGGGCAATTAGGGATGGACAATAAATGCAGGCCTGGCCAGTGATGACCACATCCCATGAATGAAGAAAAAAAAAAATTACCTGTCTCCAGTTCGCAAATCAGCAGCAACTTTGCTGACCTGGATCCTGAAGAAAATTTTAACCATTTGGCAAAGGCTTGGCTTTGTTTTGGGGTTTTGCTGTGGGCTAACCTAGAGTCCCTCTGTTTAGGACATGTCCTAAACGAGGTTATGCAAGCTTATTTGGACTAGTGAGAGCATCCACTTCCACCATATGCTCTACTTCCTGCATTTTCCAATGATAAAGCCAGTTGTGGTGCCTGTTCAAAGTCCAGCTGGTAGGTGCTTTTCCATGGTTACGTCGTTAACCCAACCTACCAAACTGTCCCTCAGCAACTCATTAAGGGTTAAACCAAAGTCACATGTTTCTGCCAGTTGTCTTAACCTTGTCAAGAAAAATCCCAATATAGATTCCCCTGGCTCTCAAAATGCCAAGTAAAATTACTAGCATCTCAGAATTAGAGGAGTCTTGGGGTTGTAATATTCCTTATTTAAATCCATTGACTTTTGAAAGGTTTTAAGTATCTAGTGCCTCAGGGCAAGTTGGGCTCATAATAACTGAAAAAGCTGCAGGAGGACAAGCTGCCAGGAGAATTACTTGTTGCTTTTCCGCTGCACCAATATCACTTGCCCAGAAAAGATATCGCATCCTTTCCACATAATGGATCCAATCTTTGACAGCAGGATTGAACAAGTCGAGCATCCCAAATAAAGACAATTGCCAGAAGTGCTTACCCCAACTCAAAGATGACTGTTGTGAGCACATTTCTTCAGAGCATGCATTTGTCTCGTTGCCTCTGAGATAACTCCACAGAAGTTGGTTTCCCGTCACCGAGTCACAATTTAGTTGCATGTGGAGAGTCCTTGTCACTGATCCAGCTCTCAGAGTGAGCAGGATGCTGGACACTCCTGTTCTTATCTGTCAGCTAGGGCTCCCTGATTGGATCAAATTAACAACCACAGAGGGCAGTTAAGAGTCAACTACTTTGCAATGGACATGGAGTCACAGGTAGGCCAGGGATGAGGTGGAATTTCAACTCTCAGAGAGCTGTTGAGGCTGGGCCATTAAGTATGTTCAAAGTTGAGGGGACAGATTTTTAATTAGTAAGGGAATCAAGGGTTTTAGCTGAAGAGTTGAATTGTGGATTATCAGTCACTCCTAGCTGCTGAGATCTAATACCTGAAGTTATGCACTGATGATCATAGAATCCCTACAGTGGGGGGACAGGCTATTCAGCTCCAAAAAACATCCCACTCAGACCCACCACCTACCCTATCCCTGTAACCCTGCATTTCCCATGGCTAATCCACCTAGCATGCACATCCCTTGTCCACTATGGACAATTTAGAAAGGTCAGTCCACCCTAGCCTGCGGGAGGAAACTGGAGGACCCAAGAGGAAACCCACGCAGACATGGGGAGAATGTGCAAACTCCACACAGACAGACACCCAAGGCTGGAATTGAACCTGGGTCCCTGGTGCTGTGAGACACCAGTGCTAACCACTGTGCTGCCCCACAGACACAATAATGTCAGCCCCTGCATTCTAAAGCCTACTTTAATTGTATGAACTTGGTCAGTGGATCTGATTCTGCCTTCGGTGCCCCCGTCCATCCAATCAGTTCTAAACCTAAAATAACAACATTTTAATGCAGCATCTGAACGTGTCCTCCACCCCTACACAGCTGCCCCATAGACCGATGATTCACAGAGCTGGGTCAGAATGGTAAGAGGTTGAAGTGAATAATGAGAATGGAAGGATTTTGCATTTACATAGCCCCTGCATTGTGTCTCAGAAAGGTCTCAATCAGATTCAAGAACAGCTTCTTCCTTGCTGTTATTAAACTTCTAAATGGACCTCACAAATGTTAAATTTAATGGTGTTCTCGCTCTCTGTGCGTTTTCTCTGCGGCCGTAACATTGTATTCCTCACCCTGTTCTATTACCCTAATGCACTTTGTATGGTATGATCTGCCTGTACTGCCCGCAAAACAAAACTTTTCACTGTACCTAGGTACATGTGACAATAATAAATCATGTTGTAGAGGTGCCAGTGTTGGACTGGGGTGGATAAAGTCAGAAATCACAGGTTATAGTTCAACAGGTTTATTTGAAATCGCAAGCTATCGCGGTGCTGCTCCTTCGTCAATAAATCAAATCAAATATTGATTCTTTCATCGTGTACTCTCAGTCATTGTCTAGTTTTTGTGTTTCTTAATTTGCTTTCAGGTGCTGGACATTGTAAGGACCAACATCCGCTCCATCTTTCAGCGAGTATGGAAGGTGCATGATGTGGAAAGTCTTCGATTGTACCGCATCTTCAATCGGGTTTTTAACCGTTTGCTGTGGAACCGTGGGCGAGGCCTGTGGAACTGCTTCTCCAATTCAGGGTACGTGACACCAATTTTAATCAATGTTGGCAACGCATTCAGCATTTGGAGCGCAGCAAGGGTCAATGTTCAGTTTGCTGAAGCCCAGGATCAATCAATGGGTGAACCATTGGGATTCAAACTGAAATAGGCTAATGCCAGAGTTCAGACCCATGTGCGGAGGTCTGTAGGACAGGCACGCTGGGCATTCACTTTTACTTGCCAGCACCTGTACCCTAAATTGGAGGGTTTTTTTTTGGTTGTTCAGTAATTGTATTAGATTAGCAATCTAATAGATTAGTGCGGCCTCACTTGGAATATTGTGTACAGTTCTGGTCACCCCATTACAGGAAGGATGTGGAAGCATTGGAAAAGGTGCAGAGGAGATTTACCAGGATGTTGCCTGGTCTGGAGCGAAGGTCTTATGAGGAAAGACTGAGGGACTTGGGTCTGTTCTCATTGGAGAGAAGAAGGCTAAGAGGGGATTTAATAGAGATCTACAAAATGATCAGGGGATTAGATAGGGTGGACAGTGAGAGTCTTTTTCCCAGGATGATGACGTCGGCTAGTACAAGGGGGCATAGCTGCAAATTGAGGGGTGATAGATATAAGACAGATGTCAGAGGCAGGTTCTTTACTCAGAGAGTGGTAAGGGCGTGGAATGCCCTGCCTCCCAATGTAGTTAACTCAGCCACATTAGGGGCATTTAAACAGTCCTTGGATAAGCATATGGATGATGATGGGATAGTGTAGGGGATGGGCTTAGATTAGTTCACAGGTCGGCGCAACATGGAGGGCCGAAGGGCCTGTTCTGCACTGTATTGTTCTATGTTCTATGTTGAACTCTATCAAATATGTTGCAATGTCAACTCTGTTCAAGATCTTCCTTCTTCTTTCATGGGACATGAGCACTGCTGGCTAGGGCAGTATTTGTTGCCTACACCTAACTATCCTCAAATGGAGTTGGCCATTTTGAAGAGCATTTAAGGGTCAAATATATTGCTGTGCAGTCACTTGCAGACCAGAGTAGCTCAGGACAGCAGAGGAAATTTAAGGCTGAGATAGTTGGCTTCTCGGTTAGCAGGGGAATCAAGGATTTGGGGGTAAATGTCAGCAAGTGGACATGAGTAGTCCCTCACTATCAAAATCCTGGGGGTTACCATTGACCAGAATCTCCACTCCACACAGCATATAAATACAAAAGCTCCCAGAGCAGTTGGAGCTTAGGAATACCGCAGCGGGTAACTCACCTCCTGACTCCCCAAAGCCTGTCCACCATCTCCAAGGCACCAGTCAGGAGTGTGATGGAATATTCCTCACTTGCCTGGAGGGGTGCAGCCCCAACAACACTCAAGAAGCTTGACACCATCCAGGACAAAGCAGCCCCTTGAACGGCACCACATCCACACACATCCCACTCCCTCCACCACCGACCCTCAGTAGCCATTGTATGTATTATTTACAAGATGCACTGCGGAAGTTCACCAAAGATCCTTCCAAACCCACGACCACTTCCATCTAATTTCAACGGAGACAGGATTGGATTATTATCTGTAAGTGTAGGATGTGCGGGGTTACCAGTAGAGGGCAGGTGTGTGACACTGAGTGCATTGCTTATTCAGAGAGCTGATGCAGACATGACGGACTGAATGGCCTCATTCCGCACTGGAACCCTTTTGTGATTTTCTTTTAAACTCAAATTTCAGCCGATTTAAAAAGCTCCAATACTTGGTTGAAAATGGACAGCCAGGCCCCATTTGACCCACGCTACTTTGAACTATTGCCCTGGTCCTGTTTAGTTTTGAACTGGGATGGACTGGGGGTATAAAGAGGATGCCACATTAGGCCATGTCACAGTCAACCTCCCCACCAGCGCCATCACCTCCCCACCCCCCCCGGCTTCGAAAAGATAGTCCCTGTTGCAAACACACAGCACCAAGCTCCCATGTCCTCACATGCAGCACATTTCACCCAAGATCACATTACACTGTAGGCTTTTAAACCTCAACGAGCATTAAAGTAAATCCATTAATTGCAGGCTTAAAAGCAGAGGCCTAAAACCTCAAATTAATTTCATCTGCCCTCTGATGTTTTAATATATAAACATCGGCACTTTAAAGAAACACATTGTCAGTGTGTGTGCGTTTATGTGTGTGTGTGTGTGTGTGTGTGTGTGTGTGCGTGTCTGTGTCTGTGTTTGTGTGTGTGTGTGCGCGCGCGCGCGCGTGCGTTTGTGTGTGTGTTTGTGCGTGCGTGTGTGTGCGTGTCTGTGTCTGTGTTTGTGTGTGTGTGTGCGCGCGCGTGCGTTTGTGTGTGTGTTTGTGCGTGCGTGTGTGCGCGTGTCTGTGTCTGTGTTTGTGTTTGTGTGTGTGTGTG
>JAHRHZ010000273.1:16566231-16581594 GCA_024137785.1 Ginglymostoma cirratum | reverse complement strand
TCTGATGAAGGGTTTAGGCCCGAAACGTCAAGTTTTCCTGCTCCTATGATGCTGCTTGACCTGCTGTGTTCATCCAGCCCCATGCTTGTTGTCTTACATTGTGTAGCTCCTTTTTGGAGCATAGTCAAAGAGATGACTGTTGGAGTTTAGGGTTCCTGGTTTATTATTCTAGTATCATATCTTTATATCAAATCTACATTATCAGAGGTCCCTTCTTTTTTCCACAGTGTTGGAGTTTCCTTGTTAAGCAACTTTTCACGAATTTACGTATCCATCAGTTTTAATCTCTCTGCTTCCCCTTCACATAGATCAACCTGAGCACATCTTTTCTGGAGGGGTACCATCCTCTGAACCTCTCATTGTTGCAGAGCTTGTAACAAATATTTATATTTTAACTTTCTCATTCCCAATACAGCCCTAAGCAGCTCCCCCCACCAACCCCAACCCACCCCAGTTAATAAGTAACGTTTTGAAGAGTAATTACTGTTGTAATGTAAATAAATTTAACCAGCTGTTGTGTATGTGGTGAAGTCCCACAAAGAGATTTGAGGCGGTGGCCAACAAATCTGGAGATTCTGTTTTTGTTAAATTCCTTTCACTGGATGTCGTGGGCTGGACCAATAGTTACTGCCTGTTCCTGCTTTCCCCTTGAGAAGATGATGGTGAGCTGCCTCTTTAAACCACTATAGTCCATATGCTGTAGGTTGGCCCACAATAGTCTAAGGGATGGAATTCCAGGATTTGGACCCAGCGACAGTGAAGGAACGGTGATATATTTCCAAGTCAGGATGGTGAGTGGCTTGGAGGGGAACTTGCAGGTGGTGGTGTTCCTATCTGCAGCTCTTGTCCTTCCAGATGGAAGTGGTCACTGTACAAAGATGCTGTCTAAGGAGGCCTTTAAATTTCTGCAGTGCATCTTGTAAGTGGTATGTGACAGCCGCCATGTGACAGGCCCACTCTCACTGCCATCAACATGTGACGGGGCCACGCTCACTGCAACCATCGCCATGCGATAGGCCCACTCTCACTACCATCACCGCCATGTGACAGGCCCACTCTCAATGCAACCGTCGCCATGCGACAGGCCCACTCTCACTGCCATCACAGCCTTGTGACAGGCCCACTCTCACTGCAACCGTCGCCATGTAACAGGCCCACTATCCCTACCATCACCGCCATGTGACAGGCTCACTCTCACTGCCATCACCGCCATGTGACAGGCCCACTCGCACTGCAACCGTTGCCATGTGCCACACCCACTCCCACCGCCATCATCACCATGTGACAGGCACACTCTCACTGCCATCCCTGACATGTGACAGGCCCACTCTCACTGCAACCGCCTCCATGTGACAGGCCCACTCTCACGGCCATCGCCACCATATGACAGGCCCACTCTCACTGTCATCACCTCCATTTCACAGGCCCACTCTCACCACCATCGCCACCATGTGACAGGCCCACTCTCACCACCATCATTGCCGTGCGACAGGCTCGCTCTCACTGCCATCATCGCTGTGTGACAGGCCCACCCTCACCACCATCACCGCCATGCGACAAGCCCACTCTCACTGCCATCGCCGCCATCTGACAGGCCCACTCTCACTGCCATCACTGCCATGTGACAGGCCCACTCTCACTGCCACCACCGCCATGTGACAGGCCCACTCTCACCGCCACCACCGCCATGTGACATGCCCACTCTCACTGCAACCATCGCCATGTGCCATGCCCACTCCCACTGCTATTGCTGACATCTGACAGGCCCACTCTCACCACCGTCACTGCCTTGCCAGCTCGTTCTCGCTGCTGACTATTGCCGCCTCACCATTCTCCATGAAAGACTATAATTGCCACAGAGAGAGTCGAATGGAAGTTCTCTAGAGTAATCCCTGGGATGGTGTGATTGCTTTATAGGGAGAGATTATCAACAGTTTTGAAGAATGAAAGGTGAGTTCATTGAGACTTATAAAATTCTCACAGGGTGTTACAGACAGGGCTTCCTCCAACTGCTGAACCAACGGCCTTAATCTCAGAACAATGTGCAGGTTGTTTAAGACTGGGATGACAAGGAATTTCTTTACTCAGAGGATGGTGAATCTCTGGATTCTACACTCCAGAGGGCTGTGCCAACTCAATCATTCAGCAGGTTGGAGGATAGAAATTGACGTTAAGGGATATGTAGATAGTATAGGAAAATGGCAATGAGACAAATGTAACTGAACAGCAAAGCAGGCTGGTGGCCTGAATGACTACTCCTGGTCCTATTTTCCTGTTTACAGACACTGCTGCCACTGTGCCTGAGTGGTGGAGAAGTTGGACGGGGTGCCAGTCTGGTGGGATGCTTTGTCCTGCATGATTGAGGGATAGATATAGAACATAGAACAGTACAGCACAGTACAGGCCCTTTGGCCCACGATGTTGAGCTGAACTTTTACCCTAAACCTATCGTTTATCGAACCTCCACCTCTACTTTATACTATCATCCATATGCCTATCTAATAGCCACTTAAATGCCCCTGATGATGCCAACTCCACCACCCTCTCCAGCAATGCATTCCACGCCCCTACCACTCTCTGAGTAAGGAACCAACCTCTGAAGTCTCCCCAATATCTTCCTCCTTTCACTTTTAAACTATGTCCCCTCATAAAAGCTACCTCCACCCTAGGAAAAAGTCTCTGGCTGTCTATCTATACCTCTGATCATTTGGTACACCTCTATCAAGTTACCTCTCATCCTTTGTCGTTCTAAAGAGAAAAGCTCTAGCTCTCTCAACCTTTCCTCGTAAGACCTTCCCTCCATTCCAGGCAACATCGTGGTAAATCTCCTCTGCACCTTTTCTAACGCTTCCACATCTTTCCTGTAATGAGGTGACCAGAACTGGAAACAATACTCCGGATGTGGCCGAACCAGGCTTTTGTACAGCTGCAGCATAACTTCACGGGTCTTGAACTCAATCCCTCTATTAATATAAGCTAACACACCATACGCCTTTTTAACAACTCTATCCACCAGGGTGGCAGCTCTCAGGGAACTGTGAACATAAACCCCAAGATCCCTCTGCTCCTCCACACTGCCAAGAATCTTTCCATTAACCCTGTATTCTGCTTTCAAGTTTGTCCTTCCAAAATGAATCACCTCACACTTTTCAGGGTTAAACTCCATCTGCCACTTCTCAGCCCAGCTCTGCATCCTAGCAATGTCCCTTTGTAACCTAGAACAGCCCTCTGCACTGTTCACAACGTGACCCACCTTCGTATCGTCCACGAACTTGCTAATCCACCCTTGCACTCCTTCATTCAAATCATTTACAAAAATCACAAATAGAAGAGGACCCAGAACAGATCCTTGTGGTACACCACTCGTAACTGAGCACCATGTTGAATATTTTCTGTCCACTACCACCCTTTGTCTTCTAAGGGTCAGCCAACTCTGAATCCAATCTGCCACATTTCCCCCTATCCCATGCCTCCTTACTTTCTGCATGAGCCTACCATGGGGAACCTTATCAAACGCCTTACTTAAGTCCATGTATACCACATCCACTGCTCTACCTTCATCCACGTGTTTGGTCACGTCTTCAAAGAATTCAATAATGTTTGTGAGGCATGATATACCCCTCACAAATCCATGCTGACTATCTCGAATCAAACTGTGCCTTTCCAAGTGATCATAAATTCTGTCTCTCACAGCCCTTTCCAATAATTTGCCCACCACTGACCTAAGACTTACTGGCCTGTAACTTTCAGGGTTATCCCTATTCCCTTTTTTGAACAAGGGAATGACGTTTGCCTCTTTCCAATCTTCCAGCACTATACCCGTGGACAGTGAGGACGAAAAGATCATTGCCAAAGGCCCTGCGATCTTGTCCCTTGCTTCCCATAGAATCCTTGGATAAATCCCATCAGGCCCGGGGGACTTATCTATCTTCAGCTTCCTCAGAATTCCTAGCACATATTTGTTACTAACATCAACCTCCTCTAGCCTACCCGTCTGTTTCACAACGTCCTCCTCGACAACTAAGTCCCTCTCAGTTGTGAATACTGAAGAAAAGTATTCATTAAGGACCTCTCCTATCTCTTTAGGCTCTGTGCACAAATTCCCTTTGCAATCCTTGATCGGCCCTACCCTTTCTCTGGTCATTCTCTTGTTCTGCACATACATGTACAAAGCCTTGGAGTTTGCCTTGATCCTATCCGCTAAGGTTTTCTCATGCCCCCTTATAGCTCTCCTAAGCCCTTTCTTCAGCTCCTTCCTGGCTAACTTGTATCCCCCTGGAGCCTCTTCCGTTCCTCTTTTCCTAAACTTTACGTAAGCCTCCTTCTTCCTCTTAACCAGTCGTTCGACCTCTCTTGAGAACCATGGCTCCCTCACTCAATCGCATCTTCTCTGCCTGCTAGGGACAAACATATCGAGCACATGCAGTACGCATTCCTTAAACAATCTCCACATGTCTGTGGTGTTCTTCCCTGACAGCATCTGTTCCCAATTTATGTTACCCAGTTCTTGCCTAACTGAATTGTAATTACCCTTCCCCCAATTGTAAACTTTATCCTGCCGTGTGTACCTATCTTTATCCATGACTATCATGAAAGAAACAGAGTTATGATCGCTACCACCAAAATGCTCTCCTACCAACAGGTCTAACACTTGGCCCGGTTCATTGCCAAGCACCAAATCCAAAGTGGCCTCTCCTCGTGTTGGTCTATCTGCATACTGTGTCAGGGATCCTTCCTGAACGCACTGGACAAAATCCGTTCCATCTAAACTATTACAACTAAAAAGTTTCCAATCAATATTTCGAAAGTTGAAGTCACCCATGACTACAACCCTGTGACTTCTGCACCTTTCCAGTATCTGCCTCCCAATCCGCTCCTCCACTTCTCTGCAAGTATTAGGGGGTCTGTAAAACATCCCCAACAAAGTGACTGCTCCTTTCTTGTTCCTGACCTCACCCCAAACTGACTCTGTAGACATATCATTCTTGAACTGCCTTTCAGTAGCTGCTATACTCACCCTGACTAGCAATGCCACTCCCCCGTCTCTATTTCCACTTTCCCTATTTCTTTTAAAGCATCGAAATCCTGGAATTTCCAATAACCATTCCTGTTCCTGAGTTACCCAAGTTTCTGTAATGGCCACAACATGGTAGTTCCAAGTACTGACCCATGCTCTAGGTTCATCCGCTTTATTTCTGATACTTCTAGCATTGAAGTATAGACACCTCAAACCGTCTTGGTGTCCACAATTACGCTCCATCGACCGGATTTCTTTATTAACAACCTCGCTCCCTGTTATGTCTGTTGGAAGGCTGAATACCTCATCCTCTGAATTATAAATCGGGTTCCTCACCCCCTGACAGTCTAGTTTAAGCCATCCTGTACAGCTCTCGGAAACCTCCCTCCCAGGATATTTGTGCCCTTCCGGTTCAGGTGCAACCCGTCTTTACTGTACAGGTCCCACCTTCCCCGGAATGTGCTCCAATTATCCACATAATGGAAGCCCTCCCTCCTACACCATCCCTGTTGCCGCGTGTTTAGTTGCACTCTCTCTGTAGTTCTTACCTCGTTATCATTGGCACTGGTAGTAATCCAGAGATAACTACCCTGTTTGTCCTGGACTTCAGCTTCCAACCTAACTCCCGTACTCGTTTTTCACATTCTCAGTCCTTTTTCTACCTATGTCATTGGTACCGATGTGTACCATGACTGCTGGTTGCTCACCCTCCCCCTTAAGGATCTTGAAGACACGATCTGAGACATCACGGACCCTGGGACCCGGGAGGCAACATACCAGTCTTTCATCTCATTCGCGTCCACAGAACTGCCTGTCTGTGCCTCTTACTATTGAATCCCCCACTACAATTGCTCTCCTATTTCCCCCCCTTCCCTTCTGTGCCACAGGGCCAGGCTCAGTGCCAAAGACCTGTCCGCTATGGCCTTCCCCTGGTAGGTTGTCCCCTCCCAACAGTATCCAAACGGTATACTTATTATTGAGAGGAATGGCCACAGGGGATCCCTGCACTGCCTGTCTATTCCCTTTCCCCTTCCTGACAGTCACCCAGCTACCGTTTTCCTGTACCTTGGGTGTGGCCACTTCCCTGTAACTCCGCTCTATCACCCCCTCAGCCTCCCAAATGATCTGGAGTTCATCCAGCTCCAGCTCCAGTTCCCTAACGTGGTGTGTGAGGAGCTGGAGTTAGATGCGCTTCTTGCAGGTGAAGTCAGAAGGACACTAGCAGCGGCCCTTATCTCCCACATCCTGCAAGAGGAGCATGCAACTGCCCTCGCTTCCATTCCCTCTACTCTAGTTTTCCAGAAGAATTAAAAAAAAGCCTTACCTTACCGAACCTCCACACAGTCTTTTTTGGTTAGAGGAAGAGGACGGGTGGGAGACACTACACGTGTCCTGTTTCGGATTTAGCCAATGCCCGAATTTATCTGTTTCTTCCTGGCTCGCGTTCCCTCCACACACCCGCCGCTGAAAACAAGAGGGCCCCTTGCTGCACGAGGTAAGTTTTTATACAGGGAGAAACAAAAACCGCCTTATCTTCCCGTTGGCACTCTGGCTCGCGCTGCTGCTGCTGAAAACAAGAGCCAGGAAAACCCCCAACCCCCTTCTGTTCAAACAGTTGTATGAGATCTTCAGTGGCCATCTGAACAGAGCTCAATGTAATGCCTGATTGAGGAGAAAATGCAGCACTCTCATTGCACTGCACTCAGGCTTCAGTCTTGATTCGGAGCTCAAGCTCAATTAAAGCTTGTACCTATCATTTTAAGACTCAACTGAGAGTGATATCCAAGGCTGATCTGGGCAATGCATCTGTTTCGGGTCTGGACCCTTCTTCAGAGGGTCCAGACCCGAAAGGTCAGCTTACCTGCTCCTCTGATGCTGCCTGGCCTGCTGTGTTTATCCAGCTCTACAGATTGTTATCTCAGATTCTCCAGCATCGGCAGTTCCCACTATCTCTGGACAATGCATAGCTTGCTCAGAAAGGGATAAAGGCATTTCTCATGCTTCAGCTGCACTTACTGAGCAGATGTTTAACTGAAATGTCTCCACATGCAGCCCCCTCCCATCCCATTTTAACTTGCTGACTGGCAGCAATGACACTTTTCATTTATCTTTTTGTGTGCCAAACTATTGGATTATCAAATTGTTTCAAATTAATGACAATTCTTTTTATAAACCAGCAGGATCTGCAGTGGGAAGCATTTCTGCCCAGATAATTCCTAAACGCTCAGCACAAACAGAGCTGCAAATTAGAGGTGCTGCAATTATTTATCTCCCCAGTGATTGTCAGGTGAAAAGGCTACACCATTCTTCCCAATTACTGTGTGTCAAAGGAGGACAGCTGAGGAGTGCTAAAGGATTCTTCCTGGCCTCAAAGCAATCCCTGGCAAAATGGTAGCCAGGATATTGACAATTGTAGAGTTAGGTTGTTCTGTGTTTGAGAATGTGAGTCTGGGAATGAACCAATGTGCACTCTACTGGATTAGTTTGGCCTGGGTGTGGAGTGTGAGAAAGGCAAACACAATGGTAGAATTAAAAACAGAAATTACTGGAAAGGCTCAGCAAGCCTGGCAGCATCTGTGGTGAGAAATCAGAGGGTTCCGAGGAAGGGTTACTCGACCCAAAACCTTAACTCTGATTTCTCACCACAGATGCTGCCAGACCTGCTGAACTTTTCCAGCAATTTCTGTTTCTGTTTCTGATTTACAACTTCCGCAGTTCTTTCAGTTTTCAAAATGTTGGAAGGTAATGAAGAGAACTGTCAAATAAAACCAGTTAGACACAGAAATTAATGCAATCTATGCACAGTTCTGAAATATTGAAATATTACAATGATGTGATGGTGTAATCAACTTCAGTGATAAATTTAGTCTGTATGACTTGCATTTCTATAGAATGTTTCATGACTGTAACATGTCCCAAAGCATGTTATAGCCAATGAATAACTTTCAAAGTTTAGTTACTATAGTAATGTAGGAAACATGTCAACTATATGGCACAGCGAGCTCCCATGAACTGTAACATGGTAATGACCAGATAATCTATTACAGTGGTTTAAGTTGAGGGATAAAGATTGGTCAAGCCTTTAGGACTTTTGGTAACAGCTTTTATATCCATGCAAGACAGCTCAGTTTGGGATGTCAGCTTGATATCCCATCAATGATGATATCTTATCATGGTACTCTCTCAGTATCCAGGACAAAACCACCTCCTTTACTGACACTCTGATCCACCACTTCAGTCCCTCCAGCACCTATGTTCATTGGCGGCAAATTGTACCATCACACACTGTGCTGCTGATTCACCGAGGCTACTTCAACTGCACCTTCCAAAACTGCCATCTCTTCCCCATGGAAGGACAAGGAAAGGGAATGTCCCATGTGCAAGTTCCCCTTCACCATCCTGACTTGGAAATATATTGCCATTCCTTAAGCGTCGCTGGGTCAACATCCTGGAACTCCCTCACTAAGGTCTGCCTACAGCACATGGATTCCAGTGGCTAAAGAAGGTGGACCAGGTCAGAAATCACATGATGCCAGGTTTTAGTCCAACAGGTTTATTTGGAAACTCAGGCTTTCAAAGCGCTGCTCCTTTTTCACATGTTAGTGAGGTAGTATCAGATACAGCATTTATAAGTGAAAGATCAAAGGGTCACACCATTGATCTTTTATTTATACATTCTGTGTCTGATGCCACCTCACTAACACCTGAAGAAGGAGTGAGGCTCTGGAAGCTTGTGATTTCAAATAAACCAGTTGGACTATAACCTGGTGTCGTGTGATTTCTGACCTGGTCCACCCCCAGTCCAACACCTGCACCTCCACATCATAAAGAAGGAGCCTCATCACTTTCCGCAGAGCCACTAGAGGTGGAGAATAAATATATCCCTCACCTGGAATGCACGCATCCTGTGAACAAATTAAAAAGGAAAGTTCAAATCATCTGCCCAGTGCATTTGTAAAAGGGGACCGTTGAAATCATAACCTTCTTACAGAGAGGAAACGGCTCCAAGTGGAAGCGTGGCTGGCATCACAACTCACTCAGATACAGAGGGCCTTGGGCAGTGCTGTAGGACACAGACACCTAGAGGTTCAGGTACATAATTCTTTGAAGTTTGCAACACAGGAGACAGGGTGTTAAGAAGGTGTAAAGCACATTTGCCTTCATTGCTGAGACCTTTGAGTGTAGGGGTTGGGACGTCATGTTGGGGTTGTACAATGTCCATTTCTGGTTGCTCCTTTGTAGGAACGACACTAGGAAGCTGGAGAGGGTTCAGAAAAGATTTACCAGGATGTTGCCAGGAATGGGGAGTTTGAATTGTAAGGAGAGGCTGGATAGGTTTTTTTCACTGGAGTGTAAGAGGTTTAGGGGTTTTATATAGGTTTATAAAACCATAAGGGGCATAGATAAGATGAATGGCAGGTGTATTTTCCCTACGGTGGTGGATTTTAAGACTAGGGGACATATTTTTAAGGTGAGAGGAGAAAGATTTAAAAAGGACATGAAGGCCAACTTTTTTACACAGAGAGTGTATCGTGTGTGGAATGAACTTCCAGAGGTAGTGGTGGATGCGGGTACAGTTACGATGTTTAAAAGACATTGGGATAAGTATGTGAATAAAAAAAAATGTTTGGAGGGATAAGGGCCCAGTGCAGGCAGGTGGGACCAGTTTAGTTTGGGATTATGTTCGGCATGGCCTGGTTGGACTGAAGGGTCTGTTTCTGTGCTGCATGACTCTATGACCGCAGCATGAGGTGCATTCATTGGCAGCCGAGGAAACTAAATTATCTTGACATTGCCTTCCTGTCCAACTGTTCGCGGATTGTGATCCACATCACCTGTTTGTTGGTATGCAAAACCATGGACTGAGATGTACATAAGCCTCTAATTTATTTTCAGCGTTAGCACACCGAGCTGTCTGGCGGTTGTGAAAGGTTCATTGGGGCAGGATTTCTAGAGAGCAAGGATTGGGCACGTTAAAGGCATGGCTACCTTTGGAGCTGAGCTAGAGTCCGGGATGATTTGAACCAATGCAAATCTTTACGTTCTTTTCCCCTCTGCAACAATAAAAACAACAACAGGAACATGCATTTAAAAAGCACCTAAATGTGAAACATCCCACAGGGTTAATAGACATAATTTAACATTGATCTCATCCAGAGAGACAATGGGACAGGTGACCACAGGCTTGTTCAAAAGGCATGTTTTAAGGCAGGTTTGAAGTGAGGTGAGGGAAGCTTCGAATCGAGGAGGGGAATCCCAGAGCCTCTGACCAAGTCACTGAAGGCACAACCAGCAATAGTGATATGAAAGATTTTGGGAAATCATCTCAAAAATGTTAATCAGGGAAATGCCATCATTTTGTTCAGTTGGACCTCGAATATTGCTGAAAAGAGAAGGATGTTGCCAAAGCTTTCATTTGCCACTCATTTGGGAGAAACACAAGAACATGTGGAACAATCTGGAGTGTGCTACCCAGGCAAATGGGACTAGATTAATTGTGAAAACTGGACGGCATGGACAAATTGGGCCAAAGGGCCTGTTCCCATGCTGTAATCCTCTCCGACTCTATGACGTGCGCCAAAACTAAAATTATGATAATCCGTTGAGCTCATACTGCGGCTCACTTATACTCGCTAGAAACACTCATGCAAGGGGGAAGTGATGGCCTAGCAGCATTATTGCTGAATTATTAATCCAGAAACTCAGTTCCGCGTTCGAATCCTGCCATGGCAGATGGTGGAATTTGATACAATATTCAAAAAAATCTGGAATTTAAGAATCTAAATGCTGATGATGAATCCAGTGTCAATTGTTGGAAAAGCCCATCTGGTTCACTAATGTCCTTTAGGGAAAAAAAACTACCATCCTTACTTGGTCTGGCCTACATGTGACTCCAGACCCACTGCAATGTGGTTGCCTCTCAATTGCCCTCTAAAATGGCTGAGCAAGCCATTCAGTTGTACCAATCACTACAAAGTCTCAAAGAAATGAAACTGGATGGATCACCTGGCATTGACCTAGGCACTGGAAAAGCCCTAATGGCATTGTGGGACAACCCATAGGTGGACTGCAGTAGTTCAAGAAGGCAGCTTACCACCACCTTCTCAAGGGGCAACTAGGGACGGGCAATAAATGCTGGGCCCAGTCAGTGACACCTGCATTTCCTAAATGAGTTAAAAAAAAACACAGATCTGTTTTCTGCACAGAAGGGCAGCACGGTGGCTCAGTGGCTAGCACTGGTGCCTCACAGCGCCAGGAAGCTGGGTTCAATTCCAGCCTCGGGTGACTGTCTGTGTGGAGTTTGCACATTCTCCCTGTGTCTGTGTGGGTTTCCTCTGGGTGCTCCAGTTTCCTCCCACCGTCCAAAAATGTGCAGATTAGGTGGATTGGCCATGCTACATTGCCCAAAGTGTTCACGGATGTGTAGATTAGGTGGGTTACAGGAGGATGGGTCTGGCTGGGATGCTCTGAGGGTCGGTGTGGACTTGATGGGCCAAAGGGCCTGTTTCCACACTGTGGAGATGATATGATTAAAACGAATATGTTCAAGACTTGCACTTTTTTTGAGTTACGTGGAAGCTTAGGGAGCCGGTGATCCCCAGTCGGTTCCTCCATGGTCGCACTTCAACCAATCAGAGTTGTTTGACACCATTTTTTCCAGTTGTATAAATTGTTGTGGTCATTTGAATTTCGGCATTCTCTGATGAGTGCAAGGCAAAATGCTTTGGCAACATTACCTTCTTGTCAGCAATCATCCTTGTTTTGTGATTGCATTTTGTCTGTTTTAACCCTTTCTGCCAGATTTTCAACGGGGCAGTGTGTAGCCCACATAACGTTACTGAATTCTGAAGCACAATTCTCATATAAATGAAACATATTGAAACACGGCTGTAACAATGTGAACTGGATTATCTTAAGTAGCTGTTAAAGCCAAGACAATATTTAAGAGGGAATTTGATAACCACTTGGAAATGAAAAAAATGTTAAACAGCCAGTAAATGGGATTAGAGTGGACCAGCACCATGAGGAATAAGTTCTGATGCAGGCGTGCAATGGTTTGCATGTTCCTGATCTATACTGATTTTTCTATTACTGAATATTCAAATATTCATGACAAATTCAGTCCAATTTCACTTATGATTCATGCCAACAAAAAATGGTGTAAATGATTGGGAATTGTGATAGCAAATCGCAGTATAATTTACACCAGAGATTTGCAGCTCATCATTTATTAATTGGCTGGACTTACAAGTATCACTGGCGAAATACATCGTCACAAGTATCGCATTTGTTTGCAGTTTTACAATGTAGCAGATGCTGTTTAATTCATAAATCCAGACAGACAACACGGGAAACGACTTGGCACTGAGCTTAAACTTGGAATGTGTTTCTGGAGTAAAACTTTGTCCCCTTAGGGATACCCTCTCAATTCATGTGATGTAGCAGCAAAGATAGACCATTTGCCCCTCGAAGTCTGTTTCACCATTCAATAAGATTGTGGCTGATCTGTTCGTATTTTGAATGCCACATTCCAATCTGCTCCTGATAGCCCTTGATTCCCTTGCCTGACAAGAATCTAGCTACTTCTGTGTTAGAAATAGTCAATGATCCTATCTCCACCATCTTCTGAGGCAGAGAGATCTCAGATTGCACAGCTCTCTGAGAGAGAGAAAAGAAATCCCCTTTATGCTGTCTTAAAAGGATGACCGCTAATTTTAAAACTGTGACCCTTTAGTTGTGGCCTCATGTGCCAAGTCGATAGTGACCAAAAGAGAAGAAGTAGGCTATTGATCCTGTTATGGTGGCTCAGCGGTTAGCACTGCTGCATCACAATACCAGGGACCTGGGTTCAAATCCATCCTCAGGCAACTGTCTGTGTGAAGTTTCATTCTCCCTGTTTCTGTTGGGTGCTCCAGTTTCCTCCCACAGTCCAACCAGCACAAGAGGCAGGAGGCTGCACAGCACTGAGGGTGTCACCTAGTAAGGGGACGAAACCTCCCAGCTTGGCATACACACCAGCATCTACAACCAGCACCCAAGCTACAAATATTCACTCAAACCCTGAATTGTCCAAAGATGTGCAGTCTAGGTGGTTTGGCCATGCTAAATTATCTGGGGTGTGTAAGTTAGGTGGATTAGCCGTGGGAAATGTAGGATTACAGGGAAAGGGGATGGGCCTGGATGGGTTGCTCTTTGGAGGGGCAGTGTGGACTTTTTGGACCTAACGGCCTGTTTCCATGCTGTAGGGATTCTACAAAGTCTGCTCTGCCATTCAGTGAAATCATGGTTGATCTGCTAATCCATTTTTCCCCATAACCCTTGATTCCATTACCGATTTTCGTTTTTAAATTTATTCATTCACGGGATGTGGGCATCACTGGCTAGGCAGCATTTATTGCCCATCCCTAATTGCCCAGAGGGCAGTTAAGAGTCACCCACATTTTTGTGGGTGCGGAGTCACATGTAGCCAAAGACCAGCTAAGGATGGCAGTTTCCTTCCCTAAAGGACATGAGTGAATCAGATGGATTTTCCTGACAATCGACAATGGTTTCATGGTCATCATTAGACTCTCAGTTCCAGATTTTTAATCCATCTACCATGGTAGGATTTGAATCCTGGTTCCCAGAACATTATTTAGGTCTTTGGATTAACAGTCCAGCAATAATATCACTAGGCTATTATGTTCCCCGACTCTCTGTCTCTCTCAGCCTTGAATATATTCAACAACCCAGCCTCACCAGTACCCCATGGTTAATAATTCCAAAGATTGACTACCCTCAGAGAAAAAAAATCCTTCTCCCCTCTGTTTTAAATGGGTCACCCCTCATCCTGAGATGATGCCTTCTGGAGCTGGATTCTCTCATAAGAAGATGCAACCTTTCCACATCTGCCCTGTGAAGTTCCTTAAGAATAACATGCATTTCAATAATGTCACCTGTCATGTTCTACATTCCAGTGAGTACATGTCTAACCTACACAACCTCTCCTCAGAAGCAAATCCCTCCATATGTGGTATCAGTGAATTAGAGTGAACCTTCCCTGGACTGACTCTGATGCCAACGCATCTTTCCTGAGATAAGTGAACAAAAATTGTTGTCCTTAGCTCTGGATCCAGTCTTTTACATGTTAAACTGGCAATGTTGGTACAAAGTAAGATAGTTTCACATTGACAATGCAATTTTAGTGTGACTACATCCTTAGTTGGTCATCATAGAACTTCGAATATCTAAGACACAGCCTTGAAAGACACCATTCAGTCTGTCAGCTAACAGCAACTTCTGTCAGAATGGATACAAAGAAGGGAAATCTAGGAGGAAGATGTGCATGGTGTTGAGGGCATGGATATACTATTTACTCATTGTATTTCCCGCTAATATTTACCCCCATAGCAGTGATGTTGAATCTCTTTCCTTGAGAATATGTTATAGAGCCATGGAGTCATACAGCATGGAAACAAACCCTTTGGCCCAACCAGTCATTGCTGAACATAATCCCGAACTAAACTAATCCCACCTGCCTGGTCCCTTCGAACCTTTCCTATTCACGTTCCTATCCAAATGTCTTTTAAACATCGTAATTGTGCCCACATCCACCAGTTCCTCAGGAAGTTCATTCCACACATGAACCACCCTCTGTGTAAAACAATTGCCTCTTATGTCTTTGTTAAATCTCTCTCCTCTCCCCTTAAAAATGTACCCCTTAGTCTTGAAATTCCCCATCTTAGGAAAAGACAATACCCATCAACTCTTATCATATACCTCTCATTATTTTATAAACTTCTATCAGGCCACCTGTCAACCTCGTTTGCTCCAGTGGAAAAAGTACCAGCCTACCCAGCATTTCTTTATAACGCAAACCTTCCATACCCAGCAACATGCTGGTAAATCACTTCTGAAACCCAGGTGCTTCAATGCAACAACAACTTGAAGAATTTTTACAACACCTCAAACTTAGTCAAATCATAGCAAAATATCTCAAGGTCACAGAATTGTTATGGCACAGAAGGAGGCAATTCAGCCTATCTTGCCTGCACTGGCTCTATTCCCTGGTGCTAATTTCTTGCCTTTTCCCAATATCCCTGCTCACCATTTCTATCCAAAATAACCATTCAATGTCCCTCTTGAAAGCCTGTATTGAACCTGCACCACATTTTCAGGCAGTGCATTCTATACTCTAATTATTTACTGAGTGAAAAGGCTTTTTTCCTCATATCAGCCTTGCTTTTTTAGCACATTGCATCTGCTCCTACGTTCCAATATTTGGAATGTGACCTTTGACTGACCTTAACCTGGTCTAATCAGGGAGCCCTGGCTGACAGATATAAACAGGAGTGTCAGAGGTTCTG
>JAHRHZ010000273.1:16540288-16564286 GCA_024137785.1 Ginglymostoma cirratum | reverse complement strand
CTCCCCCCCCCCGGCCCCATCTATTTAAATACCACCCCCCAGCCCCATCTATTTAAATACCACTCCCCCCCCCCGGCCCCATCTATTTAAATACCACCCCCCAGCCCCACCTGATTAACTACCACCCCCCAGCCCCACCTGATTAACTACCACCCCCCCAGCCCCACCTGATTAAATCCCATTTCTTCCTCCCAATCGTGTCAGGGAAGGACGTGGAATTACACCCAAAGGGTGGTACAACAGCGTGGAACACGCTGCAATATAAAACACGATGTGAAGGTGCCGGGGGTGGACCGGGTCAGAAGTCACACGAAACCAAGTTATAGTCCGACAGGTTTATTTTAAAACACAGACTTTCGGAGCGCTCTGAAAGCTTGTGATTTGAAATAAACCTGTCGGACATTTCTGATGAAGGATCTAGGCCCGAAACGTCAAGCTTTCCTGCTCCTATGATGCTGCTTGGCCTGCTGTGTTCATCCAGCCCCACACCTTGTTATCTCGGACTATAACCTGGTCTCATGTGACTTTTGACAGCATGATACACAGCAGACTTCATTGATCATTGCCCCACTTGAGGGTGAATGATCTTTGTGATGTTATGAGATTTGGAGCCATGTTAAACAGATACCATTTGGATACAGGTCAGCCATGATTTCAATGGAGCTTTGAGGAGATATGAATGAGTTCAATGTGCCAATGTAGCACCATCCCCAGGTGGGTTCATTTCAAATTCCACACAGATGGGAAAGAGCTAAATCCAGAGAATTGGTGGATGGTGCGACGGGAAATGGGACTTGCAATATTATCCCCAGCCCGAAACGTCAAGTTTTCCTGCTCCTATGATGCTGCTTGACCTGCTGTGTTCATCCAGCCCCATGCTTGTTATCTCGGATTCTCCAGCATCTGCAGTACCTTTTATCTCTATTTATGACTGTCTCCTCTGTCTGTTCCCAGGTACCTGCCTCCTCCAGGATACCGGCTGAACATGAAAACTCTCCCGGCTGGTTTCAGCCGCAATTCCGGCCGCAATGCCCCGCTCACGGAGCCTGTAAATGAGCACGTTCAAGCAGCGCTGAACGCTACCTCCCCACGGAGACATCGTCAGAGCCATCCCAACAAGCGAGCATCTCAACCCTCCTCTAACTGGGAACGGGAATCCGGCCTCAGATCCACAACCAGTGACACTGGGCTGGAACGTACGGTCCTTGGTGTGGGAGAGGGTGGGGGTAACCAGAGGGAGGAAGAATGGAGATGCGGAGATAAAAACAGGAACTGCTGGAGGTCCGGCAGCATCTGTGGAGAGAAGGAGAAACAGAATTAACGTTTTGAACCCAGTATGATTCTTTGATGTCAGCTCAATCATCCCACAAACCCAGCCAGGCCACATGAATCGCGTGTCAGATAGTCCCAGTACTAAGGGACTGATAAGGAAGGCAGTTAGGGAGCGGTAATGGCCTAGTGATAATATCACTGGACTGTTAATACACAGACCCAGGTATTGCTCTGGGCACCTGGGATCAAATCCCGCCACGGCAGATGGTGGTATTTGAATTCAATAAAAATCTGGAATTAAAAGTCTGATGATGATGACCATGAATCGATTGTCAGGAAAAACCCATCTGGTTCACAAATGTCATTTAGTGACGTCCTCATCGTGTGAATGAATAAAAAGGAGTGATGGGGCTAGGGGCAGTGGTTTGAGGCAATCCTAACACTAAAGGACTGATAAGGAAGGAGGATCAATCATTCATTAGACAACGATGGGCTCTGCACCATGGCTATAATGTCAGTGGTAGCTGCCAATTGAAAGAAGCCAACTTTAACACGCCAATCTCCAACCCCAAGTGTTAACAGGACGAAATGGCCAGTGAGGTCGGCAAGTGTACGGGGATAGTGAAGGTGTGTTTAATGTGTCAGCTTCAAAAGAATATAACCAGATCCGGAGACAAACTTTTTTTTTTTAATTTGTACTGCTAAGTATTGGATTTGCTTAACTTATTTTTCTGGTGCTCGGTTCTGCAGACAAAAGGTTGCATTTTCTGTATCTACAGGAGCTGGTTGTCAGGATTTTGCTGTGAAACAAACACAAAGAGACTCGGCAGGTCTAGCAGCAACTGTGGAGAGAGAAACAGAGTTAATAATCTGAGACCAGTTTGACTCTTCTTCAGACTTTTTGGTTCTTGGACCCAAAATGTTAACTCTGCTTCTCTCTTCACAGATACTGCCAGACGTGCTGAGTTACTCCAGCACCTCTCTGTCTTGGTTTCAGGTGTCCCATGGATTTTTTGCCTTTAGTCCATCTTGTTGTTGTGGTTTCAGCTAGTTGATGATACAGTCAGTGACTTCTCTAGTACTCAACCGTTCTCCGTCCTTTCACAAACATAGCCAGGTGTAAAAATCAGGGCACCAAAATAAAAAAAAGTGACCATTGCCATCTCTAGGATTTTTAAAGAAGCAAAGAATTTATCCCCCATGATGGGGCACTGACCTGCAAGGGTTTATTGTCTGGGATAGAGGGTGATGAACAAGTTTATTGAGCTTGGATAGCTCGCTAGGCCAATACAGAGGGCACTTATGAGTTGCATATGGGCCAGACCCGGGGAAGGATAACAGATTTCCTTTCCATAGGGACATTGGTAAACCAGATGAGTTTGTGCATCAGCTGATAATAGTTGTCACAGTCACCTTTACTGAGATTATCTTTCAGTTCCAGATTTGTAAATGAACTCAAACCCTTGTCCCCAGAGCGTGAACCTGGGACTCTGAATTGCTAATCCTGTGACAGAAATGCTACACCACTCAGAGATAGTGGGAACTGCTGATGCTGGAGTCAGAGATAACACAGAGTGGAGCTGGATGAACACAGCAGGCCAGGCAGCGTCAGAGGAGCAGGAAAGCTGACGTTTCGGGTCGGGACCCTTCGGAAGATGATGCTGCCTAGCCTGCTGTGTTCCTCCAGCTCCACACTGTGTTAACACCGCGCCACTAGTTCTCACGGGACAGATGTAAGTGAATATACGGTACCAAAGTGATAATGTTGCTGTGCTTGTAATCTGGAGGCCTGAATGAAATTGTTGTGTGTTTCTGCAGTAATCTCCTTTCTATATTCCTCATTCTGGCATGAGGCACTGACTCACGATGGTGGGGACTGGCTGATGGGAGCAGTTCTAGGATCGTGCTTTCTCTCTAGTGTGACCCTCCGCTGGTCGGTTCCAGCAAGTTGCCTGGGCAACAACCAATCTTCTTCCCATAGAAGGATAGAATTGTCAATGTTATCGGTCGGCTCATTAAAATGATTTCCCCACAAAGAATGGTATTGTGGGTCTATATACGGCACATGGGCTGCAGCAGTTCAAGAAGGTAGCTCACCCCCACTGTCGCAAGGGGCATCTAGGGACGGGCAATAAGTGCTGACCCAGCCAGTCATACTCATGTCTCACAAGTCTCATAGTGTAGTGTCACAAAAATGCAAAAAACAAGATACTGTGGAGGCTGGAAATCTGAGATAAAAACAGAAAGTGCTGGAGAAACTCAGCAGATCTAGCAGTATTTGTCTCAAGGTAGCAATCCAGAATTATTTCACCACACAGATGGCATCATAGAGGTTTACAACGTGGAAACAGGCCCTTCAGCCTAAATTGTCAAAACTGCCCAATCACAATTCTGATAACTACACCAATTATCACAGAGACGTGGTACAGGAGGGGGCCATCCTGTCCCCCCCTTCCTTTACTAAAGTTATTGGTTTAATCCCGCTCCTGCCGCTCCTTCCCCATAGTCCAGGAAAATGGATGAAACCATAAAAATCAAGCTGTTTTCAGAAATTTTTGTTTTTAGGGTTCTGGTGACTATACGGTCTGAGCACAGTGGTTACAACATTGGAGTTTTAATCCAGAGGCCTGCACTAAGATTCCAGAAACACAAGTTCAAATCCCAGTATTTTGATCAGGGGAATTCAAAATCAGTTTACTAAATAAATGTGAAATGACAAGGCAAGTCTCACTAATATTGACCACTGGCATTTCTGGACTGTTGTCATAGAGTGATAGAGATGTGCAGCATGGAAACAGATCCTTTGGTCCACCTTGTCCATGCTGACCAGATCTCCTAATTTAATCTCGCCCCATTTGCCAGCAATTAGCCCATACCCATGTAAACCCTTCCTATTCATGTACCCATCCAGGTGCCTTTTAAACGTTGTAATTGTACCGGCCTCCACAAACCCATCTGGTTCACTAATGGCTTTTAGGGAAGGAAGCTGCAATCCTTACCAGGTCTGGCCTATATGTGACTCCAGACCCACAGCAATGTGGTTAACTCTTAACTGTCCTCTGGGCAATTGGCGATGGGTAATAAATGCTGCTCCAGCCAGAGATGCCCTGATCCTGTCAATGCATAAAAGAAAAGGAGCAAGAGTAGGCCATTCAGCCCTTTAAGCCCTGCTCCAACATTCAATATAGCCATGGCCGATCGCCCAACCCCGTCTCCTGTTTCCGTGTTCTCCCCATACCCTTTGATCCCTTTAGCTCTAAGAACCATATGTATCTCCTTCTTGAAAACATTCAATGTTTTGGTCACAACCACTTCCTGTGGTAGAGAATTCCATAGGCTCCCCACTCTCTGGGTGGAAAAAATTCTCCTCATTTCAACTGACCTTTTCTGTATCCTTAGACCGTCACCCCTGGTTCTGGAGTCTGTGGTCATTGGGAACATCCTTCCCATGTTTACCCTGTTAGAATTTTATACAGTTCTATGACACACACTCTCTCATTCTTTTAAACTCCGGTGAATATTGTTCTAACTGACCCAATCTCTGTAATTCCCAGCAGCACTTTCTCGGTACTACACTGGAGAGTCAGCCTTGATTATTTGTTGATTGTGGAGTAATTTGCACAACCCGTGACTGAATAAATAAAACATTCTCGCTGGTAGTTGAGGTATTCATCTTTGTCGTGTAGAAAGGGCTACCCCTGTGTCATTGTAATAGACATTGAAAGACAAAGTGAAGGTGACTGAAGCAGGCTGGCCTATTCCACAGTAAATGAATCAGATATTTGTGGTTCCAAGGTTAGTCATCCTTGCATTTTACAGCTGTAACAACTGACAGATTGTCACTACTTATGATTGTTTTTCTCTCGCAGAAGTTAAGGGCTCATCTGAAGGACAGTATCTGATCTGATTTCTTGTGAAGGGGCCTTGTGTTATCTTCACAGTGTGAACATGCGCAGTATTCTCTCTGAGTGGACTAGATGAATCCCACTGTGTGTATGGTCACTGCAGCGTTGCCGTGTCATGTCTAAGATGATATTCTGCACGGTCTGTTTATTTTCTCTGACAAATCTACTTGTGATGTCTTTTAAAAAATAAGGCAAAATCCATAGCTTTCTGAATGGGGATTTGCGAAGAAGAACATGATAACTAGGAGCAGGAATAGGCCATTCAGCCCCTCGAGCCTGCTCCGTCATTTAATACAATCATGGCTGATCTCACCTTGGCCTCAATTCCAACCTCTCCAATTTCTCCTCGTAGCAGCTGTTCTTCAGCCCTGGCAACATTCCAGTGAGTCCTCTCTGCCCTCTCTCTAAAGCAGTTGCGTCCTTCCTCTAATGTCGTGACTAGTTCTCCCTCAGCTGGGAGTAAGAGCTGGAAATCAGAAAGATATTGGTGGCATCTTATCTCAAACCTGGATTCCCTGTGAGAGGAGTTCACTATTCAGAGAGCTGACAGGGAGTTTACGCTCTGTCTCCCCAGGCCATCACTGCAGACCAAGTAAAATCTGCATGATTGGTCCCACACACAAAGACTGGCGATCCCTCTATGATTGACTGGAGATATTGAAAATTAATTTAGAGGGACACATGCAGAGCAAACAAGGGAGGAAAATCAGAGCAAGGGTGGATAAACTTTTCTCAATGCATTTGTAAAGAAAATTGTAACTGTTGTCATTGGAAGGAATTGCAGATGGAGTTTAATTTAGATAAAGGTGCAATTTTGGTAAGGCAAATCGTGGCAGAACTTATACAAATAATGGAAGGGTCCTGCAGATTGTTGCCAAAGTAGGAAATCTCAAGATGCAGGCTTATATTTCCTTGATGGTGGAGCCACAAATAGACAGAATAGTGAAGAAGGTGTTTGGTACGCGTGCCTTTATTGGTCAGTGCATTGAGTATCGGCATTGGGAGGTCATGTTGCAGCTGTACAGGACATTGGTTAAGCCACTTTTGGAATACTGAGTCCAATTCTGGTCTCCCTCTTATAGGAAAGACGATGTTAAACTTTAAAAGGTGCCAAAAAGATTTACAGGATGTTACCAGGGTTGGAGGGTTTGAGCTATAGGGAGAGGCTGAAAAGGCTGGGGCTATTTTCCTTGGAGCGTCAGAGGCTGAGGGGTGACCTTATAGAGGTTTATAAAATCATGAGGGTTATGGATAGGGTGAATAGACAAGATCTTTTCCCAGGGTAGGGGAGTCCAAAACTACAGGGCATAGGTTTAAGGTGAGAGGAGAAATATTTAAAAGGGCCTTAAGGGGCAAATTTTTCACGCAGAGGGTGGTGCGTGTATGGAATGAGCTGCCAGAGGAAGTAGTGGAGGTTGGTACAATTACAACATTTAAAAGACATCTGGATGGGTACATTTAAAAGGTTTAGAGGGATATGGGCCAAATGCTAGCAAATGGGACTAGATTAATTTGGGATATTTGGTCGGCAAGGACGAGTTGGTCCGAAGGTTCTGTTTCGGTCCTGTACATCTCTATGGCTATATGAGTGGATGACTGTATGAGTGGATGAGTGTATGACTGTATGAGTGTATGACTATATGAGTGGATGACTGTATGAGTGTATGACTGTCTGAGTGTATGAGAGAAAGGGATCCTGCAGCTTGTGTGAGGAAGCATTTCACCAAGTGGGCGGACCTGATTGTTGTGTGTAGAGCACTGGGCCAGGCAGAGGTTCTCTGCCACAGAAAGCAGTCGAGGCCAAAACATTGAACGTTTTCAGGAAGGAGTGAGACATGGTTATTGGGGCTAAAAGGATCTAAGGGTATGGGGAGGAAGCGGGAGCGTGGGACTGAGTTGGATGATCATACTGAAGCTGGAGCAGACTCAAAGGGCTGAATGGCCTACTCTTATCTTCTACGTTTATCTGATTAAGTTGCCAGGATTACATCTGCTTGGAGAAGGCAGATCCTAGGATGTGCCATTTTTCTTGACTCTGCGTTAGCACGGTGCATACCTTCCTTTGCCAGCAGGTGTCGCATTTTGCCTGCAGATCAGCTGGTTGCATATGGATTCTCGCCCTCTGCCTTGTACTGTCTGAGCAGATTATTAGGAATCAGTCTTTGCTGTTTTGGGGGATAATGTTGGACGAGAGCTGTGCCAGATTATACCTCTCAAACCACCTGGGTTTTCTTAGGGGATGTGATAGGGTAAGTTGTGGGAAGATTGGTGGAGTGGGTAGATACAAACTGGTGCCCAGGTTACAAATGCTCCCTTCAAATTCCCCTTTGCTGTGCTTCAGTCTCTTTTGAAACAACAAAAAACCTTGCATTCCTCCTATAGCTGAAAGCAAATGAACACAAACATCTCTTAGCAATCAAAGCTGTACTTTAGGTTGACCATCAGGTTTAATCTCTGCGTGGTGCCAGGGACATAATCTGATACGCCTTTAATTTGTGGTGTAATCTGACAACATTTTGGTTTAATTGTGGTTCTGCGAACTCTGAAGACACGAATTATGTTCTGTTTTGTGAAAAGTACCAGCAACACAATTAGTTGCCGGCTCCCTGTAGCTTGTGACCTCTGACCTCAAGTTCATTTGTTCTGCAGTCCCACTGTAACCTGATTGACATTAGGGGCCCTGGACTTTTTCTGTGATTATATACCTTGAGAAGGGGGATAAATATGTAGATTGTAAACCCTCTTTACATGTCCCTCGAGACTTGGACTGGACAGGAAACTATTAAAGCTGTTAAAACAGTAAACCACTGCTCTGAAATGACTACAGGTTAAAAGGTATTTAGACCATGAAAGTGCCTTGGAGGGGTGGCGGGGGGGGTAGGGTTGTGGCGGGGTTTGCAGTTCAGTTGGGTCTGAGCGCTGTAGGGTGAAGCATTGTCAACCCTTTCTAGAGCACAGCACATGGCTTTGGTTTAGCAGCAACCTGCCTGATGTGATGAAAGCTGTCAAGGCAGCTTCCAGAAAGAAAAATGTGTTGATATCCTGTTTGGCACAATGTAGGGACCTCACTGCAACCAGAACAAAGGATGCTGAAGTAGATAGCCAAGAGGCAGAAAGAGTGCAGTAATGCAAACCACCATCTCTCCTCATATGTTGTAGGAGCAGCACCCAGGGAGAAAGTAGAATTGTGGGGTGGCCATTCAGCCCCTCAAACCTATTCCGTTGTTCATTTACATTACAGTTGATCTGTATTGTAACTCCAGTCACTTGCGTCATTTCTGCATCTATTAGGAGGTTATGTTCCAGCAGACTTTTTCTCTTTCCCCAGCCATTAGTTAGACATTAATTATATCTTAAGAGATAGCAGGAACTGCCGATGCTGGAGTCCGAGATAACAAGGTGTGGAGCTGGATGAACACAGCAGGCCAAGCAGCATCAGAAGAGCAGGAAAGTTGACATTTCGGGTCAGGACCCTTCTTCAGAAAAATTATACCTTAATTTGTCTTTTTCCTCTGAATGTCTGGAATGCTGGTGAAAAAAGACACTTTTTGTCAAATCCTGCATCCTGACTGTACATGTAGGAAATACCACTGTATAGGGAAACCAACACCAATGCTATCTACGTGTACATGCTACATGTGACCCCCACCATACTCTTCTGTATTTGTAAAATCTTGCTTACTGTTCTGTTTCAACACCGTCACCTTGATAACTTGTTATGATCTCTCTACCTTAATTAGTTTGTACAGTTTTGAATTACTTGTTACTTTGGAATGTGACTCATACCTATCATGTTATTCCAGCCGTAGTAGGAAGTGCAGATGCTGGAGAATCTGAGATAACAAGGTGTAGAGCTGGATGAACACAGCAGGCCAAGCAGCATCAGGGGAGCAGGAAGGCTGATGTTTCGGGCCTAGACCCTTCTTCAGGGTGTGTTCATCCAGCTCTACACCTTGTTATCTATGTTATTCCAGCCATTTGGTTTGTCTCCAGCACCACCTTATTTTTAATTTTTTGTAATTGTCTCTCTGCCTCATTTAATTGGATTATAGTTCATCTCCTTCACTTACTATTCATCTGTTGACATTTTACTCACACCATCTGAATCTCTTGATCACCTGCAGAGACTTATTATTCAGACTGTTGACACTCCACTCACACCAGCTATATGATCTCTCTGCCCATTGATCTCTCTGCCTATAAATTCTGTGCCTGTGTGCTTCTTTCTCACTTCACCTGGTGAAGGGGCTACGCTCTGAAAGCTTGTGATTTCAAATAAACCCGTCGGACTATAACCTGGTGTCGTGTGATTTCTGACCTTGTCCACTCCAGTCCAACACTGGCGCCTCCACATCAATACCGTGTGAGGGGAGAGTACTGGTTGGTTGGAAAGCAGGCTCTGAGTAATCAACACTCTCTTCTCATACAGTATAAATACTATTTTCCCTTTACATTGGTATTTCTCACAAATTATCCTGATGACCACATGATGAAAAGCTTTGTCAAAAAAATGTCTTTCTCGGCAATTCTCAAGTCCCATACATCTACTACTAACTGACTCTCTATTTGCTTCTCTAGCACAGAAATGAATAAAAATGAAGTTTCA
Organism: Ginglymostoma cirratum; assembly: GCA_024137785.1. NCBI lineage: Eukaryota > Metazoa > Chordata > Chondrichthyes > Orectolobiformes > Ginglymostomatidae > Ginglymostoma > Ginglymostoma cirratum. The sequence continues at coordinate 16,554,503 of JAHRHZ010000273.1, read as the reverse complement.
AAATGGAAAGGGGATATATTTTTGCTGATGCGTCCTTTTGTGGCATACATTATGACGATGGGGGTGGGTTAATATTCTTGTGTACACTTAATATGAACAAACATAGCAATAGGAAAGGCTGTATTTGGCAAGAAAATGTGGCTGCCAATCAGGAAGCTGATCAAAAAACTCCAAATGTGCTTTGGCAAGTGTGTTATTTGGAGCATTGTGTTGTTTCGATGCAAGGTGTTGGCCTGGTGGAGAGGACAGACCAGCTTGTCAAATATCTTTGAAATGTGTGTTTGGAGGGGATCAGAAAGGATAGCTGAGGGGAATGAATCAACAAAGAAATTTATTGAATGCAATTAGGATGGACAGAGCGTTTACGTAAACATAGAAACATAGAAAATAGGTGCAGGCGTAGGCCATTTGGCCCTTTGAGTCTGTACCATCATTCAGTACGATCGTGGCTGATCATGCAATCTCAGTATCCCATTCCCGCTTTCTCTTCAAACACCTTGAGGTCTTTAACTGCAAGGGCCACGTCCAGCTCCCTCTTGGATATATCTAATGAACTGGCCCCCAACAGCTTCCTGTGGGAGAGAATTCCACAGATTCACAACTCACTGAGTGAGGAAATTCTTCCTCATCTCAATCCTGAATGGCTTACACCAATCTAAAGAGGAAATAGACTTGGGATGAGACATAATTGATGAGACATAAGTTTCAAGGACAAAGAGGAAGGAGGAGTATATCAGCGTTTAATGACCTGAGAATTGAAGGAAGATGTTGGTAAGTAAAAAGGATGTCAGAGGATAGAGAGATATGGAAAGATTACTGAAAGCCAGGGAACTTCAAGTAGAGAACACACATTGATGCTGATTGAACATTTGAACAATCTATTTCCAGAGTGATAAAAGTTCTTACTGAGCTTTCAGCTGGACCTCACTGGGCCCGTGGAAACAGTGACACATGCAGTAAAGGCCATCCCTACTTCTGTAACCTCCTTCAGATTACAACCAGCAGTCATCCTGTTGAATGGTGGAGCTGGCTTGAGGAGCCGAATGGCCTCCTTCTGCTCCTATGGCCGAATTCTCCAAGATCTCTGCGCTTCTCATTCCAGCCTCTTACGCGTTCCCAATTTTAATCTTTCATCACCGGCAGCCTTGCTGTCACCCACCAAAGCTGTGGAGTGCCCTTCCTAATGCTCTACACCTCTCCTCCTTCGCTGTCAAAAATTCTTTCACTTTGAACGAGCTTTTGACCACCAGTTCTAACATCTTGGTGTCAAAATCTGACTAATTTCTGATCCTGAGATTGCATTTACCTCTGTTAAAGGTGCTAAATGAAAACAAGTTGTTGTTAAGTAGGATATGAGAAGCTCAGTGTTATATTGCTCCACCCTGGGCTTGTATGGATCAGTGGCTTGTGGTTTTTAGTCGGTGCTGGTCTGCGCATAATTCTTTAGTTCTTTGAAATAAATTGCTGTTCAGTTCTGCTAAATGGACCATTCTTGAGCAGTAGACAAATGTGAAATGCACACTGCACATTTCAGAGCACAGAAATAATTTGACTGGTTATAGGGTCACTCTAATATGGATTGATGGGCAATCAAAATGCAGCACTGGCTTTGAAGATAATAAATGTGACATTACATTAAGAGGCAAAAGGTGCGTCATTGAAGGCTGCTGAGGGTCCTTTAGATTCTGCTGGGACTCCTGATGACTTCCAGACTGGTTGCATATTTGGTTTTATAGCACTCTGTGTATTGTTTACAGTGCAGTTAGTTTAATGGGAGCTGGTAATTCCCAACCGTACACTGAGTATAGTCATGTCACTCAGTCACTGAGACAGGCAGTGCTTTCTTTGAAGTCTCAGTAACAGCTGGTGGTTGATGGCAGGGAGTGAAAAATCAAAGGGAGAAAAGGCAAACAGCTAAATTTATACCCCATGATCGCAGTCTGCTCGGAAACAATGGTTGATGGATCTCATCTTCCGGTGGGACTTGTTCCCTTGTGGTAGCATTCTGTGCTGAAAATGTCCTGACTCTATCCATCAGCTCAGCTCGCTGTCTACCAGGAGATGGTGGAACCCATCCAGCTCTTGCTCCAGAGACCTGCTGACAGAGACCTGGGCTGCTGCTCCAATGCAGAACAGAGGGAGTGCTGCACTGTCCAAGGTACATTCTTTTAGAGAAACCAAAAACTGTGTCTGCCCTGAATGTGAAAGATCTCAGAACACTATTTCAAAGGTAATAAGAGTGAGCTGGTCCCAGCGTTCTGGCCAATATTTATCACTCAGTCAGATAACTGGTCATTCTCACATTGTTATAGCCAGCTGAGCACAAATGGCTGCAATGCTTTTTGCATTGGAATATTGACCATTCTTCAATAATACCCCCATGGCTATAGAGCCCTTTGTGATGCCTTGACATTATGAAGTAGACACTGTAATTGCAAATGTTTTGTCAGCATTATCTATTCATTGTTCTGTCACTATGTTTGTATTTCTGTATCAATAAGATATCGATGTTTATCAGCGTACATTTATCAGTCTTTCCCAAGTTGTATTTACCCATTCTGTAAATTTTGGGTTCTTCCAGAACAGTTCTGTTGTCACACTTTAAAGTAGCAATTGATTAAAACAACATCTCACTTCAGGCTAATTTCTGACTGAAAGCCGAAACTTTACAGCATCTTTAATTTGCGAATCCCTCTCTCCAGTCAACAATTTAACTCTGACTGATTCTAGACTATTTTTACTTGACTGGGGAAGGTGGGCAAGCTCGTTTGAGTTAACATTGTGAGCTGTTCAGTCCAAATGTTGCTCTGTTGGATATGGCCAGCCTTCCATTGTGCATGGCAGTCTACACAATACAGTGAGAAGTTTCAATTTGAAGGGGCAAAACGTTAGCTTCTCATTACCATTTAGTGCTCTGAGCACCCTCATCAAGCCTTCCCTCCTCCACAAGAGACAAACATCAACAACAGTGACTGGTGTATCACTTTCATTGATATTTCAACCTTCCCATCCATGCCTCAGGCTCCACATTGAGGCTACAGAGCTAGAATTTGTGGTGTGGTGAATCCATGACCCTTCCAGCTGTAGGCCAGTGTTTTTAGTTAGCTTTTTATAGTGTTCCCCCCCACTCCCCGCCACTTCGAATCCTTGAGTACAGGAGATGGCTATTTGTCCCATCATCATGTACTGGTTTTGCCGAGGAGCTAACTAGTCCTACTCCCCTACTCTTTTTCATTAACTTACCTTTCTCAAAGGCAGATAGGGAACAGCAACTAATACTGGCTTTACCAGCGATGAACCACATCTCACGAATAAATAAAAAAAATTCTTCAAACATTTATCCAACTCACTTTGGAAGGTTATTATTGGATATGTTTCCATCTCCTGTTCAGGTGGCACATTTGGATCAGAATAACTTGCTGTGTGAAAGATATACTTTTCAACAATCTCTTAGCCCTTTCAGCCTTGAATCTAGCTCCTCATATTATCAATTCCTCCTGGCATTTTTTGAGTGCTATCAAAACTTTTTCTAATCTTGAATGCCTCAATTAAATCTCCAACTAACCCTCTGTACTCTAGCCAGTTCCAGCTTTACACATCAGGTGAACATCATGACAATGGTCCTATTGTCACCGCTGTCTCACCCATTAGCTACAGTTCCTCTGTGTGAATACAAGGTGAAAATATCTCAGCAAATCTCAGTTAGTTGTTGCTTCAAGGTTTGCAACATTGTGCTCCCAACAGCAGTCATTGGGGTCAATGTTTGAAAGCAGGTATTTCCTTTCGAAGGGAACATTTTTTGAGATTAATCAGAGCATTTAATTCCTCTGTAAACCCACAGAGTACAGATAGGGAACCAGATGTGTGTGGCCATCGAAAAATCATACTGGGGCTTGATGAATGAATGACTTGGACTGACATCTCTAGCTGGTGCTCGTACAGTAACAATGCAGGTCGAAGGTGTCACAAGTTCAATCCCTGGTTGACCTGGGGCCTTGTAATAATGTTGCAAATGTGCCCCTGCACTAGGGCCTTTGCTCCCAATTTCTGTATATCAAGTTGGCACAGCGGCTGGACTATTATACAACAATAGGGTTAGCTATGAACTTGTGGGGCCATTGGGAGGACCGCTTATCAGCAAGGGTTAGGGTGTCACCTTGAGTGCACTTGAACCATGGTGATGGACCTTCTGGTCTTTGGTGCCACTCTGTCACCATTTCAAATTGTCTTTCCCTCCCCCTCCATCCCAACAATAAGCCTATCCACCTGTAACTCAGTGATGGGATTAATTTGGATGCATCAGTGAAGAAGATCATTTGGGGTGTTGGTCACTTACCCTCCAAACAAGGACCATCAGTGAGTGTCCTCGTGGAGAGGGACAGATTTTCACTCATCCTGATACTGGGGATTGCAATAATGCTGGGTTCTGACTACATGAGTCTCTGTGTTAATGTTCCACACTACCCCAGTGTGTACATCAATCAGTGAACATCCAGAAGTGGCTGGGGATGATGCAAACCAATAGGGCTAACAAATGTCCTTATGTTTGAAACATTAAATCTCAATTTAGCTGGCACAATTGTGCACAACATGAGAAATTGACAGTGTATTACATCAGTAACTTATACAAGACTAGACACATACGCCAACTAGGTTGTTGGGGTCTGAGAGTGTGTACATAATTTATTGTTTCCCTATCTCCACCCAAAGGAGGTCATGCTGATTTAAACAAGACCAGGAGGCCCAGGAAGTAGCTTTTCATTGCTCTTAGCTTCTAATTACTGCTGTACAGTGTGACATGGCCGTGCCCTTAGCAACAGTTGTACCATTATTTTCTATACCTGGCTGCAGATGCAGGAATGTTTTATATCATATTATGAATATAAATGTATATTAAAATATAGAAACACAAACAGATGTATTTTGCAGATAAATAACATAACATTGCTTTTCTTTTGCCTACATGATGGTGCGGCGAGTCTATAGCTATGAAGGAACCAGACTGACACATGCCAACTTTTGTCAGCTCTAAGCTCACTCTTAGCCACTGCCATGATTTGGATTTCCTGTATCAGAGCCACAGTGTATGACTATTAATTTATGATGGGATTAAGCAGTATTTTGTGATTTATTGCCAGTTTTCAATGTTTCAACAATAATGTTTTCTCATTCAGTGAATGCGATGATGTGATGCATTGTATAATGAAACAACACTTCTAAGACAGCATTTGTGTCAACTGTACTTTTACACTGTTCCCCAAGTTTTCTATCAATAGTTATTTGATAGCACGGAACTTGAGAGTTGCTGCAAAAAAATCACATTTTTGGTAAAGTTTTCTACCTTGCACATTCATCAGGACAATTCACAAGAATACCAATTCAAGGGGAAAATCAATCTTTATATTGGTGTGTTACAGTTATACAAATCCCTGGTTAGACCTCAGATGGAGTACTGTGAGCAGACCCGGGCACCACAGCTTGGGAAGGATAAATTGCCCTTGGGTGGAGTACAAGAATGATAACTAGACGATAGGGGTTAAGTTATGAGGCACGATTGTACAAATTAGGCTTGTTTTATCTACAATTTAGAAGGTTAAGAGTTGATCTGATCAAAGTCTTCGAGATATTAATAGGAAAAGACAGGATAGATGAAGATATACTATTTCCACCAAAAATAAAATAAATATTAATAGGAAAAGACAGGATAGATAAAGATATACTATTTCCACCGAAAATAAAACTAGGGAGCACACTCTAAAAATTAGGGCCAGACTATTCAGGAGAGATGTTAGGAAGCACTTCTACACACAAAAAGTGGTAGATGTTTGGAACTCACTTCCACAAATGGTAATTGATGATAGATCAGCTGCTAATGTTACATCTGTGATAGATACATTTTTATTAAGCGAATGTATTAAGGGACATAATCCAAAGACAGGTATATAGAGTTAGGCCACATAGTAGCCATGATCTCATTGAATGGTGGAACAGGCCTGAGGAGCTAAATGGCCTACTTCTGTTCCTATGTTCCTATTGCATTCAAGGAGAATGTGGATTGGTCGGTAAGTGGGATCCATTTGGCGGAGGCATTACCATGAAGAATGTATCCATTAATGCTGATTGACAGTTAACTGTCAGGCTTGTTTAAATTTTAAACCAGGCAGGCTGATTGCAAGGCAAAAGGTATTGACAAACTATTTTTTTGTTATTCATTTATGGGATGTAGACATTACTAGCTGGGCTAGATTTTATTGCTCATTTCTAACAGCCCTGGAGAAAGGTGGTGAGCTACCTTCTTGACCAGTTGTAGGCACACCAATGGTGTGGTTTGGGAATAATTTCCAGGATTTGGACCCAGCAACACTGAAGATACAGCGATCCGTTTCCAAGTTAAGATGGTGAGTGGCTTGGAGGGGAACTTGCAGGTAGTGGTGTTGTTCCCATGTATCTGCTGCTCTTATCCTCCAAATGCCAACGTTGTCAATTTCACTAAGTCAGATTAAGACCATAAAATCATCAGACATAGCAGCAGAAATTAGGCCATTTGGCCCATCTAGTCTGCTCCACCATTCAATCATGGCTGATAAGTTCCTCAACCCCATTCTCCCGCTCTCTCCCCGTAACCCTTGATTCCCTTGATAATCAAGAAACTGTCTATCTCAGTCTTAAATATACTCAATGACCTTAATGGATCTTGAGTATGAGAGTTGCTGTATTTGGGTTTACGTTCAGGTTCTGACTATACGAGCAGGGTTTCGGGTTTGTGGCCCTCAGCTGATTGTAGTGAGAGTTACAACTGTGCCCTGTGTGAGGGGTTTCCACAAACAGTTTAATCTATGGTCAAAGGCAGACTCAATGTCCATCTGAGGACAATGGGCAGATTCTCACAGCTGGAGGCCCAATACGAGGCCTTCCAGCTCAGAAGGAGATGGTGCCTTCAGTTCAGGTAAATGAGGAGTGAGACGGAGAGAGAGAAGGGGCACTTTCCACTGTCTCTTTGACAAAACTTTAAATGTAACAGTTTGGGGGGGGGCGGAATTGGAGTGTGTCTTACAGCAGAATGGCCTGAGATTTCCGCTAAAGACCTCCAGACGGTGAAAGGGGGAGGTGGGGAGAGCACTGTGCACCAGGCCCCTGGTCAAGTTCCAATGCAGTTGGCTCATTGCCAGAATCCTAAATGCCAAGGGAGAGGCATTGGCCTAGTGGTATTATCACTCGAAGTGTTAATCCAGAGACCCAGATAATGTTCTGGGGACCTGGGTTTGAATCTTGCAGATGGTGGAATTTGAATTAAATAAATATCTGGAATTACGTATCTAATGATGACTGTGAATCTATTGCTGGTTCTCAGAAAAACCCATCTGGTTCACTAATTTCCTTTAGGGAAGGAAACTGCCATCCTTACCTGGTCTGGCCTACATGTGACTCCAGACCCACAGCAATGTGGTTGACTCTTAACTGCACTCTGAGCAATTAGGGATGGGCAATAAATGCTGGCCCAGGCAGCGATGCCCTCATCCCATTAAAAATAAAGGAAAAACAGGTCTGGAAAATTCTAACCAGCCTCTGGCAATAGATCCTTAGTGAGTATTCAACCTCCATTATTGCCTACCTGCTGCTTGCCAGTGAGTAACATGTAAAGCTCTCAGCTCCAGGACGATGGGGTGGTGGGGATGGGGAATAATACTGGAAAAACAGCTTCTGGTATGAATTTTCATGACCACTTCTGTAGCTGCTGTCATTGGAGGTGTGTACAAATGAGGGGGGGATAGAAGCCACCCCTTTCTTTTCAAAAATTAACCCATGTCGAGAGCATCACCTCCTCCGTAGGGCCCAGGCATGAAGGGAGGTATTAATTAGCTCATTATCCAAGCCCTTCTTGCCTAGTGTGTTATAAAATGATTTGCCAATCAGTGCAGAAAGAGGACATTCAGCCCACAGAAGAGCATTGAACCCAGACCCACTCCCCTACCCTATCTCTTTAACTGTGCATTTCCCATGGCTAATCCACCCTAACCTGCACATCTCTGGACTGTGGGAGGAAACTGGAGGAAACCCACACAGACATAGGGAGAATATGCAAACTCCACACAGACAGTCACCCAAGGGAGGAATTGAACCCAGGTCCCTGGTGCTGTGAGGTAGCAGCACTAACCACTGAGCTATGGTATCCAGCCTAGGTCTCTGCATGAGCAACTCAACCAGTCCCACTTCTCCACTCTTTCCCTGTGGTACTGTAAATCTTTATCTCTTCAGGTGTCAATCCCTTTTGAAAGCCATGACTGAAGATGCCTACACCATAGTCTCAAGCAGCATGCTCATGAGAACATTTGCCTTCACGTCACCTTTGCTTCTTTGGCTGATCAATGTCCTTGACCTTTCTGCTAAGAGGGGCAGTTTTCTTTATTATTGTATGGACTGTGGCATTGCTGGCAAGGCCAGCATTTGATGCCCTAATTGCCCCTTTCAGAGAGCAGTTAACAGTGAACTACATTGTAGGAGTAGGGGGATAAAAGGTACTGCAGATGCTGGAGAATCCGAGATAACAAGCATGGGGCTGGATGAACACAGCAGGTCAAGCAGCATCATAGGAGCAGGAAAACTTGACGTTTCGGGCCTAGACCCTTAGTTATGTATGTAGTTATATCTACATGTAAGGACAATCAATTTCCTTCCCTGAAACGAGCATTAATGAATGGCACGGTGGCTCCGTGGTTAGCACTGCTGCCTCACAGTATCAAGGGATCTGGGTTCAATTTTACCCTCGGGTGACTGTCTGTGTGGAGTTTGCACATTCTCCCTGTGTCTGCGTGCATTTCCTGGTTTCCTCCCATGTCCAAATATTATGCAGGCTAGGTGGATTGGCCATGGGAAATGCATGGTTAAAGAGATAGGGTAGGGGATTTGGTCTTGGTGGGGTGTCCTTCAGAGGGTCAGTGTGGACTTGATGGGCTGAATCATCTGCTTTCACACTGTAGGGATTCTATGAACCTGGTGGGTTTTTATACCAATCGCCAGTAGTTATCATCAGGCTAGTTCTTTATGCCAAATTGTTATTGAACTCAAATTTCACTTTTGCCACAGTGAGTTTCAAACTCATGTCCACACAAAATCGCTCTGGAACCCTTGATCCCAGAATATTACTAGTGCAGTGACATTACCACTACGCCATTGCGTTCCATATCTTTTCTGCGCTGACCTGTTATGACACTGAACGCTTCAATCGAATCCCCTTTACACTTTAGCATCATCAAGGTCAACGGCACAGAAAAAGGCTATTCAGCCCATTGAGTCTGCACCAATCAAAAACACTTTCTAGCACTTTTTAGCCCTTGTTTGCCTTGGCTTGCATGCCTTCTCTTCATGAAGATCTAACCAGGTAACTGAAGACCCTTATGCCTGGAACCATTCTTGTGGATCCTATCTGCACCCTCTCTAGGGCCTCCACACCCTTCCTAAGGTACAGTGCTCCAAATTGGATGGAGTGCTCCAACTGAGGCCATCTAATGTGAGGTTAGCCAAATCAGCAGCTGAATCCTGCAATGCATCCAATTGACCAACAGTCAATAATCATCCAATTTCCTTCCTTAGGATGGCAATGTAGCATGAAGGTGGAGAGGTTGGGTGAACAGGAGCATGGATATCTGAGCTTGATCAAGGGTGAGAATTCACTCGCTGAAGCCTCCATGATACTTGTTCATCCAATCAACCCTTGTGGCTCTCCAGACTGAAGAATGAACTTTAGGGTCGAGACTAGGAGATTATTTCCCTCAGGAATCTAGAACATAAAGGAACAATCTCAGGATGAAGGGAAAATCATTTAGGACTGAGATGAGGAAAGATTCGCCCAGAGGATTGTGAATCGTTGAAATGCCTTAGCACTGTGTTGGTCAAATTTCCGTTGTTGAATGTAATGAAGTCTGTAAGAGAGTTTTTGGTCCCTCAGGGAAATGAGGGGGATGAGGAACAGGCAAGAAAATAGAATTGAGACTGATGATCAGCCAGGATTGTATTGAGTCATAGAATCCCTACTATATGGGAAGAGACCATTCAGCCCATTGAATCCACACTGACTCCAAAGAGCATCTCACCCAGACCCAGCTGTATCCCTGTAACCCCACATTTCTGATGGCCAAACCACCTAGCCTGCACATCTTGGACACTTTCGGCAATTTAACATGGCCAATCCACCTAGCCTGCACACCTTTGGACTGTGGGAGGAAACCTGCAGACACAGGAGAATGAGAAAACTCCACACAGATGGTCACCCAGGGTGAAATTGAACCTGGGCCCCTGGCACTGTGAAGCAGCAAAGCTAACCATTAAGCCACTGTGCCACAGAATGGCAGAATAGACTCAAGGGGCTGAATGTTGTACACCTGCTCTTATTTCATATGTTCTTATTCAGTACTTTAAAGATTAAGCTAAATGAATCATATCGAATACATTGGACTGAGCATAGCACATTTCACAGAGGATTGCATTCTGACTAGTTCTCCAACAGCCCTCCAAACCTGCGATTAGTTAACCGTGAAGTCAGCATTATCCAACTCATGTGACGATGTGCATCCAGTGGAAAGTTGAGCTGTGGAGGTGTTTCTAGGACATGTTGACAGATGCGGTCCACTGCATAATCCCCACGTTTTAAGGTTTGAAAGCTCGAAATCCTTGCCCTAATGGCTACGACTGACATACAGCATCAGGGGCATTGCAAGTGTAGCATTTTCATCTGGCTTTCACCACATGCTGTTATAATGCTGAAAGGATGGTGGAACCAGATTGCAGCTGTCAAAAGGAAGTGAGTCAAACAGAATCATAGAAGAAAATGGTAGCGACAGCCAAGAAACAAGGCCACTTGACCCGTTGTGGCGGGGCTAGCCATCTGCAAGAGTGGTTTACCAAGTCCCACTCCCCTACATTTTCCCTGCAGATCTACAAATGCTTTGTCTTCAGATACCTATGGAAGCAGTGATTGAGTGTGCAGGTGCCACACTCCTCTTGAAAAGCAAAAAAGCTACAGGGCTATAGGTTTGGAGTGGTAGAGTGGGACTTATCAGTGATTCTTGCGAAGAGCTGAGACAGACAGACACAATGAACTGAATCGTTTCCTTCTATCCTAAGAGTCTGTGATAACACTTTGTAGTTGCCCTTACTACCTTCTCTAGATCTGAGGACGGTTTTAAGGAAGGGTCTCCTGACCCGAAACGTTAACTCTGTTTTCTCCTTCACAGATGCTGCCAGACCTGCTGAGCTTTTCCAGCAACTTCTGTTTTCCTTCTTGTTTTACAGCACCTGCAGTTCTTTTGGTTTTTAATATATGATCAAATTCTGCTAGCTCTCCTAATTACTTGCTGTACCTGCACGCTAACCTTTTGCAATTCAAGACAAGGACATCCTTTGCATCTCAGAGCTCTGCAATCTCTCACCATTTCGAGAATACACTTACTTAGACAATTGCATATTTTCCAATATGTTAAAAGTATTTGCCAGATCCTTGCCCACTCACTTAAACCATCTATATCCCTTTGCACCCTCCTTATGTCCTCTTTATAAGTTACTCTCTTATATTTCTTTGTGTCATCAGCAAATTTAGCTAATATGCCCGCAGTTTCTTCACCCATGTCATTGATATAAATCATAAAATGTTGTGGCCTCTTCACTGATTCTTGTGGCATGCCAGTCATTACATCTTGCCAAACAGTAAAAGGCCCATTCATGCCCACACTCTCTGCTTCAGTGTAGCCAAGCAATCTTCTAACCATGTCAAAATGCTAACTCCTACGCCATGAGCTTTTGTTTTCTGCAGCCAGCCTTTTATGAGGCACTTTATCAAATGCCTTCTGCAAATCTAAGTTTCATACATCCATTGTTTCATTTTATTTGTGAGACACTTGAATGGAATTCATTGAGAACTTGTCGGCCAGTATCTTTAATAATTTGCTCAGTGCCATTTACGTGGTGACTGCAATTTTCCTAAATCCCTTCTTACCTTCCATTTCCTCATCAACAGCAGCTTCTAGGATGTCAATTGTATCTATAGTAGTAAAAACTGGTGGAATTGACTGCCGACTTCTTACTTTTCGTTATTTGTACCCCAGAATCACTTTTTATTGGACCAGTACTCGTTCATTTAACTCCTTTCTTTCCTGGAGCAAAATGAGTTTGAAAGGTCCTCAATCTCAATCTTGTTCCCAATGGGTGTGAGGTTCAAATCCCACTTCCAACTCCCCCTCCCCTTCCCACCCCGCCACCAACGTTTTGTGATTCAGCTTCAAACAAGAACAAAGACCAAAAACAAACTGGCTGGCATGGCATAGGATGAGTTAATTCACTGAAGAAGCAGCAAACACTCTTCTGAAGTTGGAGCTGAAAGGCATTTTAAAGGAAGCTTTATCTTGTAGCTAACCCATGCTGTGCGCGTTCGAGATGTGTTAGATGCTGACATTGCAAGGTGGTGGAGGAGGGAAGGGAAGGGCAGCTGTCTGAAATGCGAAGTGTTCACCTCCCAGCACGAACGTCCCTCAGAAAAATATAGTGAACATGATATTTAGCAGTGATCGAGTGCTGTAATGATGAATTGCACAGAGAAAGTATCGCAATGATATTTGTGATGTAGTTTCCCTCTTGAGAAATGTTCTACAGTGAAACCACACCGGAATAAGTCAATTGCTATTTGCAATGACAGCTATAGGCATTTTGAGGGGATCGTGGTCATTTCTGCAATTCAGATAAAATAGTGAGCACTTGTATCTGACTGATTTGACAGAAAAGTGTCTAGACCCATGGAATACTAATGTGAAATATAGGGCAATAGGTGGGAGAAGCCCATTAGACCAAAAGAGAAAAAGATAGCGATTAACTGAATGCAATTTCAACATTACAACAGTGTACAGTGCAGGCAAAAAGGCCACTGAAGACATGGAGGTGAATGAACTCCTGCAAAGCTGGGGTCTTGGGAATTATGGGGTCTCAGGCCAGCAACAAAGAATGAAACGGGGTAAATATTGGTGAAGTAGTAATATCGTTGCACTCAGAATCCAGACGTCCAGGCTAATGCTTTGGGGACATGGGCTCAAATCCCGGCAGGACAGATTAAGTTAGACTGGAACAAAAACAAAGTTGCTGGAAAAGCTCAGCAGGTCTGGCAGCATCTGTGAAGGAGAAAACAAAGTTAACGTTTCGGATCCGGTGACCCTTCCTCAGAACTGGTTTGTGACTAGGAATGAAAATGTTGACGCAATGTTCATTCATTCACGGGATGCAGGTAAGCTGGCTGAGCCAGCATTTGTTATCCATCATTAAATGTCCTGGAGAAAGTGGTGGCGAGTTGCCTGCTTGAACCGTTGCAGTCCATGTTGTCTAGACTCAGTCCCATTAGGGAGGGAGTTCCAGGATTTTGACCCAGCAACACTGAAGGAACAGCGATATATTTCCAAGTTGGGATGGTGACTGGCTCGGAGGGGAACTTGTAGGGGCTGGTGTTCCCATGTATCTGCTGCCCTTGTCCTTCTGGATGGTGGTTGTCCCAGGTTTGTAAAGGAGGAGCTGTCAGAAGAGTATAGGTGCTCCCTCAACACTATTGCAGAGGATTCATTGAGAATATTTTGCCGATGCTCCTCATTTCAATTTGATCCATGACCTGATAATTCAGAGGCCAAGACTGTTGTTGGGGGATGAGGTGTGCATCGCTCCATGGCCAGATACATTAGCTGAGTAGGACGGTTAGTAACACTCCTTCTCCCCACCATGTATCAGAGTGCAGAGGGAAGCTTTACCTTCCCCACCTTCCAACAGTCTCATTGTGTAGTGAAAGGGGGCGCCTAGCATTCGCCAAAGGTTGCCTGGGGTTCCACTCCACCTCCCCAAGAGGCAATGGTCATGACTGAGGCAATGGTTCCACCAAGTCTCACATCTCTTGGCTCAGTTGCTTTTGGGAGCGGACTGCCACTCTGAACAGGGACCATTGCCCTTGTGGTGGTGAATTAATTAACTGATAAGATGCAGTGGCCTGGTCTCACCCATAGCCACCTTCCAACCCTAGAAGAAGGACTCCTGCCACCAAATGAGGTAGATACTGGTACAAACATGTCCAACTACCCTCCTTGAAAAATCACACACACACACACACACACACATACGCACCCAAACACAGACATATACACACATATACACACACAGACACATACACACACAGACACATACATACACACACACA
>JAHRHZ010000273.1:16523142-16540278 GCA_024137785.1 Ginglymostoma cirratum | reverse complement strand
GACACATACATACACACACACATACACAATTACACACACACAGACACACACACATACACACACAGACACATACAGACACATACGCACACAGACACATACATACACAGACACATACACAATTACACACACACAGACACACACACATACACACACAGACACGTACACACACACACACACACACACACACACACACAAATACTCTAAGCTTGGGTGAAATATTAACTCAGCAAAGTGATACCTTAAGAGTAGTTTGGCGAAGTAGCAACTGAATTTGAGAAAAATAATGCAGGTCTGTAATCAAAGTCGCTTCTCACACAAGCTGTGGTTTCTTCCTGGATCAGTAATGTCTAGTTGAACTTTTATTTTACTGGAGCCAGTAGTATAGATTCAGACCTTTCCCTTAAATACCCATGAGGCCTTCCAGTCATCAACTCCCAAACTTTGATGAGAAAGAGTTTAGAGAAACAAAGAGAAAGGGCTAAGCCCGTTTATGTTACAGCAAGTTCTGTCTGACTGTCTGTATTCAAAAGAGAAACACAATATTTGTTTATACCTACAAACTGGGAGATTTCAATGAAGCATCTGGCATTTTACCCAAACGCAGAATTGTTGCTGTTGTCCTGTGAAAAATGTCCTTTTTACAAAGTTCAAGTTATCCAGCTGATGTTCGAAATTAATATTTCAGATAATGCATCTTGATAACACTGTTATAAAATAGAGAAACCAATTTCCTTTGTTGTTGCAAAAATATGAAAATAAGCACCTCACAGCTTGCTCCTTATAAATCATCAGATGCACTGATATCATGCACAGATTGCTTCATTTCTAATTTTCCTTTTGGTTCTGTTACAAAGTTATTGATGAAGGGCATTTTAATAAATCCAAGAACTTTGACTGGATGATGGTTTAGAATATCATTCTTTTCTAGGCAACCGACTGCCCTTTTGAGGTTTAACCCTGTTCCTCCTCATGTTACAACAGCAAAGATGACTTTGGATAGATTCAAATCTCTGGAACAAAGCCATCTTTGTCCCCCAGTTACTTAATCAACCTGAAACATTCTGTAGCAAGCCCTGGAAAATGGGTTTGAATGTGACTGCTCACTTCACCAATTCTAATAGACCAAGCAACAAAATGAGTCTTAATTGACGAGGAAAACAAGATGGAGAACTTTTCTTCCACAGCTGCCTGAGCTTGGAGGAGGTTACAGACACAGGGAGGGCTGAGGAGATATCGAGGATTTGAAATAAAAGATGAGAATTTTAAAACTGGAGATGCAGCCAACTGTTGATGAAGGAAGGGTGTCAGGTGAACAGAAGGCTTAGTGCACGATCATTCAGCAAGGAATGTTTGGGGACTCTAGGACTATACTCATTGGAGTTTAGAAGGATGAGGGGGGATCTAATTGAAACTTTCAGAATACTGAATGTCCTGGACAGAATGGACATTGGGAAGATGCTTCCATTGGTAGGAGAATCTAGGGCCCGAGGGCTCAGCCTTAGAGTAAATGGAACGCAGATAAGGAGAAACTTCTTCAGCCAGAGAGTGGTGAATCGATGGAATTCACTGCCACAGAAGGCTGTGGAGGCCAGGTCATTGAGTACATTTAAAACTGAGATAGATAGGTTCTTGATTATCAAGGGAATCTAGGATTATGGGGAGAAAGCAGGAGAATTGAGTTGAGGAACTTATCAGCCATGATTGAATGGCGGAGCAGACTCGATGGGCTGAATGGCTTAATTTCTGCTCGTATGTTTTATGGTCTTATGGAACCTATTTGGGATGAGAAAAGGAGCAACAGAGACTGTCCTGTGCCAATCCCCATCCCATCCACTCAGTTAATAGCAGTAGGGCCTAACATCTGAGTCTTCAGCTCTGGTCTACCTTCTGAGGAGGATACCTACAACCTTGCAATGTTATTCAAATATGAGCAAAGGATTCTATCTGCATCCTGGCCCAAAGTTTCTTTCCAGTAGCAATTTAACTGTTTTATTTCCTGTGGGACTTTGCTGTGAGCCAGCTTGCTGCTGAGATAGCCTATGAAATAATCACCTCACCTCAGAGGAAAGTGCTTTGAGATGAGAAATACCAGGGCCCTTGACAAATGCACACGATGTTTGTTGCCATTGATCCTTCATCCAACACCTTCTACAAAATGGGTGAAGCCGCTCAAAGGTTGAAAACACATTGAGGAGTTTAGTGATAATAAGTACTGCAGATGCTGGAGAATCCGAGATAACAAGGTGTAGAGCTGGATGAGCACAGCAGGCCAAGCAGCATCAGAGGAGCAGGAAAGCTTGACGTTTCGGGCCTAGACCCTTCATCAGAAATGGGGGAGGGAAAGAGGGTTCTGAAATAAATAGGGAGAGAGGGGGAGGCGGATAGAGGATGGATAGAGGAGAGGATAGGTGGAGAGGAGACAGACAAGTCAAAGAGGTGGGGATGGAGCCAGTAAAGGTGAGTTTAGGTAGGGGGGTAGGGAGGAGATAGATCAGTCCAGGGAGGACGGACAGGTCAAGGGGGCAGGATGAGGTTAGTAGGTAGGAGATGGGAGTGGGGCATGAGGTGGGAGGAGGGGATAGGTGAGAGGACGAGCTGGGCTGGTTTTGGGATGTGGTTGGAGTAGGGGAAATTTTGAAGCTTGTGAAATCCACATTGATGCCATTGGGCTGCAGGGTTCCCAGGCTGAATATGATTTGCTGTTCCTGCAGCCTTTGGGTGGCATCACTGTGGCATTGCAGGAGGCCCAGGATGGACATGTCGTCTGAGGAATGGGAGGGGGAGTTGAAATGGTTTGCGACAGGGAGGTGCAATTATTTGTTGCGAACTGAGCGCAGGTGTTCTGCAAAGCGGTCCCCAAGCCTCTGCCTGGTGTCCCCGATGTAGAGGAGGCCACAACGGGTACAGCGGATGCAGTATACCACATTGGAAGATGTGCAGGTGAACATCTGCCTGATGTGGAAAGTCTTCTTGGGGCCTGGGATTGGGGTGAGGGAGGAGGTGTGGGGACAGGTGTAGCACTTCCTGTGGTTGCAGGGAAAAGTGCCTGGTGTGGTGGGGCTGGAGGGGAGTGTGGAGCGGACAAGGGAGTCGCGGAGGGAGTGGTTCCTCCGGAAGGCAGATAAGGGTGGGGAGGGAAAAATGTCTTTGGTGGTGGGGTCTGACTGCAGATGGCGGAAGTGTCGGAGGATGATGCGTTGGATCCGGAGGTTGTTGGGGTGGTATGTGAGGACGAGGGGGATTCTTTTTTGGTTGTTATTGCGGGGACGGGGAGTGAGGGATGAGTTGCGGGAAATGTGGGAGACACGGTCGAGGGCGTTCTCGACCACTGTGGGGGGGAAGTTGCGGTCCTTGAGGAATGAGGACATCTGAGATGTACGAGAGTGGAATGCCTCATCCTGGGAGCAGATGCGGCTGAGCGAAGGAATTGGGAATAGGGGATGGCATTTTTGCAGGAAGGTGGGCGGGAGGAGGTGTATTCTCCATACCTTGAGGAGTTTCGTGTTGGGTTTTGTCGTGTACAGTAAGCTGTTACTAGCAGGCAATAAGTGCTCTGTGTCCCATGTTAAAGCTCACACTGGAAATTTTGGATGCTTGCTTGCTTTGTAATGTTTTCTGATTGGTTGGGGTGGGAGGAATGTTTTATCAGCCACAACACAAGTACTGAGGGAGATCATTAACCGATGCAGTGATCTGTTCATGACTTCATTCTAAGGAGCAAGAAGAATCAAAGGAAGACGGAACAAGAAGGAGAAAAGGGAGCAATAACAATTGTAAGAAGGATTGCATTTATATAGCTTCTTACATGACTCTGACATAACCTTTCGACCAAGAGAGACACCATTGACTGCTGCACGCTGCCAGCATTACTGTATAGTGTCAGCCTGACTTAAATCACCGCAGTCTGATTTTAACTCACAACTTTCTGAGTGTGTCATCACATTTGTAGAGTCAAGCAACAGAATCCATTTGGCCCATCATGCCTTTATTAGTTCGTTAAAAAGCCGTTCAATGAGTCCCACTGCCCTGTTCCTTCCCTCAAAGCTGTTTCTTCTTAAGGCATTGATCTAAATAATTTTTGCATGTTACTATTGACTATTGCTTTGCATGATATTATTCTTGGCTTGTTTTGGTGCCTGGAGTGCTGAGCAGAATAAGATTTATTTAACGTATTGTCACTTGTGCCTAGTTACAGTGAAAAGTGGATAATGTCACCATGTTCTGGTGCCGTCTTGGATTACAAAATAAATTACTGAATAAATTGTACAAATGGTAAAATACTGAATAAATTGACATTACTAAAACTGAAACGGCCTCAAAAGTTTATTTCTCCCTCTCTGTAGGCTTCACCTTCTCTGCTTTTCCAGTAACTGCTGCCTGACACCATGCCCGAGGTCTGGCAACATGCTCCTGTCCTGCTGTCACCGGTGCCACCACTTCCACATCCACCAGCTCCTTGCCAGAGATGGTCACATTGTGCAGCTCCCACACCTCCTCCAACTTTGGACATTGACTGATGGGTCCTGGCTCCAAGACGGCTGATGGGGTCCTGGCCCGGCTTCCGACGTCGCCTCCTGAGATGGAGTGGGGGTTGGACATACATGGTGCCCTGGCGTTCCTCCAGGAGGAGGGCCCAGGGCAACCAAAAACAAAGAAAAATGTTCGCGAGTTGGAAAGATAACCTTGAAGCTGTGTGAGTGCGGCAGAAACCGCATGATCCATGAACAGCCAAGCCCCGCGATCAGGAACTGAACACTGCCGACCCCATGGCCGCCGTTTTGGAAATGATGCCAACAGTCTGTACTAACAGTGGTAACTCATGGAGATCCTGTCTCTTTACATTGTTCCACACTTATGAGGTAGATTCACCTCCAGGTTATATGACCAACTCTTTCTCTAATTAAGAGAGACATCTATGGACTATAACTAATTGTCTTCCCTTACCCTACATGGTCCATTCTGGCTGGAAATCAGCCCAGCTGCTGGAGGTTTAAGTCACCTGTCTAACATTATCTCCCCTGCCTTTTCGCTGTGAGTGAATGGAATAGAACTGTGGTGAAAGTGTGAAGTTCACACTTATGTATGACCATCTTGTGACCAGCTTTCTAACTATTTGTTTGTTCCTCAGGATAGTATAGTGTTTCTTTTTGAGATCGCTCGCTTCATCCCTAAGATGGGATGCTCCTTAATTGGCAAGAGCAATTCCTATATTGTTAGATGTGTTTTTTTTCCATCCCTTCATGGGATGAAGGCATTGCTAACTGGGCCAAAATTTATTGCCTATCTCTAATCGCCCCAGAGGGCAGTTAAGAGTCAACCATGCTGTTGTAGGTCTGGAGTCACACATAGTCCAGATCAGGTAAGGATGGCAGTTTCCTTCCCTAAAGGACATTAGTGAACCAGAATTGTTTTCCAACAATCAACAATGAATGCATGGTCATCATCAGAGTCTTAATTCCAGATTCTTTATTGAATTCACATTCCACCTCCTACCGTGGCAGGATTTGAACCCAGGTCCACAGGAGCATTACCTGAGTCTCTGGATTAACAGTTCAGTGATAATACCACAAGGCCATGAGTTTAACATTCTAGTACTGTGGGTCTGAAATCACATATGGACCTGGTAGGGATGGCAGATTTCCTAATCTATAGGGAATTAGTGAGCTAGTTGGGTTTCTTTTGTCACCAATGACCACACCTGGAATATTGTGTGCAGTTTTGGTCTCCTTTACTGAAGAAGGATGCTCTTGCTCTCACGATGGAGTGCAGCGAAGGTTTACCAGGCTGATTCCAGGGATGGCAGGGTTGACGTATGAGGAGAGATTGACTGGGTTGGGATTATTTTTGCTGGAGTTCAGATGAATGCGGAGGGATCTCATAGAGAGTCATAAAACTCTAACAGGACTGGACAGGTTAGATGCAGGGAGGATGTTCCCGATGGTGGGTGTGTCCAGAACCAGAGGTCACATTCTGAGGATTTGGGATAGATGATTTAGGACTGATGTGAGGAGACATTTCTTCGCTCAAAGAGTGGCGACCCTGTAGAATTCATTACCACAGGAAGCAGTTGATGCCAGAACATTGAATGTATTCAAGAGATGACGAGATATAGCACTTGGGGCTAATGGGATCAAAGGTTATGGGGAGAAAGCAGGATTAGGTTATTGAGTTGGACGACCAGTCATGATCGGGATGAGTGGCAGAGCAGGCTCGAACGGCTGAATGGCCTCCTCCTGCTCCTATCTTCTATGTTTCTACGTAACACCATATGGTGTACGCCGTTAGACCAGCCCTCGAATCCGAGACGTTATTTGAATTCAAAATTGCATTTGAATATTAGCCTGAGATTCTGGATTACTGGTCCAGTGACATTATCATTGTGCCTCCAAATCTATGAATGCCTTTCTGGTGGCCTCCATAAATCCCTTGTGAGTTCTTGTTTGAGTCTGTTGTTGGGATGTGGGTGTCGTTGACAGTGTGAAATACTTATTTGCATCTCGAAATGCACTTGAGAAGGTGGTTGCGGGCTGCCTTCTGGAATACAATTGAATGGTTTGCTGAACCATTTCAAAGGTTATTTGAAGAAGACTGTCATGGCTCTGGGGTCAAATGTAGTCCAGATCAAATAAAAAATGTTGATTTCATTTCCTGAGGATCATTAATGGGCGAGATGGATTTTTATACCATCCAGTATATAAATGGTTACCATGACCGAGACTAGATTTTTATTCAGGACTTCATTTAAATATTTTCATTTAAATTCTCCTGTTGCCATGGTGAGAATTTTTTTAAGAAGAACATCATTGATGGGATGTAGGCATTAGTGGCAAGGCCAGCTTTCCTTATGTATGCTCAGAGGGAGGGCATTCTAGGACTTTAATGTAGAGATTTATTATTGTAATGTGCCCCTAGGCACAGTGAAAAAAAATTGTATTGTGTGATACGGGGGATCATACCATGTAAAGAGCATTAGGGTAATTGAGGTCAGAAATCACATAACATCAGGTTATTGTCCAACAGGTTTATTTGAAAACACAAGCTTTCAGAGCCTCACTCCTTCTTCAGGTGTTAAATAAACCTTTTGGACTATAACCTGGTATTGTGTGATTTCTGACCTTGTCCAGACCAGTCCAACACCAGCACTTCCACAATTGAGCAGAGCGAAGAATACAATAAGAATACAATATAATTCAAACCTCACATACCCGACAACATCCTGCTAACTCTCTTCGGAACCCTCTCCAAATTAATAATATTCTTCCAATAACTGGGCGACCAGAACTGGACGCAGTCTTCCAGAAGATGTCTCACCATTATCCTGTACAAACTCACCACAATATCCCATATCCTGTACTCAAAGGACTGAGCACTGAAGGCAAGCACATCCTCATCCACACAGACGATGAACCTTTTTGACCATTAAGTTTGATTCTTACGTAGCAGCTTTTAAGTCAGTAACTTGTAAGGAGATAGATATAGTTCTTAAGGCTAAAGAGATAAAGGAGAAAGCAGGAAGAGGGGACCGAGTTAGATGATCAACCATCATTATATTGAATGGCAGAGGGCTGAATGGTTTGTTCCCATCTTCTTTATTTCATATTTCTAACTTGCTGTTGGCTCACTGCTTTGTTTGTCTTGGAAAACCTGCCCTCTCCCCCAATTCAATTTCTGTGGATGGATCTCTTTCTGAGATTTGAGTTTGAATCTAGTGTGGAGACTGCTTGTGCAATTGAATGGGGCAGTGTTGCTCATTATCCCTGGACAAATACATGAATAGGAAGGGAATAGAGGTATATGGATCCTGTAAAGTGAAGACAGTTTTAGGTGGAAGGACAAAATGAGTCGACACAGGCTTGGAGGGCCGAAGGGCCTGTTCCTGTGCTGTATCGTTCTTTGTTCTATTCCAGGTCTGCGCTTGTATATTGCCTGGACAGTCCTCTAGAGATTGAGGCTAATGTCACCGCCCTACCCTAGTCCATTGCTTAAGATTCTCAAGCTATCTTTCTGAAGCCATGCAAATTATTGCCCGCTGCTTCCATGGCTGTCGTTTTTCTTCTGAACTGGGTACTGGGATTGGCGTTACCATCTTGGATCACTGGCGATTCTCGTATCTTTCCTGTAGGGGAATTGTATGCATGAAGTTTAAGACCTGACCCCGGTCTGTGCCAACGCGTGATTTTGAATCTAGGCCATTACCTGCGATATGAAAAAATAACTAATATGGTATTTACATCCTCCCACAGGATGAAACCAGGAATCGCTGAAGTAGTAATTTTTAATTGATCGAGCTTGTGTAGAAGTGGCACTTGTCAGCTAATGAGGTCTGCCAGTCTCAGCAGGGTAACTATTGCTCTCAATTAATATTTGGGAAAACCTCGGGATGGATGGTCTTAATGAGCTGAATTTCCTCTGTGGTCTGGGGATTTGTGCTTGCAAAAAATGTAAGAAATTTAGTGACAGTAAAATGACCATTTGACCCAGACCTTTCACAGAGATCAAACCCATGTGCTCACCATCAGGAAGACAGAGCTTACATTTATATAGCCCCATTTCACAATCTCAGGTCATTTTAAAGTAGTTTACAGGTAAAGGACATCCTTTAAAGTTTGGTCAGTGCTGTAATACATAAAACACAATAGGCATTTATGAGAAAAAAATTGTTTGTGATACATAGGGATTGCTGATACATTTTTTGCTCAGGGATAGTCAAGAGTTAATTGCAGTCACATGCAGTCCAGACAAAGATGACAGATTTCCCTCCTTAAAAGGTACTAGGGAGCCAGTTAGATTTTTACAACAATGGCCACTTTAGGCTAGCTTTTAACTCCAGTGTCCACCATCGTGGGATTTGAACCCATTTCCTCAGAACATTAATCTCTAAATTAATCACCCAGCGATATTAACACTGCACCATTGCCTTCTGAACACTAAGGTCCAGTTGGATTATGTGCTCAATGTGAGTCTGAAACAAGTCTGGAATCCACATTCTTTAAGTCAGAAGGGTCAGTGCTAGCCATTTAATGTTAGAATCACTGATCTATGAAAATAAATCATATTGGGTCCAAAATCCATGTATAATGACTACATCACTGGCCTTTCTTGATAAATTATTTGTCAATTCCATATTGTCAGATTACAACAATAGAGGGGTAAATTTTCCTGGCTCAGTTCCCTTGCTAATTTTGAAAATTTCTTTTCGGTCATGTCAAGTTTCTCAAGGATAAAACACTAATTGGCCTTCAGTACAATCTTCATAATGCCTAATACATTAAGGCACCTTTGCATCTTGCTTCCATACCTATGGGTTGGGCAAATCTGAACTTGGTACTGACTCCAATCTCCTTGAAACAAATGCAAAATATCCCCTTTATATATCCAGTTACCAAAAATACACACTTTGCTCCGTCTCAGGTCAGAGATAGCGTTTGTACATTTCTGTGACCTGGAGGGATTTAAAAGTTTTAATAAAGTGAGTCAAGGGTTACAGTAGACAAGCAGGAAGGTGGAGCTGAGGCCACTGATGAATAGCTCAGCAGGTTTGGGTCAGTTACTCCATCCCTTATTTTATCTGGTATAATGATAATGCTGTTACTCATTTCATACATTAATGATACAGTTGTGGTGCTAGCCTGAGCTCTGTAGCTGTGCTTACACTGGAGCGAACAGGTTGTAAGTTCAAGTCCGCTCTAGAAATATAAACCTTTTCCATGCAGTTCAGCATGTCGTATATTTTAGATCTGTACAGAGATAACAATGTGCGTGGCATATTTTATTTAAAGTGCTTTAAAATGTCTGCTCTGTGAGTCCAGCTCTTTCTGCAGCTTTGTTGACCTTTGAGTCCACTGCCAAGCTTAACTAACAAAACGCAGTAGGCAGATCCATATTCACATAAGCGAACACGAAATAATTGTGTATTACATAGTGCCAACTACCAGAGGAACTGCCTTTCTGATGAGACATTACACTAAGGACTGAACTGCTTCCTCTGTCACATTAGCACGTGGATCGCCCAGGACATCAGTAAGAAGAACACGGCATTTCTCTGAATAAAAAATGAAAGAACTGTGGATGCTGTAAATCAGAAACAAAACCAAAAATTGCTGGAAAAGCTCAGCAGGTCTGGCAGCACCTGTGGAGAGAAATCAGAGTTAACATTTCAGGTCCTTTTTCAGAACTGACGAACAAAGCATTTCTCATGATGCCATCTTCAATTAGCAACAATGAGGAAAAGACAATCCTGTTGTATGTTGGGTGATATTTTGTGCGACATTACACGGTGCACATTGGCTATTGTGTTTTTCTAGTGTACAGCAGACACTACATAGTTCAGTGGCTGTAAGAAGTGCTTTGGGACATTTTGCTGTTCTGAAACCTGCTATTTAAATGGATATGTCAGTTATGCTGTCAGTCTGAGGAATTTCACAATGCTACACTAGGACAGTGAAGAAGAAGCCCATATAAAATGGTGATTTGATTGAGGATCCATAGAGAGATTGGTCCTATTCATAAAAAAATGATAAAACTCTAGTTATTTCACTCACGAGGACCATCTATATAGCTTGCAAAATGTATAACTCATAACAATAAAATTCAGCATTCACTGCCTAACAGGGAATATACAACCTGTAGCTGCGCTTATCTGCTATCCTGGCAGCTACAAATTATTATACACAATTAAATTCATCCAGATTCCTCAAGAGCCCAAGCCCCTTCTATGGTCAAGTGCAACAGCAATGCACATACTTACAATGCGATTTTCACACAGTGTCTACACGTTTCATAACAAAAGGTTTGTTTGTACTGGGTCTGTTGCTGTTGCTGGTACCTGGCAGAGGCTAAGTGGATTGAGGGGAATATCCAGAATAACCTCAGCCACAAATCAGAGTGAACAGTTTAAGATTAAAGGCTCCACTTGAACATAGGACGTATACATCGCTTGTCAACCTATTGAAATGTATTACAACAGACTTCAGGCGGGTCTTTGACCTGAACCTAGAGAGATGCTTCAGTTGCTGGGTGAGCTGTGGTGAATACAATGTTAAAGTGAGTTCCCCTTTTGGTCCAAATCTGGTGATATATAAAAATACCAGGGCACAACGCGCACAAGGAGTTTCTGGGTCAATGCTACTCCTTCTGACCAATTCAACTCATCTGATAATTGGCGATACAGACGTAGAGAGTGCCGGAGAAAAACTCAGCAGGTCTGGCAGCATCAGCTGGAAAAACTGGACCTGAGGTGTTAACTCTGCTTTTTCTCCACTGATGCTGCCAGACCAAATTTTCCAGCAATTCCTAGTTTTGTTTCCGATTTCCAGCATCTGCAATTAGAATCAAAGAATCCTACAGTGTGGAAGCAGGCCATTTGGCCCATCTAGTCTATACCAACCCTCTGGAGAGCATTCCATCCAAAACCATCCCCTACCCTGTTGCAGTAACCCTGCATTACCCATGGCTAGCCCAACCAACCTGTACATCTCTGAACACCATGGGCAATTTAGCATTGCCAAGCCACCTAACCTGCACATCTTTGGACTGTGAGAGGAAGCCAGAGCACTTGGAGGAAACACACATAGACATGGGGAGAATGTGCAAACTCCACACAGATGCCTGAGGCTGGAATTAAACCTGGGTCCTCTGTGCTGGGAGGTAGCGATGCTAACCATTGGGTCACCGTGCAGTCTGAACTACTCATTTGGCTTTTTGTTCCACATAGACATAAACTGAGTAAATGTTGTGAGTTTAGTATGACTATTCTTCGAAACTGGTGATGTTGTTTGATGAGAAAATATCTTCTGGCTTTCTTGCCTTTAATGGTCCATGCATTAAGGAGATGGGAGGTCATGTTGCAGCTGTACAGAATATTGGTGAAGCTACTTTTGGAATACTGCGTTCAATTCTGGTTTCCCTGCTATAGGAAAGATGTTGTTAAATGGGAAAGAGTACAGAATAGATTTACAAGGATGTTGCTGGGATTAGAGGTTTTGAGCTTTCGGGACGGGCCAAATAGACTGGAGCTGTTTTCTGTGGAGCATCAGAGGCTGAGGGGTGACCTTATGGAGGTTTATAATATCTTGAGGGACATGGATAGGGTAAATAGACAAGGTCTTTACCCCATGGTGGGGGAGTCCAGAAACTAGAGGGCATAGGTTTAAGGTGAGAGGGGAAAGATTTAAAAGGGACGTGAAGGGTAACTTTTCCATGCAGAGAGATATGGGCCAAATGCTGGGAAATGGGACTAGTTAATTTAGGATATGTTGTTGGCATGGACGAGTTGGACTGAAGGGTCTGTTTCGTGCTATACAGCTCTATTACTCTAAATAATTATATAACAATAGGGAAAACGAAGTAGCTACTGTACAGCGAAGGTAAATTTATGCTAGCTCATCACTGCAAGTTTTAAAAGAATATACAGTTTCAAATTCTGAATAACAATACATCTTTTCCCGTCCAGGATTTTCAATGCCTTTGTCTATTCCTGAGGGAGCTTCCTGATTGACCTGCAGGATCTTCGTTGCTTCATCGGTGCAGTTGTCAAACAGGTAGCCCTTGTGACTACCACCCAAGGGAATGGCTGGATCTGTGACAGCTTAGACCTGTCCTTGCATTGTTAAAAATTATGCATAGTTATCTCATGCTTAACAAAGGAAGCTTCAACACATGACCAGAAAGTGGAGAAATCAATTTTTCCGAGGAAGTATTGTAAATTGCATTTTAAATCCAAGCGATTTAACATCAGGGATATGCTAAAGGACTTATACGTTCTAATTGTTAGAGGTGCTTTGGGAATGCAGTATTAAGTATATTTTCTATTTTAAAATAAACTTCAAATAAACTGGTGATAACACTACTCAGGCACATATTGGCAGATTTAATCATCGGTGTTGAAAGGGGCGATTATATTTCAGTGATAGAACCAGACACAGGAGATATCCAGGCTACTTGTGAGAAAATTAATTTGAGAATTTTATGGAAGATCAGCTATTTATACCAAATTCCTTGGGATATATAGGAATTACAAAGGAGGAAATTCAGATGTTGAGAATCACCTTCATAAGCAAACACAATGCAGTGCACAGAAAGACGGAATTTAAGTTGTGACCTATAAAACCTTAAGCTGTCAACAAAGTACATTACTCAAAGTGAATTACTTGCAAACTGTTCTTTTGCTGGCAAACACAGTAGTCAGTTTGTGCTTCGCTAGATCCTATAGACAGTAAATGAATCTCCGGCCGGTCGAACTGACTTTGAAGGGGAAAATGAGTCATGGGCAGAAAGGGCAGAAAAGTAAAACTGAGGATTACTGCATCAGCCACGATCTCACTGAATGGTGGAGCAGACTCGATGGGCTGAATGGCCTACTTCTGCTCCTATGTCTAAAGCTCTTCTGGTATTGGTTGTCGGGGTGAGGTTTGCCTAAATGTGAGGAGAACTCTCTTCACCCAGAGAGTGGTGAGCCGGTGGAATTCTCTTCCACAGAAAGCAGTTAAGGACAAAACATTGATTTCTTCTCAAGAAGGAGTTAGATATACTTCTTGTGTCAATGAGGATTAAAGGGTATGGGACTAAAGTGGGAACAGGGAACAGAGGGGAGGCGATGGCCTAGTGGTATTATCGCTGGACTGTTAATCCAGAGACCCACATAACATCCTGGGGATGTGGGTTCAAATCCTGCCACGGCAGATGGTGGAATTTGAATTCAAGAATCTAATGATGACTGTGAATTGATTGTTGGGAAAACCCCATCGGATTCACTAATGTCCATCAGGGAAGGAAACTGCCATCCTTACCTGGTCTGCCCTACGTTGGGGTGGTATGGTGGCACAGCGGTTAGCATTGCTGCCTCACAGAGCCAGGGACCCAGGTTCGATTCCACCCTCAGGCAACTGTCTGTGGGGAGTTTGCACATTCTTCCTGTGTCTGTGTCTGTGTCTGTGTCTGTGTGGGTTTCCTCCAGGTGCTCCGGTTTCTTCCCACAGTCCAAAGATGTGCAGGTTGGGTGGATTGGCCATGCTAAATTGTCTGTAGTGTTCAGGGATGTATAGATTAGGGGGATGGGCCTGGTGCAGGATGCTCTGAGGGTCAGTGGTGGACTTGTTGGGCCGAAGGGCCTGTTTCCACCCTGTAGGGATTCTATAATAAAAACACGTGACTCCAGATCCACAGGAATGTGGTTGGCTCTAAACTGCCCTCTGGGCAATAAATGCTGCCTGGCCAGCAATGCCCTCATCCCATGACTGAGTACAGGAGAGTGGGATGATCAGCCATGGTCATTTGATTGGTGGAGCAGGCTCAAATATTGAATAACCTACTCCTGCTCCTATTTTTTTATGTCTCTAATGATAAAAGTTTCACTTCTGTTTAGTTCCATGGAATCTTTATGCAGTGTCAGCAAGAGGCATCAGTTCAACACTGAGGGTTTGAGATATAAGGAGGTGCTGAATAGGCTGGGGCGTTTCTTCCTTGAAGTGTTGGAGGCTGATGGGTGACCTTACAGAGGTTTATAAAGTCATGAGGGGCATGGATAGGGTGAATAGCCGAGGTCTAATCCCCAGGATAGGGGTTTAAGGTGAGAGGGAACAGATATAAAATGAACCTAAGGGGCAACTTTTTCACAGAGAGGGTGGTGCATGTATGGAACGAGCTACCAGAGGAAGTGGTGGAGGCCGGAACAATCACAACATTTAAAAAGCACCTGGATGGGTATATGATTAGGAAGGGTTTAGAGGGATATGGGCCAAATGCTGGCAAATGGGACTAGATTAATTTAGAGTATCTGGTCAGCATGGAGGAGTTGGGCCAAAGGCTCTGTTTCCCTGCTGTGCATCTCTATGACTCTATTACTCCAATAGAGAGGCATGACCAAAGTTTGGGAAACCAGGTGTAGAAATTGAGATAACAAGGTGTAGATCTGGATGAACACAGCAGGTCAAGCAGTATCAGAAGAGCAGGAAAGCTGACGTTTCGGGTCTGGACCCTTCTTCAGAAGAAGGGTACCCGAAACGTCAGCTTTCCTGCTCCTCTGATGCTGCTTGGCCTGCTGTGTTCATCCAGCTCTACACCTTGTTATCTCAGATTCTCCAGCATCGGCAGTTCCTACTATCTCTGAGTCAGGTGTAGAAATTGTTTGGTCTTTTCTCATTCCCAGCCTCCAGCAATCATCCTCAACACTCCCAGACCTTTCTCTCTCCTGCAATCAACTTCCTTTAATAATAAAAACGAAAGCCACAATTTGGCAACACTTAATTGTTGCTTCCTGGTTAAATTTCAATCATGTATGGAAATTAGCTCGACACTTTAGTTACTCAATAAACGTTACATAATTTATGCGAGACATTATGCTTTGAATTATTCTATGGGATTCCAGTTTCCAATAATTTAATTCATTAGCCTGACTTCCTCTCTCTATTCTGTTAGTGGTGACATGAACCTACTTACTTTAAAAAGATTAAACCACCACTAAAATAGGGAGAGAGTAATAACAGACCACAAGCATTAACCATTTATATTCAGATATGCCTGTATTGTAATAAAGTTAAAATAAACTGGTAGTAACACTCATCATTTTTATTGGCAGATTTAATTAGGTACACTGAAGGGAGATATTATGTTTATGTGTTCTTAGTTTTAATAATAACTATTAAATAGTTAATATAAATAATGATATATGGAAACAGAAAATATGAAGAGGAGTAGGCCATTCGGCCCTTTGAACCTGCTCCACCATTCAATAGGATCATAGCTGATCATCCAAATCCATCCTGTCCCTGTTTTCTCCCCATGCTTTTTGATACCTTGAGCCCTAAGAACTATATTTGACTCCCTCCTGAAAACATTCAATGTTTTGGCCTTGACTGCTTTCTGTGGCAATGAATTCTACAGGCTCACCACTCTCTGGGTGAAGACATTTCTCCCCATCTCAGTCCTAAATGGTTTACTCTATATCGTTATACTGTTACACTTATTCAAATAATTCTTATTTTATATAAAAGACAGAAATTAACCACTTGCAAGAAAATAAATTTGAGAGTCTTATGGATGATGAGGTATTCATGCTAAATTCCTTCTAATGTGTAGGAATCTAAAGGAGAAATTTGGGCAGTTAAATACAGATTTTGTGAAGCAGCCTTATGTTTTGTGGAGACAGATAAGCCTGCATTTGCACACTGCCAGAGGAAACCTTTGTCACAAGTGCTTGAGCCAAAAGTGATTCCCCGGTTCATAGAATCATGGAGTACAGAAGAGGCCCTTTGGCCCATCGAGCCTACAGTGGCTACACTACTATAAACCTGTACTTGTCCCACTTTCCAGCTTTAGCCCATGACCTTGAATGTTGTGACATTTTAAGTGCTCATCCAAGTCATTTTCAAAGGTTGTGGGGTTACACACCTCAATTACTCTCCTGGGCAGCGCATTCCAGACTTTACCACCCTCTGGCTGAAAACCTTTTCCCTCAATTCCCCTCTAAACCTCCTGCCTTTCTCTTTCAAATTATGCCTGCTCGTTATTGATCCTCTGCCCAGTTCTGGGGAAAAGCCATTGGTTTGAAATGTTAATTTTCTGCTGCTGTCTCCACAGATTATCAGCCAACCTGAGAAGATTTCTCCATCATTCCAGGACCTGCAGTGAATGTCCTTGTATTACGTGAGCGAGAAATTGAAAACATATTCTCCTGTGTGCTCCATTCCTTCTGCTTTTAACACCTATGTCTTGTGTGAAACACTGTTAATGCACCTGTCTATTCTACTGCATTTGAAAGTCACCATTTCTACCAAAAACAGAAATTGCTGGAAAAGCTCAGCAGGTCTGCAGGCATCTGTGGAGAGAAAACAGAGTTATCGTTTCAGGTCCAGTGACCCTTCTTCAGAACTGATTGTGGTGAGGACAAGGTAGGTATCTATGGTGAAGGTGGGGTGGGGAGATGGGGAGGAGTAAATAATAAGTGGAGATAGAGGCAAGAGAGGGAGAACAAAGGTTAGACAGACAAAGAAATAGGTAAAAGTCAGCCCGGAAGAATCAACAGCTGCAGGATGGCACAAGAGGTGCAGCTACCTATCCTTGTTTCAGAGATAATAGGAACTGCAGATGCTGGAGAATCTGAGATAACAAGGTGTAGAGCTGGATGAACACAGCAGGCCA
>JAHRHZ010000273.1:16499687-16513142 GCA_024137785.1 Ginglymostoma cirratum | reverse complement strand
AGGCCCGAAACGTCAAGCTTTCCTGCTCCTATGATGCTGCTTGGCCTGCTGTGTTCATCCAGTCCCACACCTTGTTATCTCGGATTCTCCAGCGTCTGCAGTACCTACTATCTCAGGACATTGGTTAGGCCACTTTTGGAATACTGCATGCAGTTCTGGTTTCCCTGTTATAGGAAAGATGTCATGAAACTTGAAAGGGCTTTGAAAAGATTTACAAGGATGCTGCCAGGTTGGAGGGTTTGAACTACAGGGAGAGGCCGAATAGACAGGGGCTGTTTTCCCTGGAGCGTCGGAGGCTGAGGGGTGACCTTATAGAGGTTTATAAAATCATGAGGGGCATGGATAGGGTAAATAGGCAAGTTCTTTTCTTTGGGATAGGAGAGTCAAAATCTAGTTTAAAGTGAGAGGGGAAAGATTTAAAAGGGACCTAAAGGGCAAGTTTTTCACACAGAGAGTGGTGTGTGTATGGAATGAGCTGCTTGCGGAAGGGGTAGAGGCTGGTAAAATTGTAACATTTGAAAGGCACCTAAATGGATATATGAATAGGAAGGGTTTAGAAGGATCTGGGCCAAATGTTGGCAAGTGAGACTAGATTTATACGGGATATCTGATCGGCACGGATGTGTTGGACCGAAGGGTCTGTTTTTGTGCTGTATATCTCTATCACGCTATGACTCTAAGTGGTTAAATGTGGAATGCATTGGTTGAATTGAAGGACATTCAAAAGGGCATGAGCCAGTTATCTGATAAAAGGAGGAATGTGCAAGATTATGGTGAGAAGACAAGAGAATGTAGCCAAGCGAATTAATCATTTGGAGAGCCGTTGTATTCACAATGGGCTGAATGGCCTCCTTTGGCACTGTAACAACGAAGAAAGGAGCAGCCTGCCGATATGCCCACCTACCTTTGAGCACTTGTCAGTGTACTTTATTTCTTGAAGTTGGTCACCTACACGCTGTCAATCACAGGCTTATTTTCTTGTATCCAATAAACAAGGCTCAGGTACCCAAAAGTAAGGGTGATGATCTCAATATCTGCCCACCTTCCAGCTTGAGGTCAGTTTACATCATTCCAGGAGCATGTCCTGGTTTTTCTAACAGGCTACAGCCACCATCCTGCTCACGATATCAAAAATAGGAGAAGAAGGAGGCCATTCAGCCCTTCGAATCTGCTCCACCATTCAATATGATTGTGGCTGATCATCCAACTCAGTCCCCTATTTCTGCTTTCACCCCATACTCTTTGATCAATTTATCCCTAAAAACTATATCTCACTCCTTCTTGAAAACATGCAGTGGTTTGGCCTCAACTGCTTTCTGTGGCAGATAATTCCACAGGCTCCCCGCTCTCTGGGTGAAGAAATTTCTCCTCATCTCAGTCCTCCATGGCCTACCCTATATCCTAAAAGTCCGAGGCATTTCTAGGGAGTGTTTCTGTTTATTTCGAGGGAGAAAAAGGCAACAGCTTTGCTGCTTGTGTTGCCTCAAGGTCAGAAATCACATGATACCAGGTCAGAGTCCAACAGGTTTATTTGAAAACACTAGCTTTCGGAGCTCTGCTCCTTCCTCAGGTGTAGTGTAGAAGAGGAGGTATACTGACATGGAATTTATAAACAGAAAGGTGACAACTCTAAAAATGGCTCGCTGACTGCCTCATATTGAATCTTAAAACAGTTAGAAAGGGCACCAGCACCGCCACATCAAGGATTGGCTCATGCTGTGCCTACTAAATTCAAAGAACTATCTCCAGATATTTTCGAACCAATATTCTGATCAGCAAAAGAATCATTTCAGCAGATCCTATGAACAGGAACTACTAAGCTACTAAATTTTTCAAGATGGCGATGCCAGCGCGATAGAGTGTTCATGCTCCTGATCCTGTCTGGTGCCATCCTTTTCTCTCTCTCCTTTTGGTCTTTTTCTTTTCTTTCTTCACTTCCGGAATGATACGAATCACCTGTGGAGCAGCTGGGGCTTGAACATGGACCTCCTGGCCCGGCAGTAGGGACATATCACAAGATCCCTTTCATGAGCATCATTATCAAGTCCAATTCCTTACATACCTTGCAGTTGGTAAATTTGCCGTAGCCTCCCTCTCTCATCAGATTTCGGTTTAACCTGAGGACCACCATGCCTCAGGCAAGGGGAATATCCTTTTTGGTGACCTCAACTGGTACAGGAATTGAACCCAACCTAGTAGCATTACTCTCTGCAGTCCAGCCAACTGAGCTAACTCCGCTGCCTTACAGTAAACCCGCACTTCAAAATACACCTGATCGCCTCTTAAGGGCTTGGGGCCCACTGGCGGCCGTGCAAGGTGCTACACAAATGCAATTCCTTCTTTCTTTCCCACTTAATTATCAAAAAGAAACATGAGGGGAGCTCACCTTTCTTGCAGTGAGAAACTTTGTGCTTGCTTGTAAGCTCCCAGCATCACCTGTGGGCCGCGGTGAAAAGTTCCGTAGAAATCATATTCATCTCTCAGTCACACAATCATGTCCTTGTTCTTAAACTCTGGCTTCTTAACGACATTCCAGTGATTACGGATTGGGGGCATTCTGATAGCCCTGGGAAAACAGACGCCAGTGTTCCAGCAAACATTAGGCTTCCAATAGCCCCTGACAACATTGGAAAATTATATTAAAAAGATGCGGTCAAAAATACTGAAGCTTGTTACTTTTGATATTTGTGGGCAGCAGTTATAATTTTGGAAAAGCAATGAAAAGCAGTGGACTCCTCAACCACAATATTTGCACCTGTTGAAATTTCCACTGCGTTTTCAGAAGTTAAGCTGACAGAAAAATAGATTTATATCTCTCAGAGCTACCTGTGGCCTGCCATTTCCTCACTAACAGTCTATCTAAGGTGCATTACTCTAACCTCTTTGATTATGAAGTGCTGAAGGATTTTCCCTTTTACAGCATTCTCCAAGATTCTTGTGTCGCAATATTATGTGTACAACTGATTTCCCAATCCAGCATTTCAGCATTTAAGAAGAAACATTGTCCTGTGCGTTTGACAATTTGTCATCTGTAGTCCATCACATATTCACCAGAAAATAGCATTTTGTCTGTAAAGTGTTACAGGAAAACAATCAACAAATTCTGAATAAGGCTTGTACCATTTTCTCACACTGGTTTTTAATCTGCTGCCTGTTTGTATCTTAAGAAAGGTTTATTTAAGATTTATTTATTCATCGGCTCTGATACACTATTGAAATGGATGAACCAACAGCCAATTGTCGAGATTAAAGCTGTTCTTTTTTAGAGCGCCACCGTTTATGTCTCTGCACAACATTTATTTCTGCAAACAATATGGGATAATTTGTGCACTTTGTTGCCCAGCCCGATCAAGAAGGATAGAAACTCAGCATTTTGCATTTGTTCGGATTTTTCAAGGTATGTTTGGCTCTGCTATTCTATCAGTGCCATCAAAGACCGTCTGCTGTGAAGCTGCAGCGTTTGACGGAACAGCACTGATGCCTCACAGCACCAGGGATCCGGGTGCGATCCCACCCTCGGGCGACTGTCTGTGTGGAGTTTGCATATTCTCCCCGTGTCTGTGCGGGATTCCTCCGGGTGCTCTGGTTTCCTTCCACAGTCCAAAGATGTGCAGGTTAGGGTGGATTGGCCATGCTAAATTGCCCATAGTGTTCAGGGATGTGTCGATTCGGTGGGTTATAAGGGGAATGGGTCTGGCTGGGATGTTCTGAGGGCCTGTTGCCACACTGTAGGGGTTCTATGATTCTATGATTGACAGTTTCTGTGACTGTAATAGTGAAGCTATCATTGCTAGAACAGACCATGGGACGGCTTGCTCATTACAGAGAGGGTCAACTGGTGGTGGTTTAACTAAGGGTCACCTCATCTCAGGGAAAGGGAAAACGTTGAGAAGGAGAGCCTTCCACGGTCACCTCAGTGGGAACTGAACCCACTCTGTGTGGCAAGCCTGGCAGCCAATTAAGCTAACCATTGCACAAGCCACTTTCGGAATACTCTGTTCAGTTCTGGTCTCCTTGCTGTAGAAAAGATGTTGTTAAGCTTGAAAGGGTGCAGAAAATGTTTACAATAATGTTGCCAGGGTTGTAGGATTTGAGCTATAGGAAGAGGCTGGAAAGGCCGGGGCTACTTTCCCTGGAACATCGGAGGTTGAGGGGGGATTATGGAGGTCTATAAGATCATGAGGGGCATGGATAGAGTTAATTGGCAAGGTCTTTTCCCCAGGGTAGGGGAGTCAAAAATTAGAGGGCATAGGTTTAAGTTGAGAGGGGAATGATTTAAATGGGACCTGAGGAGCAACTTTTTCACACAGTGTGTGTATGGAATGAGCTGCCAGAGGTGGTGGTGGAGGCTGGTACAATTACAACATTTAAAAGGCATCTGGGTGGGTATATGAACAGCAAGGGCTTAGAGGGATGTGGCCAAATGCTGGGAAATGGGACTAGTTTAATTTGGGATATCAGATCGGCATGGACGAGTTGGACTGAAGGGTGTGTTTCCATGCTGCAAATCTCTATGACTCTAAGCACAGCAGGGGCTATTCCCTGACTGCAGAAAGTTACTGTGCAGAGAGTTTTGGGAGTTTGTATCCACAAATCACAAAAAATACTATCATCAACGCAGGGTAATATGAAAGATAACTGGAATGCTTGCCGTTATCACAAAGGGAATGGTGTGTCAAAATGAGGAGTTTTGCGAAATCTATACAATACACTAGTCAGATCGCAAATGGAATACAATGAACAATTTTGGGTCACTTGTCTAAGGAAAGATATCCTGGCATTGGAGGCAGTCTAGAGTACGTTCACTAGGCTGATACCAGCTATGGAAGCACTGTGTTATGAGGAGAGGTTGAGTAAATTGAGCCTGTACTTGTTGGAATATTGGAGAATGAGAAGAGACCTAAATGAAACATATAACGCTCTTTGAAGACTTGACAGGGTAGATGCAGAAAGGTTGTTTCACCTTGTGGGAGGGTCTTGGACCAGAGGATGCAATCTCAGAATAAGGCGTTGCACAGTTTAGGTAGGTATGAGGGGAAATTTCTTTTCTCAGATAGGAATGAACCTGTGGAATTCTTTTATTGAAGAGGGCTATCAAGGCTGGGTCATTCAGTACATTCAATGCTGAGCAAGACAGAGTTTTAATCAATAACGGGGTCAAGGGTTATGGGGACAAGGCAGGAAGCTAAGGATTATTCTCCAGGTGCTCTGGTTTCCTCCCACAGTCCAAAGATGCACAGGTTAGGTGAATTGGTCATGCTAAGTTGCCCGTAGTGTCCAGTGATGTGTAGGTAAGGTGGATTAGCCATGAGAAATTCAGGGTTACAGGGATAGGGTAAGGGGGTGAGTGTGGGTGGGATGCTTTTTGGAGAGTCAGTGTAGACTTGTTGGGCCTAATGGCCTGTTTCCACACTGTAAGGATTGTATGGCTCTATGGTTCTTTAGTGTAGTTATCAGATCAGCCATGACCTCATTAAAAGACAGGGCAGGTTCAAGGGCTGAACAGCCTACTCCTGTTCCAATTTCTTATGGTCTTACGGTCTAACAATGCAGCACTTCCTCTGTATTCTGAAGGAATGTCAACTTAGGTTTGAACATAAGAACACAAGAACCAGGAGCAAGCTTAGGCCATTCAGCCCTTTGAGTTTGCTCCATCATTATATATAGTCATGGCTGATCAGCACCTTGGCCTCAATTCCAATTTCCTCCTTGTTCTCCCCATAACCCCTTACAAACTAAAAATTTGTCTATATTCTCCTTAGACTTACTCTTTGTCCCAGCATCTTCCAGACTCTGGGGCACTGAATTCCACTGGTTCATGACTACTTGTGAGAAGTAATTTCTCCTCATCTCTGTTTTAAATCTGCCCTCCTGCCCTAAAATTATGAACTCTTGTTATAGATTACCCCATGTGAGGGAACATGCACTCTATGGCTACTTCGTTAATCCCTTTTACTATCTTAAATATCTCAATTAGATCTCCTGTTCAATCTCTCCTCATAGAACAAACCCCTTGCCTCTGAAGTCAATTTAGTGGACATCCTCTGTACTACCTTCAATGAAACAACATCCCTCCTCAAAAGTGGAACTAAAATTTTACACAATACTCCAGGTGCAGTCTCTCTAATAAAAACCAGAAGAAGAAAAGCTGATGCTGTAAATCGGGAACAAAAACAGAACTTGCTGGAAAAGCTCAGCAGGTCTGGCAGCAGCTAGCAGTTATTCAGTCTGGCCTGTACATTGCAGAGGCTGGGCGCCAGTTCTCAGATACCTCCTCCTATCTTCCCGTAGACCATGACCCCACCATGACTCATCAGGCCATTGTATATACTACAGTAACGGACCTCATTTCATCTGGTGCTCCACTCTGCTCTGCTTCCAAGTCCCCCCACCCCACACAGCTCGCTTCTACCTCCTTCCAAAAATCCACAAACTGTCCGGGCAGTCCCATTGTTTCAGCCTGTTCCTGTCCCACAGAACTTATCTCTTCTTATCTTGACTCAGTCTTTTCTCCTCTGGTCCAATCCCAGCCCAAGTACATCCATCATTCCTCTAATGCCTTACGCCGGTTTCAAAACTTTGAATATACCAGGTCCAACCGCCTCCTCTTTACCATGGATGTGCAATCCCTTTAGACGTCTGTTCCCCACCAGGAGAGTCTTAGGGCTCTCCACTTCTTCCTTGAGTAAAGGCCTAAACCATCCCCACCCACCACAACCCTCCTCCACTTGGCCGAGCTCGTCCTCATCCTCAACGACTTCTCTTTTAACTCCTCTCGTTTTCTTCAGGTCTTCATGTCCCCCGGTTATACCTGTTGCTCCGTGGGTTCTGAGGAAGCGTTACTGGACCCGAAATGTTAACTCTGATTTTTCCTTCGCAGATGCTGCCAGAGCTGCTGAGCTTTTCCAGCAACTTTGTTTATGTTCCTGATTTACAGCATCCGCAGTTCTTTTGGTTTTTATACCTGTCTCTTCATGGGGTATGTGGAACATTCCTTGTTCCAGTCCTATTCTGGCCCCCACCCACAACTCTTTGTCCGATATATCGATGATATCATCAGTGTTGCTTCCCTCTTTCTTCTGGAATTGGAAAAGTTCATCAATTTAGTTTCCAATTTTCACCCTGCCCTGACTGTCACCTGGTCTATCTGTGACTCCTCCCTTCCCTTTCTCGACATCTCTGTTTCCATCTATGGTGATACA
This sequence comes from Ginglymostoma cirratum, assembly GCA_024137785.1. Classification (NCBI taxonomy): domain Eukaryota; kingdom Metazoa; phylum Chordata; class Chondrichthyes; order Orectolobiformes; family Ginglymostomatidae; genus Ginglymostoma; species Ginglymostoma cirratum. The sequence goes on along the minus strand of JAHRHZ010000273.1, from coordinate 16,505,940 downwards.
CTGACCACTAATATCCACCATAAACCCACCAACTCCCACAGTTACCTGGAATATACGTCCTCACACCCTGCTTCCTGTAAAGACACTGTTCCAATATTCCAGTTCCTCCGTCTCCGCCGCATATGTTCCAATGAGGTCAGTTTTGACCAGGGAGCCTATTAAATGTCTACCTTCTTCCTCAACTGAGGATTCCCCACCACCAATGTCGACAGGGTCCTCAACTAGGTCCGACCCATCTCCTGCATTTCTGCCCTCACCCCTTCTCTTCCCCCGCCCCGCAACAGCGATATTGTTCCCCTTGTCCTTACCTACCATCCCACCAGCATCCACATCCAGAAGATCATCAGAAGCTATTTCCGCCACTTCCAGCAAGATGCCACCACCAGACACATATTCCCCTCTCCTCCCACCTTCTGCAGGGACTTTTCCCTCTGGAACACCCTGGTCCACTCTTCCTTCATCCCCAACAATACCCCCACAGTGCTATGGCACCTTCCCCTGTAACTGGCAAAGGTACAACACCTGCGCATTTAACTCCTCGCTCCCCAGTATCCAAGGGCCCAAACATACCTTCCAGATGAAGCAACACTTCACCTGCACTTCCCAGAATCTAGTCCCTACTGCATTCGCTGCTCACAATGTGGTCTCCTCTACATTGGGGAAACGAAGTGTAGATTGGGTGATCGCTTTACAGAACATGTACGTTCTGCTGGCAAAAAAGATCCTGAGCTACCTGTTGCCTGCCACTTTAACACATCACCCTGTTCCCTGGCCAACATCTCTGTCTCTGGCTTGCTGCAGTGTTCCAGTGCTAGCTGAAAGAACAACACCTCATTTTCCGCTTGGGGACCCTATAGCCCTCCGGACTCAATATCGAGTTCAATAATTTTAGGATCTAAACTCTCCCATCCCATCCCCTACCCCACACACCAGGCCTTGTTATCACATAGCCTGCCATTACGTACTTCCTGTTGTTAGTCACTAACACTCCCACTATAGATATTCACCCTCCCAGCCTGATCGTTATCCCTTCCTTTGTCTGTCCAACTGTTCTTCTCTCCTTGTGCCCTACCCCTACCCTACGCCTAACCCCCACCCCCACCCCCACCCCCAGCCTTGTTTCTGCATGTAAACCGACATTTTCCCAGTCACCATCAGTTCAGAGGTAGGGTCACCAGACCCGAAACGTTAACTCTGATTTTTTTCTTCACAAATACTGCCAGACCTGCTGAGCTTTTCCCAACAACTTCATTTTTGTTGCAGTCTCACTAATGCCTTGTACAGTTGCAGCAACGTTTTCCTACATTTATGCTCTATTCCTCCAACAATAAATGCTAACATTCCACTTGCCTTCCTTTAGCTCCTGCATGCTAGCTTTCTGCAATGTGCAGATCATGTGTCAATGTATCAAGTGTGGGGTTTGAACCCATAACTCTCTGCTCCATAAGCAAGGGGACTACCCACAGAGTCAGGGGTAACATACTGCAGACAATGTCAATATCCCAATGATTGTTTATATAGTTTTAAACATTTTCTTCTGTTTTTATTGAAATCTATTTCATCACACGGATGTATGGTATAAATTTGATTAATTCTGGGACAGAATATTGTAAAACTGATGAAAGGCCAAAGTCTGAAATGTTAACGCTGTTTTACTCCCTCCACAGATGATGCCAGAATTGCCATTTCAGACTATATTTCAAATGCCCAGCCACCGTAATATTTTACTCTTCTTAAACATGCACATCCTCCTAGTCTGTAGAACCCAGATACAGCCTATACCTTGAGCAAAAAAATGCCTACTGGATCACAACATATGGATAGACATTGCCAAGCTGCCTGTAACGCTTTGTCAAACTGCTGCAGGGAAATAAACTGTTTTGATGGGTTTTAATTGGCCCCCTCTTGTTAATATTGAGAAATATTCTTTCATGAATCTGTGAAAAATCAGTTTCTCTCTGCTATATTTTGTTGGTTTTGACCAATGATTGCAGTACATGGTTGGAAACCTAAAGGTGTCACTCTGCCTATATAGATAGAGCTCCCAAGTTCTCATTAACAGAATAGACTCTCAATGACCAAGATTTGGATTTCAACATTTTCTGTTTTGTGAATGTGTGTATGTGTGTGAAAGTGCATGTGTAATTGTGTGTGGGTATATGTGCATTATTGTGAGGTTGCATGAGTGTTCATGTGGCTGAGTATGTAGGAAGTGCATCTGAGTGTGTAGGTGTGAGCATTTATGTGTATGTGTGCAAGAATGTGTGAGAGCAAGTGCACAAGTGAAAATGTTCTGTGTAGGGTTGTGTGAGTTTATGTATGTGCATGAGAGTGTGCGTAAAAATGAGTGTGTGTCTCTGAATGTGGTCATTCCAGTGTGAGCAGGTGTGTGAGAATGTGAGCATGTATTTGTGCAAACAGGTGTGTGAGTATGTGACAGTGTGTCTGAGTAAATGAGTGGATGTGCTTGAGTGAGAGTGTGTTTTTGTAAGTGTGAGCATTTGAGTGGGAATACGTGTAAGTGTGTGGATGTGAGTGAGTGTGTGAGAGTGTGCACACATGCATATGAATGTGCACATGAGTGTGTGTGTGATTGTGAGAGTGAGAGTATTTGTGTGAGCATAAGTGCGAGTGTGTGTGTGCGTTTCAGAGTCCATTTATTCTCTTTATTCTCAACTCATTCTCTTTCAGATTTCTGTTTATTCACTAATTTATTCCTATTGTCTTATGACTGAATGTGTGCCTTTGGGAAACAGAATAAGCTTAGCATTATGAATCATTTAATTGAGTGTCGATCTATCTATCTAGCTATCTATCTATCTGTCAGTGAGACACAGTGTTTTGACTTTCATTATGATAATTATCTTGAGCTGACTTCTCAGCAGCAAACCAGCCACCCACATTTTCGGAGCTTAATTACTTCTGACTACAACTTTCCCGATGAAATGTTGACTCCTTTCAGGCACGAACGAGCTCACTGTCACCTCACTCCAGACGTGTTTTTTGAGATGTGAGTCTTAGAGCAGGTGTAGGTTTGTAGAGGACAGCTGATAGCCTGTCCTGCCTAGTCATTAAAGAATTGGTTTGTGGAAGCAGCCGTCTATCCCGAGCTTTGAGACATATTGTACTGAACAAGGGATTGTATGTGATTTTTGGGCTGTGTAATTTGGCCCTGCTATTCTACAAGTCCTTGAACCAACTTCAGCATATCTCCTCCACAAAATTGTGACTTTTAACATAACTTTTGGACAAGTTGTGGGCAGCTTAAACATGTTGTCTTTTTCCCCCTATAGCAAATGTGGGCATTGCTGGCTGCGCATTTGTAATTAGATATTGCCTTTCAACTAGTTGGCATAGTTAATAGAATCCCTACAGTGTGGAAACAGGTCCTTCAGCCCAACAAGCCCACACTGACCCTCAGAGCATCCCACCCAGACCCATTGCTGTATAACCCACACATCCCTGAACACTACAGGCAATTTAGCATGGCCAATCCACCTAACCTGTATATCTTTGGACTGTGGAAGGAAACCAGAGGAAACCCACACAGACATGGGGAGAATGTGCAAACTCCACACAGACATCACCCGAGGGTGGAATTGAACCCAGGTCCCTGGCACTGTGAGGTAGCTTTGCTAATCATTGAGCCACCATGTCAAAGACAGCAATCATGGTGGTATGTTGTCAAACTTGATATGGTGCTGAAAAGATTTACAAGGATGTTGCTAGGGTTGGAGGGTTTGAGCTATAGGGAGATCCTGAATAGTCTGGGCTATTTTCCCTGGAGTGTCAGAAGCTGAGAGGTGACCTTACAGAGGTTTGTAAAATCATGGATAGGGTGAATAATCAAGATCTTTTCTCCAGGGTAGGGGAGTTCAGAACTAGAGGGCATAGGTTTAAGTTGAGAGGGGAATGATATAAAAGGGACCTGAGGAGCAACTTTTTATCGCACAGGGTGGTGCATGTATGGAATGAGCTGCCAGAGGAAGTGGTGGAGGCTGGTACAATTACAACTTTTAAAAGACATCTGGATGTGTCTATGAATAGGAAAACTTTAGAGGGATATAGGCCAAATGCTGACAAATGGGACTAGATTAATTTCAGGTATCTGATTGGCGTGAATGCTTTGGATTGAAGAGCCTGTTTCTGTGCTGTACAACTCTATGACTCTATGACAGTTACAAGGGGTCATAGAAATATAGAAACATAGAAGGTAGGAGCAGGACGAGGCCATTCAGCCCTTCGAGCCTGCTCCGCCATTCTTCACAATCATGGCTGATCATCCAACTCAGTAACCGAATGTTGCTTTCTCCCCATAATCTTTGATTCCATTCTCCCTGAGTGCTATATCTAGCCACCTCTTGAATACATTCAATATTTTGGCATCAACTACTTCCTGTGGTAATGAATTCCACAGGGTCACCACTCTTTGGGTGAAGAAATGTCTCCTCATCTCCGTCCTAAATCGTCTACCCTGAATCCTCAGACTGTGACCCCTGGTTCTGGGTACATCCACCATCGGGAACATCCTCTCTGCATCTACCCTGTCTAGCTCTTAAGTCTCTATGAGATCCTCCCTCATTCATCTGAACTCCAGCGAAAACAATCCTAACCTAGTCAACCTCTCCTCATACATCAGTCCCATCATTCCCAGAATCAGCCTGGTAAACCTTCGCTGCACTCCCTCGAGAGCAAGAGCATCCTTTCTCAGAAAAGGAGACCAAAACTGCACACAATATTCCAGGTGTGGTCTCATCAAGGCCCTGTATAACTGCAACAACACATCCCTGCTCCTGTACTCGAAACCTCTCGCAATGAAGGCCAACATACTATTTGCCTTCTTTACCACCTGCTGCACCTGCCTGCTTACCTTCAGCAACTGGTGCACATGGACACCCAGGTCCCATTGCACACTCCATTCTCCCAATTTACAGCCATTCAGGTAGTAATCTGCCTTCTTGTTTTTGCTTCCAAAGTGAATAACCTCACATTTACCCAAATTTTACTGCATCTGCCATTGATTTGCCCACTCACCCAAACTGTCCAGATCACGCTGAAGGATCTCTGCATCCTTGTCACAGTTCACCCTCCCACCCAACTTGGTATCATTTTCAAACTTGGAGATATTACATTTTGTTCTCTAATACAAATCATTGATATATATTGTGAATAGCTAGGGCCCCAGCGCCGATCCCTGTGGCACCCCACTAGTCACTGCCCACCAATTTGAAAAGGACCCATTAATTCCTACTCTTTGTTTCCTCTCTGCCAACCAGTTTTCTATCCAGCTCAGTACACTTCCCCCATGATTTTAAGATTGTCAGCAAGAGATGAGTAGAAACTTCTTTAATCAGAGAATTGTTAGGATTTGTAATGTGTTGCCTGGGAGAGTGGTGGAGGCGGAATTCATAGGAGGTTTCAAAAGAAAGCTGGACATATATCTGAAAGTGATGAACTTAGAGGGCAATGGAGGCGAGGGCTGGAGGCTGGGACAAGCTGGGTAGCTCTTTTGGGACGTTTAAAGACATGATGGGCAGAATGGCTTCCTGCTGGAGTGTAAAATTCTCTGATTTTAATTATCCTTGAGAAGATAGTTCTTGAACAGCTGTGGCCATTAAAACTTCTCGATATATGAATGGGCAACCATTAACCTTTGACTTCCAGGCGTGTTATTGACAAAATCTACAGCACAGGGACAAGCCATTCAGCACAACTGGTCTATATGTATCTATATTGCTTCTGAGCCTCATGACCTCACTATTTAGGGAGGGAAACACAATTTGAACATTCTACAAAACAACCTTGCCATTGTCACTAAATCAGCAGATACTGTGTGACCATATGACCAATTAATTCCATTCTCAATTCCTAATCAACAATATTAGGAACTGAATTACAGATGTGACCCCGAGTGTAAAAGACAATGTAACATTACAAGCATGGGGCTGGATGAACACAGCAGGTCAAGCAGCATCATAGGAGCAGGAAAACTTGACGTTTCGGGTCTAAACCCTTCATCAGAAATGGGGGAGGGGAAGAGGGTTCTGAAATAAATAGGGAGAGAGGGGGAGGCGGATAGAAGATGGATAGAGGAGAGGATAGGTGGAGAGGAGGCAGACAAGTCGAAGAGGCGGGGATGGAGCCAGTAAAGGTGAGTGTAGGTAGGGGGGTAGGGAGGAGATAGGTCAGTCCAGGGAGGACGGACAGGTCAAGGGGGCGGGATGATGTTAGTAGATAGGAGATGGGGGTGTGG
>JAHRHZ010000273.1:16439168-16499287 GCA_024137785.1 Ginglymostoma cirratum | reverse complement strand
TGTAACCGCAGGAAGTGCTACACCTGCCCCCACACCTCCTCCCTCACCCCAATCCCAGGCCCCAAGAAGACTTTCCACATCAGGCAGAGGTTCACCTGCACATCTGCCAATGTGGTATACTGCATCCGCTGTACCCGTTGTGGCTTCCTCTACATCGGGGAAACCAAGCGGAGGCTTGGGGACCGCTTTGCAGAACACCTGCGCTCGGTTCGCAACAAACAACTGCACCTCCCAGTCGCGAACCATTTCAACTCCCCCTCCCATTCCTCAGACGACATGTCCATCCTTGGCCTCCTACAATGCCACAGTGATGCCACCCGAAGGCTGCAGGAACAGCAAATCATACTCAGCCTGGGAACCCTGCAGCCCAATGGCATCAATGTGGATTTCACAAGCTTCAAAATCTCCCCTCCCCCAACCGCATCCCAAAACCAGCCCAGCTCATCTCCACCTCCCTAACCGGTTTTTCCTCTCACGCCAAGCCACACCCCCATCTCCTATCTACTAACATCATCCCGCCCCCTTGACCTGTCCGTCCTCCCTGGACTGACCTATCTCCTCCCTACCCCCCTACCTACACTCACCTTTACTGGCTCCATCCCCGCCTCTTCGACTTGTCTGCCTCCTCTCCACCTATCCTCTCCTCTATCCATCTTCTATCCGCCTCCCCCTCTCTCCCTATTTATTTCAGAACCCTCTTCCCCTCCCCCATTTCTGATGAAGGGTTTAGGCCCGAAACGTCAAGTTTTCCTGCTCCTGTGATGCTGCTTGACCTGCTGTGTTCATCCAGCCCCATGCTTGTTATCTCGGATTCTCCAGCATCTGCAGTACCTTTTATCTCTGTAACATTACAATATGTTTGATACTTGCCTGTTGCAGATAGAGTTATCGATGGAGATTGACTGTGATGCCATTTTGTTTTACCGGGGCAACTTCCAAGATAGAGTCATGCAGCATGGAAACAAACCCTTCAGTCCATCTCATCCATGTCAACCAGACATCCCAATCTGACCTCGTCCCATTTGCCAGCATTTGGTACATATCCCTCTAAAACCTTCCTATTCATATACCCATTGAGATGCCTTTTAAATGTTGTAACCCTACCAGCCTCCACCACTTCCTCTGGCAGCTCATTCCATACACGCACCACCCTCTGTGTGAAAAAGTTACACCTCAGGTCCCTTTTAAATCTTGCCCCTCCCATCTTAAACCTATGCCCTCTAGTTTTTGACTCTCCCACCTTAGAAAAAGTACATTGGCTATTCACCCAATCCGTGAACTTTATGATTTTATAAACCTCTATAAAATCACTCCTCAGCCTCCGACACTCCAGGGAAACAAAATTCCAGCCTATCCAGCATCCCCTTAAAACTCAAACTCTCCAACCTGGCAGCACCCTAGTAAATCTTTTCTGCACCTTCTCAAGTTTAACAATGTCGTACATTTAGCGTGGAGACCAGAACGGTATGTAGTATTCTAAAAGTGGCCTCACCAATGTCCTGTACAGCAGCAACATGATGTCCCAGTTTCTGCACTCAGTGTTCTGGCCAGTGAAGGCAAGCATGCCACAGACCTTCTTCACCACCCTGTCTACATGTGACGGCACGTTCAAGGAACTATGAACCTGCATTCCACGGTCTCTTTGTTCAGCAACACTCCCCAGGGCACTACCATTAACTGTAGAAGTCTTGTCCTACGATGTTAAAAGAGAAATGAAATTGACCTGAGGACATTTGTCCAGAAATTCCGAAATTGAACCTGAAGGTTAGAGGTTAAAATTGTTCTTAATGAGAAATTGAATTGTACCTGCCTCCCACAGTAATTAATTTTATTTGATTCATTCACAGGATTTGGGAGCTGTTAACTAAGCAAATATTTATTGCCCATTCCTAATAGCCCTTTGAACTGTTGCAGTCTGCATGGCGTAAGTTTAGCCACAATGCCCTTTGGGACAGAATTCCAAGATTTCAATCCAGTGACAGTGAAAGAATGGTGATATATTTCCAAGTCAGAATGGTAGGGGGATGGGAGGGAAACTTTCAGGTGGTGTCAATCAAATGTATCTGCTGCCCTTGTCCATCTGGATGGAAGTAGTCATGGGTTTGGAAGGTGCAGTCTGAGGAGTCTTGATGCTTGTAGCTTCAAGATACTGGGATTGGGATTCCACCAGGGATTTGCTGATTGGAAAATGAAACAGGTAGCCTTCTGCACTTCGCTAAAAGACAAATTTCATCCATGTATTGCTGTTGTGCGGTAGTGGTCATTTTCTGTGTCTCTGGGTTTGGACTGGGACCTCTCATTGTGTATCTATAATTTACCTCTGTCCACTCACTTCCAAAGTCACTCACACACACAGAAGTCGAAGGACAGGTTATTTGAGCTGTGGAGTTCCCAGTGCACAGCTGTAGGTTCATCGAACTAGAACTCTGATAAGTTGCAATGCAAAATTACTTATGGTAATTTGGATTGATTCCCAAGGTAATGACAGAACGAGGAAAGTCAAGGTGAAGGGAGGTATTTTTTCTCTCCTGGCTTGACCTTTCTTCCCTGCAAAACTGAAACACAGAATTGTTAGAGAGCAGAAGGAAACCATTTGGCCCATCATGTCTGTACCAGCTCTCCAAAGGAGCATTTCACCTAGTTCCTTTCTCCCACCTTCTCTGTACCTTCCTCCTTTTGCAACTGACCATCTAATTGTCTCTCAGAAGCTTCAATGAACCTGACTCCACCATACTCTCATGGTTCAGGAATTTCAAATCCTAAACACGTGTTGTGTGAAAAAGGTTCACTCATTTCAATGTTGTTTCTTCTGCCAATTATTTTTACTCTGAGCCTACTTGCCCTCTATCCTTCCAAGAGTGGAAAATAGTTTCTCCTTATTTACTCTGTCGAAACTCTTTATGATTTAAGGATGAAATATATTTTTAGTTAGTAATGGGTTGAAAGTTTAAGAAGAGCAGCAGGAAGCTGGAGCTGGGGCCAAGGTGAGATCAACCATAGTTGTATTAAATGGCGGAGAAAGTTTGAAGGCTCTATTGCCTACTCCTACTCTTGATTGTGAAGGTATTCTCTCCTCTTGGCCTTCCCCTTTGCAAGGGAAACATACCCAATTTCTCTGAACTATCTTTGTAGCTGAATGTACTGAAGTGAAGAGTGCTCATTGGCCAACCCATTCCAATGGCAACATATGATCTTGAGACTCATTGGCTTTCATCAGGCGTAGCCCCAACACTCTGCGATCTGTGCGCTCTGATGCCTCTCGCAGATGCCCAATTTTCAGACACCATCACTGATGGCCATGCTTTCTATTTACCTATAAGTCTGACACTCCAGAATTTCTCTCCTAAATCTGTCTCATAGAGAAATAGAGCTATACAGCACGGGAACACGCTCTTCACCATGCCACACTGAACTAGTCCCATTTGCCTGTGTTTGGCCCATATCCCTCTAAACCTTCCCTGTAGATGTACCTTTCCAAATGTCTTTTAAGTGTTGTAATTATATCAGCCTCCACTGCTTCCACATGCACCACCCTCTGCATGAAAAAGTTGCCCCTAAGGCCCTTTTAACTCTTTCCCCTTTCACCTTAAACCTATGCCATCTAGTTTTGAATTCCCCCCACCCTAGGGAAAATACCTTGTCTATTCGCCTAAATCATGCCCCTATGATTTTATGAACTTCTCTAAGGTCACTCCTCAACCTCCGATGCTCCAGGGAAAGTAGCTCTATTTTATTCAGCCTCTCCCTTTTGCTCCAACCCTCCAACCTCCAACATCCATGTAAATCTTTTCTGAACCCTTTGAAGTTTCACAACGTCCTTCCTCTGGCAGGGAGACCAGAATTGCACACAGTATTCTAATAGTGGCCTAACCAGGTCAGCTGCAACATAACTCACCAAGCCGTCTCAATGCATTCCTCCTGAATGACACTTTAAAACACGTGCCAATTGATGTTGAGCCACATGCCACTCTGCTGACCTTACCTCCATCATGAATCTCCGATTTCTGAAGGTAATTTCTCTTTGAAATGTTTATTAGAGAAAAGATTTGCACCTCTCCCTCCTGGGCCACTGCTCGGGGGAAGGGTATCTCAAGATAAAGCTGGTTTATTATTCGGTGCATTTGACTGAGATGGTTCCCAACCCTTCCTGCCCCACTCCCGCACAACACTCAGGATCATAGATTTAGAGTAGTTGAGACGTACAGCATAGAAACAGGCCCATTGACCCATTGTGTCAACCAAAAAGCTCCAAACTACACGAATCCTGCTTATCTGCATTTGTCCATAGCCTACTATGGCCTGACAGTTCAAGTGCTCTGGCCTGACATTTTAATTTCTCAGTTGCTACACTGCAGAAGGAGGCATTTCAGCCCATTGTGCCTGCTTCGGTTCTATCCCCTAATGCCAATTTTCTGTCTTTACCCCATCTCCCTGCACAAAATTTCTTCCCAAATAACCATCCAATGCCCTTTTGAATGCCTCATTGAGCCCGCCTCCACCATATTTCCAGGCAGTGCACAGCCTAATTACTCACTGTATGAAATTGATTGGTTTCTCACATCACGCCGGATTTGTTTACGCGTCACTTTAAATCTGTACCGCCTCGTTCTTTTTATCTTCCTTAAAAGTTCAGACAGAGAAACAAATAGATTTAGAGATTATCCCCTTAAAGGAGCCAAAGAAGCGTCTGTGATTATCGAAGGCATTTAGGTGTATCTGAGCAGAGCATTGAAACAGTACCCAGAACCTAAACTATTCTCACAGTCAGGTCAAACTCCTCTCTTTGTGTTTTAGTGAAACCTTTACTTTCACCAGATTAGCAACATTTGGCAAAATAACAGGCATAAGAGCGTCATCCAGATATGTGATTGGTATTGGTGTTAATGTCACACATCACATCTTCAGTCCACCAATCTCACGGTCAGTCACTTCTGCAGGTGATTTTGTCCCTTACCAAGTAGTTACAGCATGGAAACAGGACACTCAATCTATACTGGGATTTATGCTCCATAAAAGCCTCCTCTTAACATTTCTTTTTTACTTCTTTCTATTCCTTTCGCCCTCCTGTACTTAGCTATTTAACCATTAAACACCTTGATGCCTTTTTACCACAGCTGCTCATTGTGTTGGTCAGTTCCACGTCTCCACTCTCTTTGGAGTAGAAGCTGCTCTTCAAATTGTCTACTGGATTAATTAGGGGCCATTTTATTATCTACAAGCCCCATAGCTGGAAACATCAGCCCTTTCAAATCTTTCCATAATCTTCACAGACCTCTGTTGCATCATTTCTCAGTCTCCTCCAGTGAACGTAGAACATAGAACATAGAACATAGAACATTACAGCGCAGTACAGGCCCTTTGGCCCTCGATGTTGTGCCGACCTGTGAAACCAATCTGAAGCCCATCTAACCTACACTATTCCATTATCATCCATATGTTTATCCAATGACTATTTAAATGCCCGTAAAGTTGGCGAGTCTACTACTGTTACAGGCAGGGCATTCCACGCCTTTACTACTCTCTGAGTAAAGAAAGGCAGGCAAGTTCAACCTTTCTCAATAGTTGTAACGTCACATCTGCTATCACCTTCGGGAAAGCTACTGTTTTGGATCTTTCTTCCATTCAATAGGTTCATGACTGATCTGACATTCCTCACATCCACTTTCCTGCCCTTTCCTCATAATCCTTGATTCCAGGACTGATCAAGAATCTGTCTATCTTAGCCTTAAATATACACAAGGACTTTGATCCCACGGCTCTCGGTGGCAAGGAGTTCCAAAGACTCACAACTCTCTGAGAAAAGGAATTCCTCCTTAACTCAGTCTTAAATTGGTGTCTATTTATTCTGAGACTGTACCTTCTCATCCTAGACTCTCCCATGAGGGGAAACATCCTCTCAGCGTTTACCCTGTCAAGCCCCTTAAGAACCCGATATGTTTCAATGAGATCACCTCTCATTCTTGTAAACTCCAGTCAGTAGAGTCCCAACCTGTTTAGCCTTTGCTCATAAGAAAATCCCTCCATACCAGGGATCATTCCAGAGAACTTTCTCTGAACTGCCTCCAATGAAATGATAACTTTCCTCAAACGAGGGGACCAAAACTGCTCCCCTCCAGCCCCACCACACCCGGCACTTTTCCTTGTAACCGCAGGAAGTGCTACACCTGCCCCCACACCTCCTCCCTCACCCCAATCCCAGGCCCCAAGAAGACTTTCCACATCAGGCAGAGGTTCACCTGCACATCTGCCAATGTGGTATACTGCATCCGCTGTACCCGTTGTGGCTTCCTCTACATCGGGGAAACCAAGCAGAGGCTTGGGGACCGCTTTGCAGAACACCTGCGCTCAGTTCGCAACAACCAACTGCACCTCCCAGTCGCGAACCATTTCAACTCCCCCTCCCATTCCTCAGACGACATGTCCATCCTGGGCCTCCTGCAATGCCACAGTGATGCCACCCGAAGGCTGCAGGAACAGCAAATCATATTCAGCCTGGGAACCCTGCAGCCCAATGGCATCAGTGTGGATTTTACAAGCTTCAAAATCTCCCCTCCCCCAACCGCATCCCAAAACCAGCCCAGCTCGTCTCCACCACCCTAACCTGTTTTTCCTCTCACCTCAAGCCACACCCCCATCTCCTATCTACTAACATCATCCCGCCCCCTTGACCTGTCCGTCCTCCCTGGACTGACCTATCTCCTCCCTACCCCCCTACCTACACTCACCTTTACTGGCTCCATCCCCACCCCTTCGACTTGTCTGCCTCCTCTCCACCTATCCTCTCCTCTATCCATCCTCTATCCACCTCCCCTTCTCTCCCTATTTATTTCAGAACCCTCTTCCCCTGCCCCATTTCTGATGAAGGGTTTAGGCCCGAAACGTCAAGTTTTCCTGCTCCTGTGATGCTGCTTGACCTGCTGTGTTCATCCAGCCCCATGCTTGTTATCTCAGATCACCCATATTTCAGATGTGGTCTCACCAGTACCTTGGACAGGTGCAGTAAGACTTTCCCTACTCTTATATTCCAGCCTCCTTGAAATAATGGCAAACATTCCATGAGCCTTCCTGATTCCCTGCTGCCCCTGTGTGCTAGTTTTCTGTGATTTGTGCTCAAGTTCCCCCAAATCCCTTTGACTTTCAGCTTTCTGCAGTTTCTTTACATTTACATAATACTCTGTTCTCCCTCCTAAAATGAACAACTTCACATTTTCTCACATTATAGTCCGTTTGTCAACATTTTACCTACTTATTTAATCCATCAATCGCTCTCTATAAATTTCTTGAATCCCTCTCACATGGAGTCATAGAGATATACAGCATGGAAGCAGACCCTTTGGCTCGACATGTCCATGCCGAACATATATCCTAAATAAATTTAGTCCCATTTGCCAGCATTTGGCCCATATCCCCCTAAAACTTCCCTATTCATGTCCCCATCTGATGTCTTTTAAATGTTGTAATTGTACCAGCCTCCACCACTTCACCTGGCAGCTCATTCCATACACACATTACCCTATGCATGAAGAAGTTGCCGCTTAGAGCGCTTTTAAATCTTTCCTCTCTCAGCTTAAACCTATGCCCTCTAGTTTTGGACATCCCACCCTGGGGAAAAAACCTTGTCTATTTACCCTATCCATGCCCCTCAAGATTTTAATATTCTCGATAAGGTCACCCTTCAGCCTCTGACACTCCAGGGAAAATAGCCCCAGTCTATTCAGCCTCTCCCTATTTCTCAGAGCCTCCAACCCTGGCAACAGGAATGAAAGGCTCAGTTAGGGCGCTTGAGAGTTACAAGTTAGCCAGGAAGGACCTAAAGAGAGAGCTAAGAATAGCCAGGAGGGGACATGAGAAGTCTTTGGCAGGTAGGATCGAGGAAAACCCTAAAGCTTTCTATAGGTATGTCAGGAATAAAAGAATGACTAGAGTAGGATTAGGGCCAGTCAAGGACAGTAGTGGGAAGTTGTGCGTGGAGTCTGAAGAGATAGGAGAGGCGCTAAATGAATATTTTTCATCAGTATTCACACATGAAAAAGTCAATGTTGTAGCGGAGAATGCTGCGATACAGGCTATTAGACTAGACAGGATTGAGGTTCACAAGGAGGAGGTGTTAGCAATTCTGGAAAGTGTGAAAATAGATAAGTCCCCTGGGCCGGATGGGATCTATCCTAGGATTCTCTGGGAAGCTAAGGAGGAGATTGCAGAGCCTTTGGCTTTGATCTTCATGTTGTCATTGTCTGCAGGAATAGTGCCAGAAGACTGGAGGATAGCAAATGTTGTCCCCTTGTTCAAGAAGTGGAGTAGAGACAACCCTGGTAATTATAGACCAGTGAGCCTTACTTCGGTTGTTGGTAAAGTGTTGGAAAGGATTATAAGAGATAGGATTTATAATCATCTAGAAAGGAATAATTTGATTAGGGATAGTCAACATGGTTTTGTGAAGGGTCGGTCATGCCTCACAAACCTTATTGAGTTCTTTGAGAAGGTGACCAAACAGGTGGATGAGGATAAAGCGGTTGATGTGGTGTATATGGATTTCAGTATTGAGGGGTGATAGATATAGGACTGATGTCAGAGGTAGGTTCTTTACTCAGAGAGTAGTAAAGGCGTGGAATGCCCTGCCTGAACAGTAGTAGACTCGCCACCTTTACGGGCATTTAAATGGTCATTGGATAAACATATGGATGATAATGGAATAGTGTAGGTTAGATGGGCTTCAGATTGGTTTCACAGGTCAGCGCAACATCGACGGCTGAAGGCCCTGTTCTGCGCTGTAATGATCTATGTTCTATGTTCTATGTTCTATGAACCCTTTCAAGTTTCACAACATCCTTGCAATTTCAGGGAGACCAGAACTGAATGCAGCATTCCAAAAGTTGCCTAACTAGTGGCCTGTATAGCCGCAACATGACCTCCCAACTCCTGTCCTCAATGCACTGACCAATAAAGGCAAGCGTACCAAACGGCTTCTTCAATACCATATCTACCTGTGACTCAACGCACAAGGAACTATGAACTTACACTCCAAGGTCTCTTTCAACGTGCCCTTCCACCTGAAGTTGGGTCACCAGCCACGAAACTTAACTCTGATTTTTCTCCACAGACACTGCCAGACCTGTTGAGCTTTTCCAGCAATTTCTGTTTTTGTGCATTTCCAACTAGTTATGTGTTGTCTGCAAATTTGGCTGCTGTACTTTCATTTCCTTCCTCCAAGTGAGTGGCCTGGTGGCTCAGTGGTTAGCACTGATGCCTCATTGCACCAGGGATCCAGGTTTAATTCCAGCTTTGTGTGGCGTTTGCACATTCTCCCTGTGTCTATGTGGGTTTATGTTGGGTGCTCTGGTTTCCTCCCACAGTTCAAAGGTGTTCGGGCTGGCTACATTAGACAAAGAAAGTTGTAGGGGATTCTTTCCGGGTAGGATGCTCTTCAGGAGATTAGTGTAGACTTGATGGGCCAAACAGACTCTCTCTGCAATGTAGGGATTCTCTGATTCGAAGCCTTTAATATAGATTGTAAACAGTTGATGATGATTAGACATCTGATCCTTATAGCACCTCACCGGTCACAGCTTTGCTTTTGTAGTTTATTATCTTTACAGTCTTCCTTTGCTGGATTCTGAATTTATCCCAGTCTTTGGGATGACTTCAGACTTTGACCTCCTTATTTGCTTTTCCTTTCAACTTAATACCGTACTTAACTTCTTTGGTTAGGTTATCTCTCTTTAAGATGCATTTTTGTTGACAGCCACCAATTGCATCCTTAAATGTCTCCCATTACTTTGCTCTAAATTATTTGTTCATGGGAAGTGGGCATCATTGGCTAGGCCGGCATTTATTGCCCAGAGGGCAGTTAAGAGTCAACCACATTGCTGTGGGTCTAGAATCACATGACCAAGTAAAGACAGCAGATGTTCTTCCCTAGACGACATTAATGAACACAATGGGATTTTACAATAAGTGACAACATTTTCATGGTCATCAATTGACTCTTAATTTCAGATTTTTACTGAATTCAAATTCCACCATTTGCCATGACGAGATTCAATCCCATGTCCCCAGAATATTGTCTGTGTCTCTGGACCAACAGTCTACCAAAAATGCCACTAGGCCATTGCATTCCCTTGTCTGTTTCCTGTCATTCTTGCTAATCTATCTGTCCAGTTCAGTTCAGGTAACTCTATCCTCATTTCATTGTCTTTCCCTTTATTTAAGTTAAACTCAGTTGTTTCCTACCTAAGTTTCTCACTCTTAAACTGAATATTAAATGTTATCATATTATGATCACTACTTCCTTGGGGATCTTTTATTCAGAGGCTATTTATTAAACCTGTCTCATTATCTATTACCAGATCATCTCTCACAACTGCCCTCATTTCATCTCTTGTTAACAGTATTACCACACCACCTTTTTCATCTCCTTCTGTCTCTCTGAAATGGCAGATATTGCTGAATGTTAAGTTCCCAGTTTTTATCTCCTAGTTTCTTTTTATTCATTTGTGGGATGTGGATGTCACTGGCTGGGCCCAGCATTTCTTGCCCATCCCTAGTTGCCCTTAAGATGGTGGTGGTGAGCTGCCTTCTTGAACCGCTGCCCCCCACATGCTGTAGATTGACCCACAATGCTATTAGGGAGGGAATTCCAGGATTTTGGCCCAGTGACACTGAAGGAATGGTGATATATTTCCAAGTCAGGATGGTGAGTGGCTTGGAGGGGAGCTTGGAGATGGTGGTGTTCCCATGTATCTGCTGCCCTTGTCCGTCTCGACAGAAGAGGTCGTGGGTTTGGAGGGTGCTGTCTGAGGATCTTTGGTGAATTTCTGCAGTGCATCTTGTAGATAGTACACACTGCTGCTACTGAGTGTCGGTGATGGAGGGAATGGATGTTTGTGGAAGTAGTGCCAATCAAGTGAGCTGCTTTGTCCTGGAAGATGTCAAGCTTCTTGAATATTTTTAGGGCTGCACACATCCAATAACCATGTTTCCGTAATGGCAATGAAACCATATCCATTTACCTCGAATTGCACCATCAATTCATCTGTCTCATTCCGAATGCTTTGTGCATTTACACATTTTGTCTCTTCCTTTTACTTTCTGGTAATAACCAGCCCCATCACTAATCTGCTTCCTACTTTCTCCTTCAGTTTTAATTTTATAATTTTCTACACAACTGAGACTCCCCCACCCCCCACCACTGTTTAGTTCAAAGCCCGATTGAGTCTCTCTTCATGTTGTGATCACTTGCTAGTTGTTTTCTGGCAATTCAGGTAAGGTCAGAAGTCCCATGACAACAGATTATAGTCCAACAGGTTTATTTGAAATCACAAGCTTTCGGAGCAATGTTCCTTCATCAGGTGGAGCTGAACACTCTGAAAGCTAGTGATTCCAACAAACCCCTTGGACCACAATCTGGTGCCATGGGACTCCTGACCTTGTCCACGCCAGTCCAACACTGGCATCTCCACACTAATTCAGGTAACATTACTGCTCTGGCATGGCAATGGTTCTACTGATTCTGTCATCAATCTCTGTCTGACTTTTTAAAGGCAACCACGGCACTTTAAAACAGTAACTCCGTAATTTTATAATTCGTACAGGAACTCCAGCCAGACACTGAATGCAGACTAGTCATGAATGGCCATGATGGTGTTCACATCAGCAGCTGTCTGGGTGATGTGTGATGGCTCAGACCATAAACTA
Organism: Ginglymostoma cirratum; assembly: GCA_024137785.1. Lineage (NCBI taxonomy): Eukaryota > Metazoa > Chordata > Chondrichthyes > Orectolobiformes > Ginglymostomatidae > Ginglymostoma > Ginglymostoma cirratum. The sequence goes on along the minus strand of JAHRHZ010000273.1, from coordinate 16,487,593 downwards.
ATGCTCATGGGTCCTGTACCCACCAATGTGGCAGGAACTGCCTCATTTTGAGAGGAGAGAAGAGAGAGGTAGACTGAGAAAACTGAGGAGGGAGATAAAGGAGTGAGAAAATAAGCAAAGGGCACGGTGGCTCAGTGGTTAGCACTGCTGCCTCACAGTGCCAGGGGCCTGGGTTTGATTCTAACCTTGGGTGACTGTCTGGAGTTTGCACGTTCTCCCTGTGTCAAGGTTACCTGCAATGCAGGGTTAGGGGGGTGGTGGGATGTTTTTCAGAGGGTTGGTGATTAGACTGGAGGTCAGAGGGACAGCTACCACCTGCATTGCTCCTGGGCAAGAGAAATTGCATTGATCACTTCAGCTCTTAGGCCTTTTCATTTAAAGTTCTTCCCACCCCTGACGACTGCTGATGGAGACTTTTACATTTTAACAGGATGTTAAGATCCTCAGGTGTGAAATTGGACCACACAGTAGCAGGAAAGAGGATCACAGTGAATTGGCTACCTGATTGCAAACTGTTGTTGTCCCTCCTTCCCCACTGATGTTGTTCTGACCAGTCCCTGAGTGACGGTCCCACCTTTATTACAGTTTCAGAGGAAATACCCACAAATGGTTACATTCCCAAGTGAGGAAGGATGAGCTGCCTTCATTTCCTTTGTAATTCAAACTTTCGTTTAGTTGGGCAGAACCACGTTATTCTGAACTTTCCTTTGTGGTTACCCTTTTCCCAAACTAAGGATACTTAGGTTTTAAAAGGGCCAGATGTACCATGTTTTCTTGAGTTAAGTAGAAGATGAGTTTATTAGTTACTAAACTTAAGAAAATCTAATAATAAATTGCGACACACGTATACACAGATTAGAAATGTCATTGAGTTCACAGCTTTTTATCATTTCTACGAAGTATTTGCATGTGAATATTGGAGGAATGGTTAGTAAGATTGCAGTTGACACCAAAATTGGATGGTGATGTGAACAGGGAATGACTTTATAGAGGTTTATAACATCATGAGGGGCAAGGATAGGGTGAATAGCTGAAGTCTTTTCCTGTGGATAGGGGAGTGCAAAACTAGAGGGCATAGGTTTAAGGTGAAGGGGAAAGATTTAAAAGGGATCTTAGGGGCAACTTTTTCACACAGAGGATGGTGAGTGTATGGAATGAGTTGCCAGAGGAAACGGTGGGGGCTGGTATACTTACAACAGTTAAAAGGCATCATGATGGTTATATGAATAGGACTGAGTTAGAGGGATAGGGGGCAAATGCTGGCAAATGGGGCTACTTTTATCTAGGATACCTGGTTGGCATGGGCGAGTTGGGCCAAAGAATATGTTTCCAAGCTGTACAATTCTATGACTGCATGAGTAAAAAGATAACAGCTAAAAAGGTATAATTCAGTCTGCAGGTTCCACGAAGAGTAGATGGTAGAATGTTGTGGCTGTTAAGTTGGAAGGTACCGGTAACACTGATGGTGAAGCAGTCGATTTCAAAGATCTTGGCTCTGCCAGGTAGTAAAGAGGTTTGTGTCATGTTTCCTTCTTGATAGTGACCTCATTGGCTTGCTTGAAGTTCAGCATTCAGAGTGAGAGAGAGCCTTTACTTACTTACAGTGCAGAGGTGTCTAATGACTGTCCTCAAGTTGTAACCATCAAACACACAGGTCCACACTTACACATGCATCCGGTAACGCACTGAAAGTAGGGCTGCAGGGATTTTTAAAGCCCTGCTCTTGTGTATTCCTGAGAGGGAAAAACACAAACCTATATCCACACGTATGTCCACAGCCTAGGACTTAACGGAAAGGAAATGGCTTTCTTGCTGTAAAGAGTAATTGGTTTTACCTTGAACCTCTTCCTTTTAGTCTTTCTGTTTAACATTACCTCAAGAGGTGTGACACCCATGGATAGATAGGGACTTTCAGCAATCAGTGAATGTCGTTCTCGGAATTTATTTCATTAACTTTTCTTGGCTCTTAGGCCTTTTTTTAAAAACAAACCTCTTCTTAATGTGTTCATATGTAACTTGGGGTAATGATCTGCTGTTATGACCATGTTGACAGGACTGCATTTCGCTTTGAACCATTCTCCCGGCTGTCTGTTTTCTGAATGTGTGGCTGGCGTTTGTGTGTTTTGAGTATATTGTGTAGATACCTGCTTTTATTCTGTTTTACCAATACTGAACTAGGTGGTATTAGTGCAAATAGAGAAGCACACCAGGGATGAATGCTTCTCTCTGCTTACAGAATCAAATTGTAAGCAATGTTTATCAGGAGGAACATTATTGGAGAGGCATGGAGAATCTTACAAGCTGAATTGCTAAACTCAGTAGAAACATGATACGCAAAGTTAGTGCATGAGGGAGATAATGTAAACAGACACTGTCCAGTTTGATTGTTGAGGTGGAAATTGTCAACCCACTTACAAAGAACCTGGAACTGTATGTGACGCACTGGAACTTGCTAGGCTATGGGCCAGGTAATGGTAAGTAGGATTTGAATGGGCAGCCAGTTCATTCAGTTGGCACAGGTATGGTGGGATGAATGGCCTCTTTCTGTGCTGTAACCATATGTGGTTCTATGGTCTTACGGTTCACACTCCTGCCCCTTTGAACCTTCTCACCCCCATGCCACCAACTCTCCCTGCCATCACTTTGGCACATGCCCAGCCAGAATTGGCAAGCATGAGTAACGTTGCTAAAAATATTCAATGGGTTCCATCATGTATGCCAAGAGGCTGCAGTCACATGAACTCTGCTCAAAAGCACGGGGTACAGTTTTTCTCACTTTACTTAGGTAGTAAGGATATATTTACACAAGAACCAGTTCAGCAAACATTTATTTTGGCTGGTTTCTTGGATAACAGGATTGGGTAAGCTGGGTCAAATAAGTCCATTGAAACCCAGAAGTACAAGAGGTAACATTTAAGATTCCAGGGGGGCTTGCCAGGGTGATTGCTTTCCCTCATGGGGAAAGTCTGGATGTCTTGATTTTAGGAGAGACGGTAGTGAAGTGGTACTGTAATTAGCCTTTTAATTTACGCTGCGATGCTCAGCTGGTAAATAATACATTGCAAAGAGCAGCTCAACACATAGAAAGATTGCCACAAAGAAAACTCAATGAATGGAGCCTGTTCAGAAGCAGAAATCTTAAAATTTATCATCAAAATTTGAGACTGTCTTTGCCCAAAATGAATGAGAGTGATGGTGTAGGAGAAAAGGATTTAGATCCCTGAGGCATTGGAATCAATTCTGGGGAAGATGGGACCTGGAAAGCTGAACAAGATAGGGAACAGTATCCTCACAGAGGCATTTTCTGTAGATGTTGTATATTTGGACTTTCAGAAAGCATTTGGTATGGTGCCACATGGCAGGTTGTTTAGCAAATTAGAAATGTTTGGGATTGGTCCTTGGCAGAATGGATGAGAAGTTGGCTAAAAGAGAGGAAACAGGTAAGTACAGTTGGGTATTTCACTGACGAAGACAAGTTGAAAGTGATATTCCCCAGGGATTGATGGTGAGACCCTTGCTTTCTCTGATCTTTATCAGTGATTTGGAGCTGGATGTTGAGGGAAAAATCTTTAAACTTGATTGATTGAGTGATGATTTTTATTGTCACATGTACTGAAATACAGTGAAAAACTTTGTTTAAGGGCAGTACAGGCAGACCACAGTGAGCAAAGGCTGTACTGATCAAAAAGACTTAGAGGCATACAGGTTACATTATTTGAGGCTAGAATCCATTCAACAGTCTGATAACAGCAGGAAAGAAGCTGTTCCTGCACCTGTTGGTGCATGTGTTCAGGCCTCTGTACCTTCTGCCTGACGGAAGAGGTTGTAGGAGATCATTACCAGGGTGCAATGGGACTTTGAAGATGTTGGTCACCTTACTGCGGCAGCGAGCCGTGTAGATAGAGTCCATGGATGGAAGGTTGGATTCTGTAGTGGACTGGGCTGTGCAAACCACTTTCTGTAGTTTCTTACGGCCCTGGGCAGAGCAGTTGCCATATCAGGCCTTTATGCACCTGGACAGTATGCTTTCAATGGTGCATCTGTAGAAGTTGGTGAGGGTCCCTATGGACATGGCAAATTTCCTGAGCTGCCTGAGGAAGAAGAGACGTTGTTGTGCCTACTTGACTGTCACATTTACATGGAAAGTCCAGGACAAGCCATTGGTTATTGTCATTCTGAGGAAGTTGATGTTCTCCACCCTCTCAACCTTGCGTCTCAAATTTGCAGATGATGCTAAGGTGGGGAGAATAGTAAATTGTGAGGAGGACTGTGAGTGACTTCAGAGGGACATTGACATTTTGGCCAAATGGGCAGACACCTAGCAGATGAATTTCAATGCAGAGAATGTGATGCGATGCATTTTGGTCGAAGACACACTGAGACAATATAGGTTCAATGGCTCTACTTTGAGGAGAGTACAGGAGCAGAGGGATCTCGGGCTTCGAGAGCATAATTCTCTGAATGTGGCCAGGCAAGCTGAAACAGTTGTTAAGAAGGTTTATAGGATCCTTTTATGAATAGAGGTATAGAGTATGAAAGGAAGTGATGCTACACCTTACAAATCATTGGTCAGACCACATTTGGAGTATTGTGGTCGGTTTATGTAAGGAAGATTTTAAAGTCCTGGAGAAAGTGAAAAGGAGATTTGCTATAATGATACCAAGAATGAAGGATTTTAGATACAAGATAAGATTAGAGAGATTGGACTTGGGGCAGAGAAGATTAAGAGATGACCTTACTGAGATGTTCAAAATTATGAACAATTTTGACAGGGTAAAGAAGGATATTCTGTTTCTACTAGTTGGTATGTTAGTAACTAGGGGTCACAATTTAAATATTGTCAGCAAGAGAGCTAAGAGTGAGATGAGGAGTAACATCTTTACTCAGAGTTGTCAGGATTTGAAATGACCGGCCTGGAAGAGTGGTGGAGAGAGATTGTATAGGTGGTTTCTAAAGAGAGCTGAACGTGATGGTGTTGCACGGCTATGGAGATATGGCTGGGGAGTTGGACTAGCTGGATAGCTCTTTCTGGAGTTGGTATAGACACAATGGGTTGAATGGCCTCCTTCTGTACTGTAAATTCTATGATTCTGTGATTTTCTAGTACAGTGGGGAAGGGCTTAACCTAGAATTGCAGGAGTACAGGAACCTAAATAGAAGGCAAGAATAGGGCAAAGAAAGATGTAAATTAAACATTGAAGTGGAAGGCAGAAGAAACAAGAGCTAGCAACAAATAGGACATGGAGGGCAACGATAGAAATGTTAAAAAGACAGGTCTAAAGGTATTTCATCTGGTTTATTATTGTTGCTGTCACATATACCAAGGTACAGTGAAAAGTGTTGTTTTGCATGCTAGCCAGGCAAATCCTACCTTTCACAAGTACATCAGGGTAATGGAACAGAATATAGAAGATAGTGTTCCAGCTACAGAGAAGGTGCAGAGAAAGATCAACTCTAATATATGAGATACAAAAATAGAAATTGCTGGAAAAACTCAGCAGGCCTGGCAACATCTGTGAAGAAGAAATCAGAGTTAACATCTGTTAAAGGTTCCAGTGATCCTTCCTCGGAACTGACGGCAGCTGGGATAACGTCGGTTTATATGCAGAAAATAGGGATGGGGATAGGGCAGGGGTAAACAATAGGGTAAAGGATAGAACCCAAAGAGAGAGAAGAGCTGTTGGATAGACAAAGGTTTGGATAACGACCTGGCTAGAAGGGTGAATAGCTGTTAATGGAGACTGTCAGAGACTAACAATAGGTAGTGTGTAATGGCAGGCTATGTGATAACAAAGCCTGGAGTGTAGCTTCGGGGGCTGGGACATGGGAGAGTTCAGGCCCCAAAATTATTGAACACGATATTGAGTCCGGAGGCTGCGGGGTCCCCAAATGGAAAATGAGGTGTTGTTCCACCAGGTTGTGCTGAGCTTCGCTGGAACACTGTAGCAGGCCAGAGACAGAGATGTTGGCCAGGGAACAGGGTGGTGCGTTAAAGTGGCAGGCAACTGGAAGCTCAGGGTCTTTTTTGCGAGCAGAATGTAGATGTTCTGCAAAGCTGTCGCCTAGTCTATACTTCGTTTCCCCAATGTAGAGGAGACCACATTATGAGCAGCGAATGCAGGAGACTAGATTCTTGGAAGTGCAGGTGAAGTGTTGCTTCACCAGGAAGGTATGTTTGGGCTATTGGATAGTGGGGAAGCAAGAGGTAAATGGACAGGTGTTACACCTTCGCTGGTTACAGGGGAAGGTGCAGTAGGGCTGTGCGGAGGTGTTGGGGGTGAAGGAAGTGTGGACCAGGATGTCCCAGAGGGAATGGTCCCTGATGAAGGCAGACAAGGGAGGGGAGGGGAGGGGAGGAGAACATGTGTATGGTGGTGGCATCTTGCTGGAAGTGGCGGAAATGGCATCTGATGGTCTTCTGGATGTGGATGCTGGTGGGATGGTAGATAAGGACAAGGGGAACCCTATCACTGTTGCAGGAGGGAAGTGAGGGGGCAAGGGCAGAAGTGCTGGAGATGTGTTGGACCTGGTTGAAGGCCCCTTCGACAACAATGCTGGGGACTCCTCTATTGGGGAAGAAGCTGGACATTTTGGAGGATCCCTTGAAGAAGTTGGCCTCACCTGAACAGATGCGATGGAGATGGAGGAACTGAGAGAATGGGATGGAGTCTTTACAGGAAGCAGGGTGTGAGGATGTATAGTCCTGGTAGCTGTGGGAGTTAGTGGGTTTATTGTGGATATTAGTGGCCAATCTATCCCCAGAAATGGAAACAGACATGCTGAGGAAGGGAAGGGAAGGGAGGAGTCAGAGATAGACCAGGTGAAAGTGAGGGCAGGGTGGAAATTGGAAGCGAAATCAATGAACTTTTCCAATTCCGGATGAGACAGGGAAACAGCGCTGATGATATTATCGATATTACAGAGTTATGGGTGGGAGCCAGAATTGGACTGGAACAAGGAATGTTCCACATACTCCACGAAGAGACAGGCATAACTGGGGGCCATGCAGTTTCAACTTTTATCTAGTATGTGAGGGGTCCATACATAAGTCTGAAAACAGTGGGGAAGAAGATGTTCTTGAATCTGTTGGTATGTGGTTTCAAACTTTTGAATCTTCTGGCCGATAGAAGCGGGTGGAAGAGAGTATAACCGGGTGGGAGGGGTCTTTGATTATTTTGGCTGCTCTCCCGAGGCAGTGGGAGGTATAGACGGAGTGAGTGAAAGGAAGGCTAGTTTGTGTGACGGACTGGACTGTGTTCACAACTCTCTGTAATTTCTTCTGATCTTGGGCACAGCAATTGCCGTACTACGCTGTGGAACATCCGGACCAGATATCTTCTGTGGTGCATTTATAAAAATTGTTAGGAGACATTGTAGGCATGCTGAACTTCCTTAGCCTTCTGTTTTCTTGACTGTGACGTCAACGTGGAAAAACCAGGACAGATTATTGGAGATACTTACTTCTAGGAACTTGATACTCTCAACCATTTCCATCTCAACACTAATTGGTGTTGACAGGAGCGTGCCCTCCACTCTACTTCTTGAAGTCAATCACCAGCTCCCTCATTTTGCTGACATTGAGGGAGAGATTGTTGTCTTTACACCATGCACTAAGCTCTCTACCCCCTTCTTGTACTCTGTCTTGTTATTGTTTGACATCTGCCCCCCTATGGTGGTGTCCTCAGCAAATTTATAGATTGAGTTAGAAGTGAATTTGGCCATGTTGTCCTGAGTATCTAAGGTGTATAGTAAGGGGCTGAGTACACAGTGTTGTGGGGCACTGGTGGTGAGGATTGTCATGAAGGAGGTGTTGTTGCCTATCCTCACTGTTTGTAGTCAATGGGCCAGGAAGTCAAGGATCCAGTTGCAGACGGTGGAGCAGAGTCCTAGGTTTTGGAGTTTGGAGATGAGTTTGTCTGGAATTGCGGTGTTGAAGCTGAGCTAAGTCAATAATTAGGAGTCTGACATAGGTGTCTATTATCCAGACATTCCAGAGATGAACGTAGTGCCAGAGAGATGGAATGTGCCTTGGATCAGTTGCGGCGGTAGACTAATTGTAGTGGATCAAGGCAATTTGGTAGGCTGGAGATATTAACCTCTCAAAGCGCTTCATGATGATGCATGTCATAGCCAGTGGCAGTAATCATTAAAGCATGGTGCCTGATTTTCCTTTGGCAGTGGGATGATGGTGGTCTTCTTGAAGCAGGTGGGAACCTCACATTGCAGTAAGGAGACATCAAAGATGCCTGCGTGTATTCCCACCAGCTGGTCCACACAGGATCGGAGTTCACAGCCGGGCACTCCATTCACGTCAGTTGCTTTCCATTGGTTCACTCTCAAGAAGACCAATCTGACATTTGCAGCAGTGACTGTGAGTACAGGTGCACCCAAAGCTGCTGGGGCAGGTGACTTCATTTCATTGACCTTCTGTTCAAAGCGAGCACAGAATGCATTGAGCTCTTCAGGGAGGGATGCATTGTTGTCAGTGATTCTACTCAACTTCGCTTTGTCGCCAATTGTGTTGAGTAAGCCTTGCCATAGTTGAAGTGTGTTCCTGTGGTTTGTCAGGGACTCTAGTTTAGTCTGATATTGTCTCTTGGCATATCTGATAGCTTTGAGAAGATCATATCTAGATTTCCTGTATATGTCAGGGTCGCCCAACTTGAGGCCCTCAGACCTGGCCTTGAGTAGGGAGTGGATCTCCAAGTTCATCCATGGTTTCTGTTGGGGAACGTTTGGATTAATCTGGAGATAGCAAGAACTGCAGATGCTGGAGTCAGAGTCTATCCAGTGTGGAGCTGGGGGAACACAGCAGGCCTGGCAGCATCAGAGGAGCAGGAAAGTCAGGTCGGGACCCTTCATCAGGACTGTGACGGTAGTGGCTTAATCATCTGAATGCATTGAGCTTTCACAATAGAATAGATGAATTAACAATGCAAATAGTTGTACACAGGTACAATTTGATTGTGGTTCGCTCTGGGGTAACCGTGCAGGACGCTGAATATCTGAGAACATTCAATCTTTAGGAAGGGTAGGCAAGATGGAAAGGAGCTGGTGTGGCTTTGTTAATGAAAGATATATCAATGCAGTTGTGAGAAAAGACATTAGTGTTGGAAATCTAGGTGTAGAATCAGCCTGGGCTGACCTAAGAAGCAACAAGGGACAGAAAACATCGGTGGAATTTGCCTGTAGGCCTCCAAGTTGTGGTGGTGAGGTAGCGGATGGCATTAAACTCGAAATTAGAGACACATGCAAAAAATGCTGCTGCAATCCTGGGTGATTTTAATCTAAATATAGATTGGGTAAATCACATTTACATTAATACTGATTTCCGGCAGAGTGAACAAAACTGATTTTACACCAATAAAGTCAAGGAACCAACTTGGGTCCAGGATATCCTACGTTTAGATGTGTGCCATTAGAAGGGGTTAATTAATAATCTTTTGCGAGAGGTCATTTTGGAATAAGTGATCATAGCATGATGAAACTCTTCATTAGGCTAGAAATGGAAGTTGTCCAGTTGAAAACCAGGGTCCTAACTCTAAACAAACAGAAGTATAAATTTATGAGGGATGAATTGGCTGCAATAGACTGGGTACCTTCATTAAAAGCCATGACAGTGGATAGACAACAATTGTATGTAGGGAATGTGTAGGGAATGCTGCCTGGTTTACTGTTCACGAGCTCCCTGGTTCTGACGCTGGGCTTGTGTCGTGGAATGTGATGTGGTGGGAAGACATAGGAGGCAGATGCTTCATTGGCAAAGAAAACTCAGATTTTATTCAACAAACACGCAAATTGAATAAAAACTGAAAAGCGGATGCTGTAAATCAGGAACAAAAACAGAAATTGCTGGAAAAGCTCAGCAGGTCTGGCAACATCTGTGAAGAAAGAAACAGAGTTAACATTTCGGGTCCGGTGACCCGTCTTCAGAAGGGACTGTTCTTTGTTGTTGAAGCAAATTGAATGTATTTTCAGAAAACAAGAAAGCCAATATCAAAAAAAAACTGCATATCTCTGACTGAGACCTGTCTCCCAGTTAACTGACATAACAAGGTGTGGAGCTGGATGAGCACAGCAGGCCAAGTAGCATCATAGGAGCAGGAAAGCTTGACGTTTCGGGCCTAGACCCTTAAGTTAAGCCGAGTGGCTAAGACTTGATACAATGGGTAAATAGATACAGTGGGTGGCTGTTAGTTATGCTAATAAGAGAGAGGGAGAGAGAGATAGTGAGAGAGATGGAGAGAGAGCGAGAGGGTGAGTACCTGCTGACCCGGAGTTCTATTCCACTTCCCTTCATGAGGGATGCCCTGCACCGTTAGCCTTCCCGAACCCCACCTTCCCCTTTCTAAGACTGGCCGAGCTGGGTTAGAGGGTCTCAATGGCCTTAGGCTCAAAATTAAAACCCACCTATCTCTGATTGAGACCTGTCTCCCAGTTAATGTGACCCCCAGTTAAGCTTTGCAGCCCAGACTTGATACAATAGGTAAGTAGATACAGTGGGTGGCTGTTATTTATGCTAACAGGAGTGAGAGGGTGAGTACCTGCTGTCCCGGAGTCCTATTCCACTTGCCTTCCTGAGGGATGCCCTACACTGTTTGCCTTCCTGAACCCCACCTTCCCCTTTCTAAGACTGGCCAAGCTGGGTTAGAGGGTCACAATGACCTGAGGCTCACTCCTGGTGTGAAAATGTGATTTTGACTGGCTCTTCTCTGTAGTTGCTTGCGGTAGCTGGGACTCCACGAAGGGCCGCAAGCACCAGTTACAGCCAGTCTGGTGGTGCCCGCTGATGTAGTTAGACTCGTGGGACCAGACTGGTGAGTACCCTGGGCTTTCTTTCTGTTCTGGTGGTCCGTGCGAGCGGGTTTTTATTTGGACGGTCGTGGGATGTTGCTGGCGTTGCCCCAGTCAGTGTCTTGTGTCTCTGGATGCCTTCGGTTGCCTCTGAATGTCGAGTGGAGGTTTGTGGTTAGTTGCTGGTGTTCAGTGGTTGCGAGAGCTGCTCTCCTTCGCAAACAGGGCCAGTTTCTCACTGGGACTCTCAAACTCTCCTCGCGGAGCCCACCCCAGAGCACACACCATGTTGGGGTTGGGGCGTGTTTCTGGTATTGCAGGTCTGGTCGCCCTCTCTTTCTCCTTTTCTCTCTCTTCCTTCTCTCACTTCTCTTCCTTCTGTCCAGAGCTGGGCTCAGGGTCTCCAGTTGTACCCAACTGCAGGCCCCCTTACCTCCGACCAAATCTGTCGAGCTATTGTTTCTCCTTTCGGGGCTGAAAGGGGGTCCTGAGCACTGGAGTCAGTGTGAATGGTTTTCAGTTGAGGTGAATGGTTTTGATTGTTTTGGAGTGTCCAATATTTCCCTGGGATGGGTATTTGTTCAGGGTTGAATAGTGTTGTGAATGTCTTTACATCCACAGGTGGAACAGGTTTACATGTCGCACAACGGTATGGAATGTTCAGTATCTCTGTGCCTGAGCACTGGCTGGAAAATTGAATGCATTTGTACCTCTGTAGGCTCCAGAGGGTCTGAAGTTGTTGAAGTTTGTTTCCTGCGGTCTGGCTTCCATTGTGTAAGCTGGGTCTTCATTTAGTTTCTGCAGGATAACCCCTGTTCCAAACATCTACCCCTGGGCTTGTATATTTCCCAGTGAATCCCAGCCAACCTTTTCCTGGATCAGTTGCAGCCCATGGTTTCTGGAGTCCCAAATGTTCAGTGAATTTAATCAAATGTCATTTCCACAATTTCTGCCTTCAGAGGGGTTTAAATTCAGGGTATGTCCATAAGCCAATGAGGATTTTTGCTCCATCTTACAAATTGTCACAGCTATACATTCATTTTGGATAAAGTACACGATGGGATAAATGACCCAACCATGATTAACAAAAGGAATTGATGCTGGTATTGGATCCAAACAGGAGTCACATAAAGTCACTGAAAAAAGTAGCAAATCTGATGATCGGGAGCAGTTTCAAATTCATCAAAGAAATACCAATAGACTGAAGGGAGAAAGAGTATGAGAGTAAACATAATAGTGGACTGCAAGAGCTTCTATAATAATATCCAGGGCGAAAGATTATCGGAGATAAAAGTAGGCCTCTTGCAGTTGGCAACATGAGAAATGATAACGGAGAACAAGGATACGGTAGAGCATTAAACAGCTACTTTTTTTCTGTCTTGCGAGAAGAGGACACAAAAAATCTCTCAGAAATGCTGGAGAAGTAAAGAAGAATTGAAGGAGAATTGTATTATTAATAAAAAAGTAGTGCTGGAGAAATTAATGGGATTGAAAGCTAATGAATTCTCAGGGTTTGTTAATCTACACCCCAGGATACAGAAGCGGAAATAAGTGGAAAAGTTTGTTGTCATCTTCCAAAATTCTGGAGACCCTGGAATAGTCCTGGCAAATTGGAGGGTATCAAATATAATCCCGTTGTTTAAAAAAGGAAAGAGGGACAAAACCAGGAATTACATTGCATATGCAGGCCCAACAGCAGTGGTAGGGAAATGCTGGAATCTATCATAATGAATGGGATAACGGGAAACTTAAAAATGAACAATTTTATTAATTCTTCTGAAGAAAGGTCTAGGCCCGAAATGTCAGCCTTCCTGCTCCTCTGATGCTGCTTGGCCTGCTGTGTTCATCCAGCTCTACACCTTGTTATCTCAGATTCTCCAGCATCTGCAGTTCCTACTATCTCTTGTCAAATCTACTGGAGTTTTTTTTTTGAGGATGTAACTAATAGAAAGGTGAGGGAGAACCAGTGGATTTGATAATATATTAACCTCAAAGGTCATGAAAAAATACATTTAGGGAGAACATTGTTGGCAAGATGAGTGCAGCTCCAACAACACCCAAGAAGCTCGATGCCCCTTTGATTGGCAGCTCATTCACCATGTTACACTCCTTTCACAATTGTTTCAGAGTGTAGTATCTACAAAATACAAAGCAACAGCTCACTAATGACCAGCACTCATCCATTGGTAGGAGAGACAAGGACCCGAGGGCACAGCCTTACAGTAAAGGGAAGAGTTTTTGGTTTGGAGATAAGGAGAAACTTCTTCAGCCAGAGAGTGGTAAATCTCTGGAATTCACTGCAAGAGAAGGCTGTGGAGGCCAGGTCATTGAGTATATTTAAGACGAAGATAGATAGGTTCTCAATTTGTCAAGGGGATCAAGTGTTACGGGGAGAAAGTGAGAGAATGGGGTTGAGAAACTTATCAGCCATGATTGAATGGCGGGGCAGGCACAATGGGCTGAATGGCCTAATTTCTGCTCCTTTGTCTTATGTCTTATGGTCTTGCTAAAGCTCCTCAGTGAGAACATTCAAAATCTGCGACCTCTAATATGTAGAAGGACAAAGGCAGCAGATGCTTGGGAGCATCACTGATGTAATTTTTGAATCCTGTAGGGTAGTTTATGTAATACTGTAATTCCTCATTAAGAAAAAAAGCAGTGTCCTTCCCTAAAGGACATTAGTAAACCAGATGAGTTTTTCCTGACGGCTGACAGCAGATTCATGGTCATTATTAGACTCTTAATTCCAGATTTTTACCAATTCTACCATTTGCCATAGTGAGATCTGAACCCAGGTTCACCTGAATATTATTTAGGTCTTCTGGATGAACAGTCTCACAATAATACCATTAGACCATCTCCTTCCCTATTATATAGGGATGTTCCATTCACAGGGGTTATGACCCATTGGGGTAGTGCACTATAAATTGAGTCCCATTATTCCTGAAGTTGTACCAAATGTTAAAGTTTTTGTAAGGTATGTATGTTTTCTCAATTTACTCTGACTTTCAGATGGAGGATGGTAGGAAGCATGGGCAAGGTTTCTGTATTAAACAAGAATTATTAATCATTGCAAGTATTTAGAATCTAGCTACAAGTAAACAGATATAAACCATCCGCATATAATACGACTAACAAAAATTCCAAATCACTTATAAACTCCCCTCTTTTTTGCCCTCTCTCCCTCACATACATATGCACACACATAAGCACACAAATACACACAGATGCACACATTAACATTGATAATGACATTTCATAATGACACATGGAGGGTCCTCTACATCGATGAGACCCAGGATCGGAGGCCATTTTGCAGAGCATCTGCGCTCTGTTCGTGACAAACGACAACACCTTCTGGTCTCAAAACATTTTAACTCCCCCTCCCATTCCCTGGGTGACATGTCCACTCTGGGCCTCCTCCAGTACCACAATGACAAAACCTGCAAACTGGAGGAACAGTACCTCATATTCTGCCTCGGTAGCCTATAGCCCAATGGCCTAAACATGGATTTTACCAGTTTAAAAATCTCCCCACTCCCGGCCTCATCCCGTGACCAACCCTCCCTCTCATCCCCACCTCCTTGACCTGCCACAACCCGCCCATCTTCTCTCCCATCCATCTTCTCTGGCCAGTCCCCACCACTGCCTACCTGCTCTCACCTATCACCATCCCACCTACCTTCACCATCCCCACCCCCTCTCTCTATTTATTTCCAAGCTCCCTTCCCCCTCCCCCATTTCTGAAGAAGGGTCCTGACCCAAAACGTCAATATTCCTGCTTCCCTGATGCTGCCTGGCCTGCTGTGTTCCTTTAGCTCCACCTTGTTATCTCTGACTCCAGCATCAGTAGCTCTCACTATCTCAAAGTTCACAATTGGTTTTGAATTCCTTGCTTGTGCAGTCACTCTGATAAATCCCTGTTTTTAAAAACAGTTCTTTCTCTTCGCAGTCCACAGATTTTAACAACACAAAAATGAAAAGACAGGGTCCCACACAGGTATATTAAGCTATTAGTACACAGCAGAGCAATATATTTTCAGTAATGTGTCATGTCTCAAGTGATTTGAGTTAGGATGCAGTATGCAAGGTTTTATGCTATGAAACAGTGTGGATATCATGGACATATTGGCTGCAAGACCTCGTATAATACCCTTCAGTTGCAAGATTGCACACCATCTTGACTCGGAAATGTATTGAAATCCCTGCAGTTTTGCTGAGGTAAAATCCTGGAAGTCCCTCCCTGACAGCACTGTGGGAATATCTACTCCCCAAAACTGCAGCAGTTCAAGAAAGCAACTCAGTAGGGCAATTAAGGATGGACAATCATTGTGGGTGCACAGCCATTTGGCACCAAATCTAATGGATGATTACAAACGAGAAGAGAAAGATTCTTACACATGGGTGCATGGGACAGAGTGAAGCTGACAGCGGAAGCAGGAATATTACTGGAACTGCTCTCGATTCGCCTGAATAACTAGTTGTGAGTTTCTGCAGGCACGCTGGAAGAAACATTGTCCCCTTCCACCAAGCTGGTTTTGGCTGCAAGAGGTGGAAGTTTAAACAGGTGAACAGCCAAACCATAAAAACCTTGAAATCCCTCCAAGTTCAGCAGGTAAGAGAGAAGGCAAATGGAATGTTGGCCTTTATTTCAAAGGGAATGGAGTTCAAAAGTAGAGCAATCTTGCTAAATATAAACAAAGCACTTGTTAGATCACAGCTGGAATTTGGTGAACTGTTTTGGGCCCCTTACCTGGGGAAAAATATACTCACATTGAAGGCAGAGCACGTTTACTAAGCTGATACTGAAAATAGAGGGATTGCCTTATGAGAAGAGGTTGAATGGATTCGGTCTATACTCATTTTGGAGTTCAGGGGAATGAGAGTTGATCTTATTGAAGTATACAAGACTTTTAGGAGACTTGACAGGGTAGATGCAGAAAGATTGTTTCCCCTTGTGAGAGAGTCTAGGACCAGGTGGCATCATCTCAGAGGAAGGGGTCACACATTTAAAATAAGGATGAAGAAGAGATTTTTCTTTCACAGGTAGCAAAACTGTGGAATTCTTTACCACAGAAGGCTGTCAAAGCTGGGTCATTGAGTATTGCCAAGGTTGAGATGGACAGATTTTTAATCAGGAAGGGAATCAAGGGTTATGGGGAAAAGGTAGGAAAGTAGAGTTGATGGCTATCAGACAAGCCACGACTTCATTGAATGGCAGAGCAGTCTTGATGGGCTGAGCTTCATTTTATTTGATTTGATTTATTGTGGTTATGTGTACCTAGGTGCAGTGAAAAGCTTTGTTTTGTGAGCGGTACAAGCAGATCATAGTAAACAAGGACAGATCATAAGATGCTTAGACAGAGCAAGGCGTACAGATTATAATGCACAGGAGGAGTGCAAAACAAGATCAACATTAACAAGATCAACATTATTTGAAGTTAGAGAGTCCATTCTAATAACGGCCGGGAAGAAGCTGTTCTTGAACTTGTTGCTGTGTGTGTTCAGGCTTCGGGATCTTCTGCCTGACAGAAGAGGTTGTAGGAGATCATTACCGGGTGCGATGGGTCTTTGAAGATGTTGGTCACCTTACTGTGGCAGTGAGCCGTGTAAATGGAGTCCACGGATGGAAGGTTGGTTTCCGTGATGGTCTGGGCTGTGCACACCACCTTCTGTAGTTTCTTACGGTCCTGGGCAGAGCAGTTGCCATACCAGGCCGTTATGCACTTGGACAGTATGCTTTCAATGGGGCATCTGTAGAAGTTGGTGAGGGACCTAATGGACATGCTGGATTTCCTAAGCCACCTGAGGAAGAAGAGGCATTTTTGTGCCTTCTTGACCATCACATTTACATGGGAAGTCCAGGGCAAGTCATCAGTTATCGTCACTCTGAGGAACTTAACGCTCTCCACCCTCTCAACCTCAGTTCTGTTGGTGTAGATGGGGGCGTGTTCTCCTCCTTTCTTTCTGAAGTCAATGATCAGTCCTTTAGTTTGGCTGACATTGAGAGAGAGATTGTTATCATTGCATTACGACACCAAGCCATCTATCTCCTTCCTTCTGACTCATCATTATTTGAGATAATATGTACTGCAGATGCTGGAGAGTCTGCGATAACAAGGTGTGGAGCTGGATGAACACAGCAGGCCAAGCAGCATCACAGGAGCAGGAAAGCTTGACATTTCGGGCCTAGACCCTCTTGATGCTGCTTGGCCTGCTGTATTCATCCAGCTCCACACCTTGTTATCTCATCATTATTTGACATCAGTCCCACCACAGTGATGTCGTCAGCAAGCCTGCAGATGGCAATGACCTACAGCTCCATCTATATCTTATGGTCTTGTAGTGGACAAGTCAGATTTAAGTTCATCTGTAAAAGTAACAGGGGTGGCATGAGGAAAACATTTTTACCTGTTGGGTGTTTCGGATTTGGCATCCCCTGCCTGGCAGTGTGGAGGTTACAGACTGAACAACATCCTCTGAGATGAAATGGAGATATACATGTAGCAAATAAAGGGTCAAGGGAGTGGGATTGATAAGTTTGCTATTTGAAAATGCAGGAACAGACTCGACGGGCTGAATAGCCTTCTGCTCTGCTGCTCCATCCTGTCGTGCCTCGAGGGTCATTTATATAGAGGCTATTTCAATACCTTTCTCATGTTTCCCAGTCTGTGGTGAAGCTGATTATAGCAAGATGCTGATAAAGGGTGGGATCTCAGGGCTGTAGTAGTCCACATGTCCCAAAGCCGCTAAGTATAAAGATGTCAACATGAATATTCTATGAGGTTATATTTTTATCCCCCTCTATGTCCTTTGTGTATTTTATATTTTAATGAGGTGTGGAGCTCTTTGTCTGATTACTTCTGTTTGGCAGACGTGCTGTTTGTTTTTCTTTTTTCATATTAATGAGTTACGTGTTGTCAGGGACAATGAACAGCAGCTCAAATCAGAAATTGTGCAAGGTCACACAATGTCAGGGTTAGGGACGTCACAGAGCGAGTGCAGGATGTCCTTCTGGGCAAAGGCAATCGGCCCATGGTGGGCACTAGTGTTGGTACTGACAATATCGTTAGGAAATTGGCATGTAGTCTGCATGTCAGAAGATGGGAAGAAAATTAGTAAGCAGGACCTCAAAAGTACTAATTGCTGGATTACGCTCAATGTTACATTCCACTGAGCACAGATATAGGAGGATAAGAGAGCTGAATGCATAATTGGAAAGATGGCAAAGGAGGAAGAAAGTCAAATCTCTGGGAGTGTCTCTGGGAAGATGCCACTTGTACATAAAGGTGTGCAGACGCAGAGAGACCCAGGTGTATAACTGCACAAGTTATAGCGGTTCATGTGGAGAGCACAGTTAGTTAACAGGGGCATAGTGCACACGAACAAGGAGATGATGCTGAATACAAGACACTATGATGTGGACGTGCGGTGTTGGACTGGGCTGGACAAGGTCAGAAATCACACGACACCACGTTATAGTCCAACTGGTTTATTTGAAACCACAAGCTTTCAGAGCGTCACTGCTTCTTAAGTTGTTAGTGAGAGAGATAGTATCAGACAGAGAATTTATAAGTAAAACATCAAAGGGTCGCACCACCGATGTGGATGTATTAAACAAACCTAAGATGCTGTTAAATCTTTAATCATTAGAAGGTTTTAATTGATTAATATGTATATGTAAATCCCTGAATTCCTTGTCCTGGGAGAACACCCTCTCTCTTACACACACGCATACTTGCTGTCTCCCGCTCACACCCACACTCTTTCTCTCTCTATCTCTCCCACACACACACATACTCTGTTACTCTCCACCACACACACACACACACTCTCTCTCTCTCTCTCCCCCACACACACACACTCTCTCTATCTCACAACACCCCCCCACCCACACACACACTCTCTCACTCTCTCTCCCTCACACGCACACGCATGTAAATCTATGAGGTAAATTTGTGTTTGCAGACATATTCTATTTTGTTCAAAAAGCACACAATTCATAGACAGTCAGTCAATGTGGTGTTTTATAAATTCCTACTTTAGAAATAAAACCAGTTTGACTCCAAACCAAACACAAACTGATTCTAAACAAGGTTCACACCTAACATGCATCGTCTGACCTAAAACGTCACTTCTTCTTTACACTGACAAAACCTTTAGTTCTCTCAGGGCAACGACTTGAAAAGAATTTGGGGATTTACATATACATATTAATCAGTTAAAACCTTCTTACTGATTAAAGTTTTAACAGCATTTTAGGTCTGTTTAATACATCCTTATCGGTGATGTGACCCTTTGATCTTTTACTTGTAAGTTCTGCGTCTGATACGACCTCTCTCACTCACACCTGAAGGAGGAGCGAGGCTCCGAAAGCTTGTGTTTTAAGTCAACCTGTTGGACTATAACCCGGTGTTGTGTGATCGTAAGACACCAGTTAGTCCTCAGCTAGACTAATGTGTACTTTTGCGGGCGAGGATAAATTTCAATAAATACAAGGTGTTGCAATTTTGTAGAACAAGAAAAGGGCAAACTTGTGCAATTAAAAGTAGGGCCTCGGGGAGTGTTGTAGAACAGAGAGTCCTGGGGGTTCAGGTACATAATTCTTTGAAGTTTTCAGCACATATACATGGGTTGGTTAGGAAGGAGTTTAGCATGCTTGTCTACATTATTCAGACCTTGGAGTATAGGAGTTGGGATGTTATGTTGACGCTGGACAGGACATTGCTGGGAACTGTCTGGAGTACTGTGTCCCGTTCTGGATATTACTAAGCTGGAGAGGTTTCAGGAAATATTTACCAGGACATTGCTAGGAATGGAGGGTTTGCATTATAAGGAGAGGTTGGATGGAATTGGATCTTCTTTCACTGGAGGGTAAGAGATTGTTGGGTGGCCTTGCAGAGGTTTACAAAATAATGAGGGTCATAGATACAGTGAATGGCAGGTGTCTTTTCTCTAGGGTGGGAGATTTCAAGACCAGCAGGCATATTTTTAAGGTGAGAGGGGATAGATAAAAAGATACGATGGGCAATTTTTTTTAAACAGAGTGTGGTTCATGTGTGGAATGAACTTCCAGAGGAAGTGGTGGATGTGGGTACAGTTACAATGTTTAAAAGACATTCATATAAACACATGAATAAGAAATGTTTGGAGGGATATGGATGAAGCGCAGGAAGGTGGGACTAGAATAATTTGGGGTTATGGTCAACATGGACTGGATGGACTGAAGGATCTGTTTCCGTGCTGTATGGCTCTATGACTCATTCTAAGAAGGATGTGAGTGCACTGGAGTGAGCACAGAAGAGGTCCATGAGAAAGAGGTTCAGATATGACAAACTTCAGTTATAAAGTTAGATTGGAGATGCTGGGACTGAAGGCTGAAAGGAGGTTCATGACAGGGGAGAGAGAAGCAGTTTCCACTCCTAAAAGGATTGAAAACAAGATGGCATAGATTTAAAGCGATTGAGCAAAAAAAAATAAATGCGAAGTGAGACAAACATTTTTCAGAATACAGAGTCTGGAAGTGTGAAAGAGGTGGATTGCATGGAGGCATTTAAGAGGGAATTGGATGATTCTGGAAAGAGAAATAATGGGTTGTGATATGGAGAAATGATGGGAGAATGGCACCAATTCACTATTCTCATTCAGAGGATAGGCACAGACAGGATGGGCCAAATGGTTTTCTTTTCCACTGTAATAATTCTAAGATTCAGTACACACTTTGTTTTGTAACGTGTTATTTCTACCTGAAAGGGCTTATGGTTTGGAGAATTATTTGAGTCTGCTCTTGGTCTAAATGATGTGAAATATAGGTCATTCAATCTAACCAGCCTATGATGATTATCCTCCACATGAGCAGTAGCTCCTAATCCCTCCAGCCCCCATGCGGCTACCAAACCTCCTAGGATGGCCTGGATTCTCCACAAATTAGAGATGAATCTCACAGATAAATTGTGAGCAGATTGGGAGAAAAAAATCTAAAAACAGAATTAAAAATATTTGTTTCTTGCTTTCTTCATGTTGTTTTTAGTCCTTTTATTTATTGTAAGTATGTTGGCGATGATAAATTTTGGTTTTTTATTCAGTGGGTGTTACTGGCTGGGTCAGCATTTATCACCCACTCCCGGATGCCCTTGAAGGGGTGTCCTTTTTTATTCATTCCCTTGGAAATTGCTGGCCAAACCAAAGTTTATTGCCCAATTGCCAGCTAAGAGTCAACCACATTGCTCCGGGCCTGGAATCACTTGTACACAAGTAATGGTAGATGACCTTCTCTAAAGGACATTAGTGAATGAGGTGGGCTTTTACAGCAACTGGCATCATTCATCCCAGATTTTATTTTAACTGAATTCAAATTTTATTATCTGCCGTGGTTGGATTGGAACTCAGGTCTCCATTATGTTACCTGGGTCTCTGGATTAATAGCCTAGAGGTAATACCACTAGGCCATTTGCACCCAATATCAAAGAGGATTCAGTGCCTCACTGTGGGCCCATTGTTGTGGAAGATTTGGGACAGGTGCAGGTCAATGATCGTGTGATAAAAACTCCAGGATTCCACCTATCCAGAGATGCCAACCCTAACACAGTTATTCACCCTAATCTTTTGTGTTTCCTCTAAACATCAATGTTCTCTTTCCTCCTTTGAGTCATCCTAAAAACTTTCCCCTTTGTCTAAACTTCTGATCATCTGCCTTGTCACCATCATTTGTATTTCTTTCAGTCACTTTTGTGTTTGTTATTCTTCCCATGAAACCCCTTTGGACACTTTTGTATGTAAAAGGTGCCATGTGAATTTGAACAACCAGAAACAAGAACAGAAATCTCTGGAGAAACACAATAGGTCTGGCAGCATTGATGGAGAGAGAAACAGAGTTCATGTTTTGAGCACAGTGGCCCTTTTCAGAACAGAGTCCCCCACCCTGGGGAAAAGACCTTGCCTATTTACCCTATCCATGCCCCTCATGATTTTATTAACCTCCATGAGGTCACCCCTCAGCCTCTGCTCCAGGTAAAATAGCCCTGGCCTAGTCAGCCCCTCCCTATAGCTCAAATACTCCAATCCTGGCAACATCCTTGTAAATCTTTTCTGAACCCTTTCGAGTTTCACAACATCCTTCCAATAGCAGGGAGACCAGAACTGAACACAGTATTCCAAAAGTGGTCTAACTAATATCCTGCACAGCTGCAACATCACCTCCAAATTCCTATACTCAATACACTGACCAATAAAGGCAAGCGCACCAAACGCCTTCTTCATTATCCTATCTACCCGTGAATTTCTTTCAAGGAACTATGAACTCGCACTCCAAGGTCTCTTTGTTCAGTAACCTTACCATTAAGGGTGTAAGCCCTGCCCTGATTTGCCTTTCCAAACTGCAGCACCTCACATTTATCTAAATTAAACTCCATCTGCCACTCCTCAGCCCTTTGGCGCATCTGATCAAGATCCCATTGTACTCTGAGGTAATCTTCTTCTCTGTCTATTCCATTTTCAATTATTGGTGTCATCTGCAAACTTACTAACCATCCCTCCTATGTTCACATTCAAATCATTGATGTAAATAATGAAAAGCAATGGACCCAGCACTGATCCTTGTGGCACACCATTGGTCACAGGCCTCCAGTCTGAAAAGCAACACCTCACCACCACCTCTGTCTCCTACCTTCGAGCCAGTTCTGTATCCAAATGGTTTGTTCTCCCTGTACTCCATGTGATCTAACGTTGCTAAACAGTCTACCATGAGGAACCTTGTTGAGCACCTTACTGAAGCCAGTATAGATCACATCCACCACTCTGCCCTAGTTGATCCTCTTTGTTACTTCTTCAAAAAACTCAAGTTTGTGAGACACGGTTTCCCATGCACAAAGCCATGTTGACTATCCCGAATCAGCCTTGCCTTTCCAAATACATAAAAACCCTGTTCCTCAGGATTCCCTCCAACAACTTAGTCACCACTAATGCCAGGCTCACTGGTCTATAGTTCCCCAGCTTTTCCTTACCAACTTTCTTAAATAGTGGCACTGCATTAGCAAACCTGCAGACTTCCGGCACCTCACCTGTGGCTATCGATGATACAAATATCTAAGCAAGGGGCCCAGCAATCACTTCCCTAGCTGCCTGCAGAGTTGTAGGATTCACCTGATCAGGTCCCAGGGTTTTATCCACCTTTATGCTTTTTATGACGTCCAGCACCCCCTTCTTTGTAATATGGAAATTTTTCAAGATGTCACTATTTATTTCCCATGTTCTCTATCTTCCATACCCTTCTCCACAGTAAATCCTGACTTAAAATACCTGTTTAATATCTCCCCAATCTCCTGCAGTTCCACACATAGGTGGTCTTGCCGAACTTCAAGGGTTTGGATTGTGTTGGGTTGAGAAAGCTACTCACTACGACCTTCTCAAGGGGCATTCAGCAACGGGCAATAAATCTCGGCCTTGCTAATGAAATTGACATCCCCCATAAATGCTACAGCGGTATCAATGACATTTCGTGACATTTCCTTGTCGGAAAGGACATCAAAATGACTGAAAAATACAGAGTAAGATTGACCTTTTTTCTCATGAAAGGAAAAGGCAGATACTTAAATCGAAAAATACACTTGACAATTCTGTGAACAACACTGTAGGTTAAATGAGGAGCCTTGTGTTTGATGCAGTTCAGGGTCATCTATATATAGGCTTTTCAGCTTGCTTTTTGGTCCACAGGGGTTTGGAAATCATGTTGCATTCAAATGGTAGTCATGACCCAGTGGAATATAGAAACAGGGACTGTGCTCCCGGTTGTCTAAAAGATCGATGGTTTGCATATGGCAGAACACAAGTGGTGTTGGGCAGAGTCCCAGAAACAGTGGAAGGAATATTGGCTAATGCACATCAGTATTATGCCAAAGGCTATGGTACAGTCTATTGTTTTTTTAAGTGGCAGCTATAACATGGCTTCCACTACACTACTAGGAACCTTAATCTATCTTTCTCCTGACCTCCAGTGCCTATTAATCAATCAGTAGGTGTTGTGTAACAGCAGAACAACATTCAGGATTGAGACAACGCCCTAAGGCAAAGGAACTTAGCTTCCTTGAGCTGTAAGGAAAAGCATTCAGCTACATTATTATAGATTCTGTCTGTCCAGCTTCCTTTTAGATCTAAATGGTACCACGCATTATCATTGCTGGTTGTTATAGTTTCAGACAATGAAGTTAAGATTATTGCAGACATACAAGCTTATAAACTCATGAGGGGCATGGATAGGGTGAATAGCCAAGGTCTTTTTCCCAGGGTACGGGAGTCCAAAGCAAGAGGGCATAGGTTTAAGGTGAGAAGGGAATGTTTTAAAAGGGACCTGAAGCAACTTTTTCAAGCTGAGGGTGGTGCATGTTTGGAATGAGCTGCCGGAGGAAGTGGTGGAGGCTGGTACAATTACAACATTTTAAATGGCATTTGGATGGGCACATGAATAGGAAGGGTTTAGAGGGACCTGGGCTAAATGCTGGCAAATGGAACTAGATATCTGGTCGGCCTGGATGAGTTGGGCCAAAGGGTCTGTTTCTGTGCTGTAACATCGCTATGACTCTACACATGGTCGTGATAGCCTAGTGGAAATATCACTAGACTATGTAGGTGTCTCTGGCCAGGTCAATATTTATGACCCGTCCCGAATTGTCTACAGGACAATCATGATTCAACAACATTGCTGTGGGTCTGGAGTCATATGTAGGCCAGCAGTTTCCTTCCATAAAGTGAACTGAATTTTTTTTTCCAATAATGGTTTCATGGTCATCGTTGGACTCTTAATTCAAATCTTTTTTATTAAATTCAAATTCCACCATCCACCCAGTCCCCAGAGCATAACCTGAGCAATAAATGCGGGCCTGGCCCACATCATATGAATGAATGAATAATTAAAGAAAGAGGTATATTGGAGAAGATGTGGTCTGATAGATTGTGAACTTGCCGTCTCACGAGTTAATAGCCAAAGGTAAAGTTACATTAGTCCTACAGGCCAAGAAGCTGTTCTCTCATTCGAAAGAGAGAGGGAGAGAGAGAAATGGCTGAGGGTCACCATGCCTCAGGTGAGGTTGAGAAGGTAGGGCCTTCATGGTAAACACAACCAGTGCTGGAATTGAACCCATGCTGTTGGCGTTGGTTTGTGTTGCAAACCATCCATCCCAGCTAACCAAGCCCCATGTACTGGGAACAGTACAGTAAATAAGGTTGGCATCAATACTGACATAACAAGGTGTGGAGCTGGATGAACACAGCAGGCCAAGCAGCATCATAGGAGCAGGAAAGCTTGATGTTTCGGGCCTAGGCCCTTCATCAGAAACACTTCTTTTCCCCATCAAAGGTGACTGGAGTTCCTAAGGCAGGCTGTCACACCAGTGTTACAGAGGGAATTGTTGTCCTAATAGGGGTGCCACCTTTCAGTGGAGACACAGAATATCTGCCTCCCCTGGTGGGCCTGGAAGAGCCTCAGACTCTATTCCATGAACAACAAGAGATACCTACAGATGGCCTGTCCAGCTGGTCATTCGTCTCATTGTTGTTTGTGAAGAGATTGTTTGCCATGTTTCCCTATAAGAGACACAATACATTAAAATATATTCTTGACATTGAGCTGCTTTGGAAAGGCTCATTAATTTGGCCTTGAATTATGGATTTTAAGAGTTGTCCTACAAGTTACAAAATTTCCAAATCTGAGAATAATCGAATATTTGGGATCAGAAACTCATTCAACAGCATTAGGGAGCTTGTCATCAGGCACTGTTACCTCATCCAGACTGAACTCCGGTAATACTTTTCAGTACAGTTCCTCTTGCCAACTGTTTCACGCCCTCCTCCTATACATCATGCACCAACTCCTACCATCATTCATAAAACGAAACTGATTCCATGCAGAGAAATTTTAGAACATAGGAACAGGAGGAGGTCAGTCCTCAGCCCCTCAAGCCTGTTCTGCAATTCAGTGAAACTTGCTCATGTGTGACCTAATTCCATTTCACTGTCTTTGCCCCAGATCCCTTAATACCTTTGGCTAACATTAGCCTATTGACCTCATCCTTAAAATGAACAGTTGATCCAGCATCATTTTTCTTGTATACCACCATTTATGTGTCAAAGTCTTGCCCAACATTGCTGAAAAATCTGGCTTTAACTTATGAACTATTTCTCCTTTTCTCCCCATTTTCCCTTAATATCATGAAAGCGGTGATCACGCTACCCATCAATCTTGTAAATCCCAATAATACAGCATTAATTTGTGCAATTATGCCACATAACTTAATATTCGGAATCAGGTGGGAATTTGGGAAATCTATACTTCAATCTCTCTAAAATTATTATATCTTCCTCAGACGCTTCTTTAAAAAATATCTTTCTTTACCCTCTTGGTCACATCATTGGCAGCTGTTGCTAGTTTCCTTATCTTCTGTCAGGTTGTCTACATCATTGGTGAAGGTTAGGAATGGACCCAATCTTCCCACACTATTTATTTACAGAAGTGCCTTTTACAATCACGTAGCTCCTTAACTAACAAAAATACAGTTCCAGTCTATTTATAGGGGCACAAGTGAATCCACAGTTTATATCCATTACTTTTTATCCCTGAACTGCTCTGCACTCTTTTTAATTTTCCTGTTCTCCTGTTCTACCTACTCAAACACAAAGAAGTCATACTAAAAATATCATAGAATCCTATTTACAGTGGTTACAATACTGACAACCTATAATTTTTAATTAATAACGTATACTCAAGCTAGACATTCATCTATTTGTGTTATTCCTTGCACACCCCCCTTCCAACCCTACTTTTCTCAGTGAGCTCAGCTGCACCTTCATGGTAATGTTTGGATCTTGGAGGCTATGAGTTCAACTCTGTGATCCATAGACTTGTGCGCATAATCTAAATGGACCTCATTGTGGTACTGAGTGCGTGCTGCACTTTACCATCTTTTGTATGAGATATTAAAATGAGTTCCCATCAGCCCTCACGAGCAGATCTAGAAGATTCTACAGTGATATTCAAAGAAGTTTGGGCCATTTCTGCCCAGAGTGCTATCTGATATTTACCAGTCATCAACATCAGGGTAAACAAGTTATCTGGTTGCAAATTGGTCGCCGTATTTCCTATAGTGGAATCTTGTCGAAAATGTACCACTTACAGAAAAGATAGAAACATAGAGAAATAGGAGCAGGAGGAGGCCATTCAGCCCTTCAAGCTTGCTCCACCATTCAATATGATCATTGCTGATCATCCAACTCAGTGTCCTGCTGCTGTTGTTGTCCCTTACCCTTTGATCCCTTTGGCCTAGGAACTATATCTTAAAACATTCAATGTTTTCGCCTCAACCACTTTCTGTGGCTAAGAATTCCATAGGCTCACCACACTCTTGTCTATCCATAACAAAATGGCTGATTGATTGGCTTCACTTCTACAAGTCTTCACTCCTTCCAGCACTGATGCTCAGGAGTGGCAGTGTGTACCATCTACAAGATACATTGCAGCTCTTTAGACAGCACCGTCTCAAAGTTCAGCATTACCATCTAGAAAGACAAGGGCAGCAGATAGATGGGAACACCACCACCTGCAATTTCCTCTCCACGTCACGCACTATCCTCACTTGGAAATATATCACCGTTCTTTCAGTGTTGCTGAGTTAGAATCCTGGACCGCCATCCCTAACAACATTGTGGGTCTACCTACAGCACACAGACTGCAACAGTTCAAGAAGGAAACTCACCACCACCTTCTCAAGGTGCAAATAGGGATGGACAGTAAGTGTTCTCTGAACCAGCCATGTTCACATCTTGTGAATGAATAAAAAGGTCACTAATTCTTAATTCATTTTACCCTATTTTCTTTGAAAGAAATCTTATTCAACTGTTTGGTTTCTCCTGAAATAGACATTGACCCTTTCTGCTGGAGTTCTCAATGTACAAATGATATTTCTTTTGTGAATGACCTACAATGACTTATTCATGACTTCCTGGTGTAGGAGTTCTCGGGCTATATTGTATTATAAAGCCCTCAGGATAATTACTGACATTTTGTATATAAAGACATGAGATTTTAGTAGTTAATCAATCATTGGTGAGCACTATAAGGGATAGTACTCTGCATATTCAGGTGAGTCCTTAACAGCTATACCACACATACTAATGAAAAGGGATTAACTTTTCTATGCACTAAACTAAAATCAATCCATATTTCAGTGTTGCTAAAGGGCATCAGGCTAATGGTATAATGTGTAGATAAAATACCAGCTTGCAAGTGAAATCCATGCTTAGCTGGGGTTTAGCTGCAAATCATAAAATATGCCTGTGGAGCTTTCTCTTAAAACACTAAAACTGGTTCAAATTAATCTGTTCTTGTGACTCAAAGTTTCTTTTGCTTATTCCAGGAAGAGTAAATTGTCCATATTAAAGGATTTCAGCTGTTGAGTGCACTTGTGTTTTAAAGCAAAACAGAACAATTTGGTCCTTTGTGCTACATTGAGTCATAGAGAAGTACAACATTGAAGCAGACCCTTCAGTCCATGCCAACCAGATATCCTGAATTAATCTAGCCCCATTTGGCCCATATCCCTCAGTACCCTTCCTATTCATGGACCCATCCAAATGCTTCTTATACATTGTAATTGTGCCAGCCTCCATTACTTCCTCTTACAGATCGTCGGTCGAATAGGAGGTTAAGGTCTGGGCTGTGGCATTTGCATCAGTTGACAATCTTTGACAGTCACAGTATGTGGTGCACATGTAGGGGTACGACGTCACCATGGCTTCTTTCTACCCTACTTGAGGTGCACTGCTGTGTTGCCACACCATTCTCTCGTTTCAAGAGCATAAGAATCAGAGACAGGACTATGTCATCCAGCCCCTTGAGCTTGATTCACCATTGAGCCAGATCAAGGTTGATTTGATGATTAACTACACTTCACTGTCCAGTCTCTCCCACTGACCAAGCCACAGAACACCCTTGTCGATCAAACATTTCTCCAAATCAACTGTCAATACATTCGACGATGGGGTTCGACTTTCTCACGCAGACAGTGGCGCGTGTATGGAATGAGCTGCCAGGGGAAGTGGTAGCGATGGGTACAATTAATACATTTCAAAGATATTTGGATAGGTATATGCATAGGAAAAGTTTGGAGGTATATGGGCCAAATGCAGGCAAATGGGACCAGCTCAGTTCATTAATTCTAGATGACATGGATGATTTGGGTCAAAGTGCTTGTTTCTGTGCTGTATGACTCTATGACTCTATCACCACGTTTTCTGGGGAAGAGAATCCTATAGAATATAATCTCTAGGGGTAAAGGTTTTCCTCATTTCTGCCTTTAATGGAAGATCTTTCATTTTTAACCTGTGACTCCCCAGTGAGGGATAAAGTCCTCTCAGCATCCACCCTATCAAACCCACCTCAGGATTTTAATATTTCTACAAGATTGACTCTCATTCTTCTAAACTTTATAGATACAGGCCCAACACGCTCAATGTTCCATCAAAGTTAGGTTTAATGTATCAAGAAAGACAAGCCGCATTCAGGATATTCAATGTTCAACAAAGAAGAAGAGCAAGAAATAAGGAAAGAACAATGATCACAATCTCAGAGATAGTAGGAACTGCTGATGCTGGACTCTGAGATAACACAGTGTGGAGCTGGATGAGCACAGCAGGCCAGGCAGCGTTAGAGGAGCAGAAAAGCTGACGTTTTGGGTCAGGACCCTTCTTCAGAAATGGTGGAGGTGGTAGGGAGCTCTGAAATAAATAGAGAGAGGAGGGGTGGGGCTAGGCAAGGTAGGTGGGATGATGATAGATGAGTGCAGGTGGACAGTGGTGGGGATTGCTCAGTGAGGTGGGAGGTTGCTGCCTCTGAGTAAGCTAAAACTGGAGGTGTGCAGATTTCCTCTCAAGTTTCCAGATCCTGGAGACATTTCCGAAATCAGGGTGACTCAGCAATGATGTGATTTGAAAAGAGGAGAGATTTACAATTGAGATATTAGCAGACTGGGACCTAAAGTTCAGCAGGCACTGGACAGTGACATGACTGGTGCAAAGATGACCATCCTTCTCAATTTGTCTGGAGACAGTCAAAAGCCACAACTTTCCTTTCTTTAACATTGTGAAATATCCTAAAATAACATTGCTGAAAGAGTATGTAAAGGTAAGGATAAAATTAAAGGCACTGTACTAAGGTTGTACTGGAGCAGAGAGAGACCTGTGTGTACAGATACAAAGATTATTAAATGTGGCAGGAGGAGAAGGTGGTTAATAAAGCATATAATACCCCAGGCTTCGTTAATAGAATCATTGAGTACAAGAGCAGGGAGATTCTATTGAACTTCTTAAAATACACTGGTTAGACCTCAGCTGAAGTATTGTGTACTGTTCTGAGGAAGTATCACTGGACCTGAAACACGAACTCTGATTTCTCTCCACAGATGCTGCCAGACCTGCTGAGCTTTTCCAGCAACTTCTGGTTTTGTTTCTGATTTACAGCATCCGCAGTTGTTCCAATTTTTATTTATTGTTTATTGTTCTTTGATTGGTTGATTGATTGATTGTTGTCATGTGTACCGGGACACAGTGAAAAGTGTTGTTTTGTGTGCCATACAGGCAGATCATACCTTACAAAGTGCATCAGGGTAGCAGAACAGGGAGCATAACACAGTGTTACAGCTGCAGAGAAGGCGCAGAGAGAGGTGGAATTAACAGTTGTGGGTGCCAAGTTAGAAGGAAAATGTGAATGCATTAGAGACAGTGCAGAGGAGGTTCATGGGAATAGTTCCAGGGATGAGACTATTTGCTGATGAGGATAGATCGGAGAAGTTGGGTCTGTTTTCCTTGGAGAGGAGAAGGTGAATCACAAAACGTCTGGACAGAGTGAATAGGGAGAACCTGCCTGTTCATGAAATGATCAAGAACAAAGGCACAGGTTTAAAATGATTTGCAAAAGAAGCAAATACGAGGTGAGGAAATGTTTGTTCATGCAGTGTGTAACTCGGGTCTGGAAAGCACAGACCTGATATTGTGGTGGAGGCATGTTTCACTGGGACACTCAAGGGGGTTTGGCTGATGGTTCAGGTTGAAAAACTGAGCAAGATTGCAGGGAAAGGTTGGGGATCAACAACATGGTGTTCATTCGCACCATGACAACCCTGTGATTGTGTCAAATCACTTCACAGAGGTGTTATTTGCCTAAATGTGACTGAGAAACGGAAAGTTTGATCGTGGGGAGGTTTTAAGGAGTGTGTAAAGGAGGAAAGAAAGAGAGAGACAGGCACAGTGATTGAGGGAAAGAATTCCAGAGGTTCAGGGCTCAGAAATTCAAGGTAGCATCCGCCTAACTGCAGAGTGAAGATATTTTCCAAACCAATGCTCTAGGCTCATGGGTTGAATCTCACCACACAGGTGATGGAGATTAAATGTATTTAATTAAATAGAAATATAGAAAATAGGAGCAAGAGTAGGCCATTCAGCCCTTTGAACTTGCTCTGACATTCAATGTGATCATGGCTGATCATCCAAGTTCGTCCCCTGTTCCTGCCCCAAGAACTATATCTAACTCCTACTGGAAAGCATTCAATGTTTTGGCCTCAACTGCTTTCTGTGGAAGACAATCCCACAGACTCACCACTCTCTGGGTGAAGAAACATCTCCTCATCTCAGTCCTAAATGGCCTATCCCATATTCTTAGACTGGACTCCCCAGGTCATTGGAAACATTCTTCCTGTGTTTACCCTGTTTAATCCTGTTAGGATGTGGAGGTGCCAGTGTTTGACTGGGGTGGACAAGATCAGAAGTTAGCGTTCTGAAAGCTTGTGATTTCAAATAAACCTATTGGACTTTAACCTGGTGTTGTGTGACTTCTGACCTAATCCTGTTAGAATTTTATACATATCTACGTGCTCCATGTTCATTTTACTAAACTCAAAAATTAAATTTAATCCTTTTGATAATATAAAAAAAATTCTGGAATTGGAACTACATCACTATTGCAGGGTCAAAGTCCTGGAATTTCTTCCCCAGTAGCATTTTGTGTATTTCTACAGCACATAGACTGCAGTGGTTCAAGACGACAGCTCACCATTACCTTCTCAAGGGCAATGAGGGATGGACAATAAATGCTGACCCAGCTGGTGACACCCACATCACGTAAGTGAATTTTAAAAATCCAAAAATGAGGAT
This sequence comes from Ginglymostoma cirratum, assembly GCA_024137785.1. NCBI lineage: Eukaryota > Metazoa > Chordata > Chondrichthyes > Orectolobiformes > Ginglymostomatidae > Ginglymostoma > Ginglymostoma cirratum. Next base: position 16,455,607 of record JAHRHZ010000273.1, on the reverse strand, counting down.
TTTGGTATTGAGGCATTACTAGACTGGTAATCAATGATCAAGAAGGGTCACAGCGTCAAAGTGTCATAGAGATGTACAGCATAGAAACAGACCCTTCGGTACAACTCACCCATGTCGACCAGATATCCCAAATTAATCTGGTCCCATGTGCCAGCATTTGACCCACATCCGTCTAAATGCTTCCTATTCATATATCCATCCAGATGCCTTTTAAATGTTGTAGTTGTACCAATCTCCACCACTTCCTCTGGTGGCTCATTCTGAAAACGTTGCCCCTTAAGTCCCTCTTATATCTTTCCCCTGTTGCAGGTTAGGATACAGAGGCAGAGCCTCAGATAAAACATTGCTTAAGAATGAGTCATTATTGCTCTGTAAAAATTCTCAATCAGTCTCCTCAATTTCCAGTTCCTAACGCTGAGCTGTTATTATAGATTATTTGCGCTTTAAAAAAAAATCATTAATTAGATGAGAATGTCAGTTACAGTTGTAATTAAGCAACAAATCAGTATCAATTTTAATATCTGATGTAAATAATTACATGATTAAATCTGTACTATCAATTTTGGGGTATAAATGTTGCATAATTTTACATTGGAAAATAGACCCAAAACCCAGGTGCTTAGTTCAGTAACTGCGTGGCATATGCAAAATTATGTTGTAATCACTGAGTATTGCATGACATTTCTTGAGCTAATCTCTCATTTCAACTCCAAGTAGATTTACAGAAACAATAGCTAATTAGAAAGGTATTTACAGCAATTTTACATCCTAATCCCTTTCAGGGCTTCTGAATGACACCTTTTCCAATGACATTTCAAAGGCAGTGCAATGCGGCTCCTTATTGCTTTTAACACTTTCCCTGATGCCAGTCAACAAAAGAGGAATTGCTGCTGTATTTTGCTGGTGTTACTGTCATGGGAATCCGCTGTGTCCATTGTCAAAATAATCATCGAGGTCTGCAGCAAAGAAAAAAACCTTTCAGCTCATTGAGTTGGCATATTGGCATACTGGGTAGCACTATTGCCTGACAGCATCACAAATGTCGGTTCAGTTCCACCCTCGGGCGACTGTCTGTGCGGAGTTTGCACATCCTCCCCGTGTCTGAGTGGGTTTCCTCCGTGCGCTCTGGTTTCCTCCCACAGTCCAAAGATGTGCAGGCTAGGTAGATTAAGCATTGGAAATGCAGGGTTACAGGCATTTCTGAAGAAGGGTCCTGACCCGGAACATCAGCTTTCCTGCTCCTCTGATGCTGCCTGGCCTGCTGTGTTCATCCAGCTCTACACCTTGTTATCTGATTCCAGCATCGGCAGTTCTGACAATCTATGAGTGGGTGTGATGCTGTTTGGAGGGTTGGTGTGGGCATGATGGGATGAATGGCCAGCTTCAGTAGGGATTCTATGCTTTATGAGTCTGTGCCAGTCAAAAAAAAAAGCCACCTAACTGTTCTAATCCCATTTTTCAGCACTTGGCCCATGGTTTTTTTATGCCTTGGCATTGCAAGTGTACACCTAAATACTTCTTTCAACCCTCTCCCATCCTTACAGACAATGAGTACCAGATTCCCATAACCCTCTGGATGAAAAATATTTTCCTCACATCTCCTCTCAACCTCCTGCTTCTCACCTTAAATCAATGCCCCTCGGTCATTGATCCCTCCAAAAAGGACAAAACTTTCTTATTGTCTACCCTATCCATGCCCCTAATAATTTTATACATCTCAGTCATGTTCTCCCCTCAGACTCCTCTGCTCTGAGGAAAACAACCCCAGTCTGCCCAATGGACAGAGTTTATAAATTCACAGTATTAGCTAATACTGTTACAAACTGTTGTTCGCAATAGGGACATAGGCTACAGGTGTATTACCCTTGGAGGGGGAATTAAGAAGCATGGGTATTGAGGGGAGGGTTTCAGCATCAAGGGAAGGGGAGTGGATCTCAATGTGTCCCTTCTTTTCCTGAGTGCCTTGGAACAAAGGATCCTGACACTCCATTTGGAAGCCCGCCAACTGGGTGTGCTTTTTCGGGTTTCCAGCCCAATAAATCCCTCACTTGTGCCTGGGTGAGGATCAGTAATTCTAGGATGAGGCCCTTGAATGGCCATTAATACATTAACCACCCATTCACAGGCCTCAGTTGGTGGCAGGGTGAGAAAGCTAATGGCATTAAGGAATGTGAGGATAATGTGGCAGCATACTGTTGGAGTTAGGGGGCAGGGGAATCAGCCATGATGTGGAATGGCTGAGCTGGCCCAAGGGGCCGAATGGTCTACTCCTCTTCCTTTGTCCCTCTGTTCCTAAGGTGAACGATGAGCATTCCCATCAGAGACTCAACTACTGTGATAGCAGGTTGAGGGGTCTCCAACCAAGAGCAGGGATGCCTTGCTGCAATTATACAGGGCCTTGGTGAGACCATACCTAGAATATTGTGTGCAATTTTGGTCTCCTTTTCTGAAGAAGGACGTTTTTGCTATAGAGAGAGAGAAGCAAAGGTTTACCAAATTGATTCCTGGGATGGCAAGACTGAAGTGTGAGGAGAGATTGAGTCGGTTAGGATTATATTCACGTGAGTTGAGAAGAATGAGGGGGGATCTCACAGAAATATATAAAATTCTAACAGGACGTGTTAGGTTAGATATAGGAAGGATGTTCCTGATGGTAGGGGATGTCCAGAACCAAGGGTCATAGTTTAAGAAAAACAGGTAAACTTTTTAGGACTGAAATGAGGTGAAATGTCTTCACCCAGACAGTAGTGAGCCTGTGGAATTTATTACCACAGAAAGTGATTGCCGTCAAAGCATTGTGCGTTTTCAAGAAGGAGGTAAAGGTCAGAAATCACATGACACCGACTTATAGTCTGACAGGTTTATCTGAAAACACAAGCTTTAGGAGATTGGCTCCTCCTTCAGGTGTGAGTGAGAGAGGTCGTATCAGACACATAATTTATAAGTAAAAGATCAAAGGGTCACGCCACTGAGGATGTATTAAACAAACCTAAGTCGCTGTTAAATCTTTAATCAGTTAGAATGTTTGAATTGATTAATATGTATGTGTAATTCCCCAAATTCCTTTCAAGTCACTGTCCTGAGAGAACTAAAGGTTTTGTCAGTGTAAAGAAGAAGTGACGTTTTAGGTCAGACGATGCATGTTAGGTGTGAGGCCTTGTTTAGAATCAGTTTGTATTTCGGTTTGGAGTCAGACTGGTTTTATTTCTAAAGTAGGAATTTATAAAACACCACATTGACTGACTGTCTATAAATTGCGTGCTTTTTGAGATAAGTAGAATGTATCTGCAAATACAAATTTATCCCACAGATTTATATGTGTGTGTGTGTGTGTGTGTGTTTGTGTGTGTGGGTGTGGGTGTTTGTGTGTGTCTGTGTACGTGTGTGTGTCTGTGTGTGCGCGCGTGTGTGTCTGTGTCCGTGTACGTGTGTGTGTGTCTGTGTACATGTGTGTGTGTGAGGGAGAGTGTATAGTGCAGTGGGGTATCCTGTAGTGCGACATGAACCCAAGATCCTGGTTGAGACCGTCTCCACGGGGATCGAACTTGACTCTCAGCCTCTGCTCGGCGACTCTGCAATGTTGTGTATCCCAAAGTCCGCCTTAGAGGATGTTTACCCGAAGATCCGAGGCCAAATGTCCTTGAGCGCTGAAGTGTTCCCTGACTGGGAGGGAACATCCCTGTTTGGCAATTGTTGTGCAGTGTCCATTCATCTGTTGGGGTAGTGTCTGTATAGTTTCGCCAATATACCATACCTCGGGCCATCCTTGCCTGCAGTGTATGAGATAGACAACGTTGGCTGAGTCACATGAGTATCTGGCGTGTATGTGGTGGGTGGTGTTTCCACGTGTGTTGGTAGTGCCATGTCAATGATCTGACATGCCTTATAGAGGTTACCATGACAGGGTTGTATGGTGTTGTGGTCGATGCTGTCCTGAAGACTGGGTAGTTTGCTGCGAACAATGGTCTGTTTAAGGTTTGGTGGTTGTTTGAAGGTGAGAAGTGGAGGCATGGTGAAGATCTTGGCGAGATGCTCATCCTCATTGATAATGTGTTGAAGGCTGCAAAGAACATGATGTAGTTTCTCTGCTCCCAGGAAGTATTGAACAATGAAAGGTATCCTATCGGATGTATCGTGTGTCTGTCCTCTGAGGAGATCATTAAGGTTTTTCTCTACGGCCCATCAGAACTGACAATCAATGAGTTGAGCGTCGTATGTTTTTCCTCTGTGGGTGTGCTTCAAGACCGTCAGGTGTCTGTCTTGTTTCTCCTCTTCTGAACAGACCCTGTGTATGTGTAGGGCTTGTGACTAAAAGGATCAAGGGATAAAGGGGAGAGTGGGATTAGGGTATTGAGCTCAACGATCAGCCATGATGATACTGAATGTTGGAGCAGGCTCAAGGATCCTGAGGTGGATTGACCTTCAACTGCTCCTATTTGCTCTGTTTCTAATCCACATTTCCACCCAATTAAATGCCCTCCTGAAACCAAATCCAGCATGGTTATCTGCCTCACTGGTTGTTTTGTGATAGTTAACCCTGGTTAACCCTGGTGTCATTACCTTTCACTGGTCTCCAGCAGCACCAAGAGACTGCCATTCTGGTGTTGTCAATGTAAAAGCAGCTTTAAATAAAACTGATGCCTGGGCATAGGCAACGTGGAGAGGGCCTACTGTTCCCAGGTAGATACTGATGGAACTTGTTCAATTCTGTGGTGTACAATGGAAGGGGCTCAATGGTTAGCATTGCTTCCACATACCGTAAGGGACCCAGGTTCAATTCCACCCTCGGGCGACTGTCTGTGTGGAGTATGCACATTCTCCCCGTGTCTGCGTGGGTTTCCTCCGGGTGCTCCAGTTTCTGTGACGAGACATGGATGATAATGGAACAGTGTAGGTTAGTAGGGCTTCAGATTGGTTTCACAGGTCGGCACAACATCGAGGGCCGAAGGGCCTGTACTGCGCTGTAATTTTCTATGCTCTATGTTCTAAACTTCATCAAGTCTCACTAGACCAGCCAATAAGGAAAACTGCATTTAAACATTTATGGAAAATGACAAGAAGGACAGAGCTATATTTCTTAGACCTAAAGGAATCATAGGATATGTAGACAAAGCAGGAACAGGGTATTGGGTTGGATTTTCAATGTTTTAAGTTTTTATGTAAGTGGTCAAAGCCTCTAGTCTTGCACACAGTGGGATTGGGACTCAAAAAGCAGGCTTCAAAAGACTTGGATATAGTAAGAATTGCAGATGCTGGAGTCAGAGACAACACAGTGTGGAGCTGGAGGAACACAGCAGGCCAGGCAGCATCAGGGGAGCAGGAAAGCTGATGTTTCGGGCTGGGACCCTTCTTTTGTACGATGCCTTCCACACCCTTGTACTCAAGTTCTGGAATGAGGTTTGGCTGCACTTTCAGTGGAGTTTGTTATGATATCATTTTAAGAAGGAATGTGCTCTTGAGCAAGTAATCAGTGTTTGACCAGCCGCTAGTCTTGCCTACCATGTGTAGCGGAAGGGAATTGCAGCAGTACTATTCTGTTGCATGGCATGTTGAAGCATAGACAGAGTAAATAGGAGCAGGAGTAGGCCATCCGTTGTTCAACATGATCATTGCTGATCACCCAACTCAGTGCTCTGATCCCGCGTTCTCCCCATAATCTTTGATCCCTTTATCCCCAATCTTACCTAACTCCTCCTTAAACATTCAATGTTCTGACCTCAACAGCTTTCAGTGGTAGAGAATTCCACAGGCTCACCAGTCTCTGGGTGAAGAAATTTCTTCTCATCTCAGTCCTAAATGACCTACTCTGTAACCTTAGACTGTGGAGACAATGGAGAGGGCTCCATGGTTAACATTGCTTCCACACACTGTAAGGGACCCAGGTTCAATTCCACCCTTGGGCGACTGTCTGTGTGGAGTATGCACATTCTCCTCCTGTCTGCATGGGTTTTCTCCGGGTGCCCCGGTTTCCTCCCACGGTCCAAAGATGTGCAGGTTAGGTGAATTGGCCATGCTAAATTGCCCATAATGTGCAGCTTAGGTGCATGGGAAATGTAGGGTTACAGGGGTAGAGACAGGGTGTGGGTCTGGTTGGGACGCTCTTCAGAGGGTAGGTGTGGATTCGATGGGACAAATAGCCTGCCTTCACACTGTAGGGATTCTGTGATGACCTATCTGCTGGGCAAATCCTGTAACGTATCTTCAAATCGACAAAATTTATGTTTGCTTCACCTGTGCTGGGGTGGAATTGGGAAGTTTGTGTTCAGCAAACATAGAACAAGAACAGAAATGTGACATTCCTCAGAGGAAATGCTACCATGAGGAGTCAGCTACTCTCTTGGGTGGCTGTAAAAGATTCTATGCCACTATTCCAGAGAGGAACAGGCTAACTCTCCCTTGCATTCTGTCCAATATTTATCTCTCTGCCAACATCACAACAGCAGAATTTGTGGTCATTGCAACATTTCTGCTCTTTTCCTGCATTATGACAGTGGCCTCAATAATACTTCATTAACTGTAAAGTGCTTTAGTACAGTGGTGCCTGAGAGTCACAGAGTCATACAGCACAGAAAGAGACCCTTCGGCCCAACTCATCCATCCCAATCTGACTTTGTCCCATTTAAGGTTCTTGTGTAGATTTGTAGCTCGGGTTATGGATGTTGTGGTTGGTTGGCTCGTCGAGCTGGTTCGTTGTTCTGCAGACGTTTCATTACCCTGCTGGGTAACATCATCAGTGCAGCCTGAAATGAAGCGCTATTGTGTTTTCCAGCCTGTTATTTAGACTCTGAGGTCCGTTGGAGTTGATTACCTCATTTCCAGTTTTCCTTCGCAGTGTTGTAGAGATGGGGTCAAATTCTATGTGTTCATTGATGGCCTGCTTGGTGGAGAACCAGGCCTCTAGGAATTCCCGTGCTTGTCTCTGTTTGTCCTGTCCTAGGATCCTGGTGTTGTTTCAATCGAACTGGTAGTTTTCCTTATCCATGTGAATAGAGACGAGTGAGTATTGGTAATGTCTTTATGTTGCTAGTAGGTGTTCATGTGTTCTTGTGGTCAGTTTCCTTCATATCTCTCCAATGTAACGTTTGTTGCAGTCCTTGCATGGGATCTTGTATGTCACGTGGGTACTGTCCATAATGGGCAAGGGATCTTTGGTTCGAGTTAGCAGTTGGCGTAGGGTTGACATACATTTGTGTGCCACTCTGATGCCCAATGGTTGTAGGAGTCTGGTGGTCAGTTTGGATATGTTCTTAATGTATGGTAACAAGGTGAGTGTGTCAGGGTGTACTGTATCTTCCTGTTGTTGTTTGTGAGATAGGCATCGTTGGACCCAGCTGTTTGGGTATCTGTTGTCCTTAAATATTTGGTAGAGGTATTCGGTGTGTTGTCGCTCGTTTAAACAGTGTTTTTAGGCAACTCCATTTGTGGATGTTGGGGTGATTGCTGTTGAAATTCAGGGCTTGATCCGTGTGTGTGGCCTTTCTGTGCACCTTTGCCAGGAATTCCCTGTTGACCCTGCGTTCTACCATGACATCCAGAAATGGGAGCTGTTCGTTCTTTTCCTCTTCCCTGGTGAATTCGATGCCGGTGAGTATGTTGTTTATTAGTTGGTGTGTCTCCTCTAATTTGGTCCGTTTGATGATGACGAGAATGTCATCCACGTATCGGGGCCATAGTTTAAGTTGGGTTTGCGGAAGAGCCGTTCTTTCAAGTCTTTGCATCACTGCTTCAGCTATTAGTCCGGAAATAGGTGAATCCATGGGTGTCCCATTCATCTGTTCGTAGATTCGGCCGTTAAAGGTGAAGTGGGTGGTGAGGCATAGGTCCAGTAGCTTCAGCGTGTTGTCTGTGGAGATGGTGTCACTCAGGTCTTGTTCTTTTAGTACTGTTGCCAGTGTTACTCTGCCAGTGGTATATCAATCGATGTGAATAGGGCAGTAACGTCAAATAATACCATGGTCTAGTCATCATCTATTCTTACGTCTTTGAGGGAATTGAGGAACTCCTGGGCTGGGTGGATTGAGTGGGGTGACTTGATGACAAGGTGCTTTAGTCTCCTTTTGTCGTTCTTTGGCTAATCTATGCGATGGTGTGCCTGGCAGGGAGATTATAGATCTGAGGGGTACTTTCAGTTTGTGTACCTTTGGGACGCTGTAGAATTGGGGGTGTTTGTCCCTTCAGGTTTCATTTTTAGGTAGAGATAGTAAGGTAAGGGTCCCGACCTGAAACGTCAGCTTTCCTGCTCCCTCTGATGCTGCTTGGCCTGCTGTGTTCCCACAGCTCCACACTGTGTTATCTCATTTTTAGGTAGTTGGCTTCGTTGACAGGGGGTGGGTTGGGGGTGTGGGTTTGTCAGCTCTGCCGGTGGGAGTGGGGGATTAGGTCTGATCCAATCTGGCTGGTTGTCAGGAAGGGTAGGACTGGGGGGTGATTTTGGGGCTCAAGGGATTTCGTGTATCATGGTTTGGAGCATGTAAGGATTCTGAGGAGTGCTGTTGGGAGTGTGACGGGTTAAGTATGAGGTCTTCAATACTTACTCAGGGATTAGACAATACATTTAAAAGTCTTGCTTTTCCTGGGTAATTGTTTTACGCAATTTCATTGGAGCCATCCAAGATCTCTGATTAAAATGTTTGGAGCAGCGGGAGCGCGAGCCAGGGTGCTGACGGGAAGGTAAGGTTTTTCCCAGTATAAAAACTTACCTCATACAGCAGCAGCCTTCTTGTTTGGAGCGATGGGTGTGTGGAGGGAACGCGAGCCAGGAAGGAGCTACTATAGTCGGGCATTGGCTAAACCCAAAACACTACACTTGTAGTGTCTCCCACCCATCCTCCTCCTCTAACCAAAAAAACTGTGTGGAGGATCAGTAAGGTAAGGCTATTCTTTTATTCTTCTGGAAATCTAGAGTAGAGGGAATGGAAGCGAGGACAGTTGCATGCTCCTCTTGCAGGATGTGGGAGATAAGGGTCGCTGCTGGTGTCCCCTCTGACTTCACCTGCAAGAAGTGCATCTAACTCCAGCTCCTCACAAACCGCGTTAGGGAGCTGGAGCTGGAGCTGGATGAATTCCAGATCATTTGGTAGGCTGAGGCGGTGATAGAGAGGAGTTACAGGGAGGTGGCCACACCCAAGGTACAGGAAAAAGGTAGCTGGGTGACTGTCAGGAAGGGGAAAGGGGATAGGCAGACAGTGCAGGGATCCCCTGTGGCCGTTCCCCTCAATAATAAATATACCATTTTGGATATTGTTGTGGGGGTTGACCTACCAGGGGAAGGCCATAGCGGACAGGTCTCTGGCACTGAGCCTGGCCCTGTGGCACAGAAGGGAAGGGGGGGAAATAGGAGAGCAATTGTAGTGGGGGATTCAATAGTAAGAGGCACAGACAGGCGGTTCTGTGGATGCGAACGAGATGAAAGGATGGTATGGTGCCTCGAGGGTGCCAGGGTCCATGATGTCTCGGATCGTGTCTTCAAGATCCTTCAGGGGGAGGGTGAGCAACCAGCAGTCATGGTACACATCGGTACCAATGACATAGGTAGAAAAAGGACTGAGAATGTGAAAAACGAGTACAGGGAGTTAGGTTGGAAGCTGAAGTCCAGGACAAACAGGGTAGTTATCTCTGGATTACTACCAGTGCCAATGATAATGAGGTAAGAAATAGGGAGAGAGTGCAGCTAAACACGTGGCTGCAGGGCTGGTGTAGGAGGGAGGGCTTCCATTATGTGGAGAATTGGAGAACATTCCGGGGAAGGTGGGACCTGTACAGTAAGGACAGGTTGCACCTGAACCGGAAGGGCACAAGTATCCTGGGAGGGAGGTTTGCTTGAGCTTAACGGGCTGGTTTAAACTAGATTGGCAGGGGGTGGGGAACCCGATTTATAATTCAGAGGATGAGGTATTCAGCCTTCCAACAGACACAACAGGGAGCAAGGTTGTTAATAAAGAAATGCGGTCGATGGAGCGTAATTGTGGACACCGAGACGGTTTGAGGTGTCTATACTTCAATGCTAGAAGTATCAGAAATAAAGCGGATGAACTTAGAGCATGAGTCAGTACTTGGAACTACCATGTTGTGGCCATTACAGAAACTGGGGTAACTCAGGGACAGGAATGGTTATTGGAAATTCCAGGATTTCGATGCTTTAAAAGAAATAGGGAAAGTGGAAATAGAGACGGGGGAGTGGCATTGCTAGTCAGGGCAAGTATAGCAGCTACTGAAAGGCAGTTCAAGAATGATATGTCTACAGAGTCAGTTTGGGGTGAGCTCAGGAACAAGAAAGGAGCAGTCACTTTGTTGGGGATTTTTTACAGACCCCCTAATATTTGCAGAGAAGTAGAGGTGCGGATTGGGAGGCAGATACTGAAAAGGTGCAGAAGTCACAGGGTTGTAGTCATGGGTGACTTCAACTTTCCAAATATTGATTGGAAACTTTTTAGTTGTAATAGTTTAGATGGAGTGGATTTTGTCCAGTGCGTTCAGGAAGGATTCCTGACACAGTATGTAGATAGACCAACACGAGGAGAGGCCACTTTGGATTTGGTGCTTGGCAACGAACCGGGCCAAGTGTTAGACCTGTTGGTAGGAGAGAATTTTGGCGGTAGCGATCATAACTCTGTTTCTTTCATGATAGTCATGGAAAAGGATAGGTACATACAGAAGGGTAAGGTTTATAATTGGGGGAAGGGTAATTACACTTCAGTTAGGCAAGAACTGGGTAACATAAAATGGGAACAGATGCTGTCAGGGAAGAGCACCACAGACATGTGGAGATTGTTTAAGGAATGCATACTGCGTGCGCTCGACATGTTTGTCTCTAGCAGGCAGGGAAGATGCGGTCGAGTGAGGGAGTCTTGGTAGGATGTTTATATAAGGTTTTGGAAACAAGGAATGGAAAAGGCTCTGGAGGGATACAAATTAGCAAGGAAAGAGCTGAAGAAAGGGCTTTGGAGAGCGTTAAGGGGGCACGATTAAATCTTGGCAGATAGGATCAAGGAAAACTCCAAGGCCTTTTACATGTACGTGAGGAATAAGAGAATGACCAGAGAAAGGGTAGGTCCGATCAAGGATTGTAAAGGGAATTTGTGCACAGAGCCTAAAGAGATAGGAGAGGTCCTTAATGAATACTTTTCTTCTGTATTCACAACTGAGAGGGACTTAGTTGTCGAGGAGGACAGTGTGAAACAGGCTGGTAAGCTAGAGGAGGTTGATGTTAGTAACGAAGATGTGCTAGGAATTTTGAGGAACTTGAAGGTAGATAAGTCCCCTGGGCCTGATGGGATTTATCCAAGGATTTGTACAAAACGCTAGTGCGGCCTCACTTGGAATATTGCGTACAGTTCTGGTCGCCCCATTACAGGAAGGATGTGGAAGCATTGGAAAAGGTGCAGAGGAGATTTACCAGGATGTTGCCTGGTCTGGAGCGAAGGTCTTATGAGGAAAGACTGAGGGACTTGAGTCTGTTCTCATTGGAGAGAAGAAGGCTAAGAGGGGATTTAATAGAGACCTACAAAATGATCAGAGGATTAGATAGGGTGGACAGTGAATGTCTTTTTCCTGGGATGATGACGTCGGCTAGTACGAGGGGGCATAGCTGCAAATTGAGGGGTGATAGATTTAAGACAGATGTCAGAGGCAGGTTCTTTACTCAGAGAGTGGTAAGGGCGTGGAATGCCCTGCCTGCCAATGTAGTTAACTCAGCCACATTAGGGGCATTTAAACAGTCCTTGGATAAGCATATGGATGATGATGGGATAGTGTAGGGGGATGGGCTTAGATTAGTTCACAGGTCGGCGCAACATCGAGGGCCGAAGTGCCTGTTCTGCGCTGTATTGTTCTATGTTCTATTCTGTGGGAAGTGAGGGAAGAGATCACAGGGCCTTTGGCGATGATCTTTTCGTGCTCACTGTCCACGGGCATAGTGCCGGAAGATTGGAAAGAAGCAAACGTCATTCCCTTGTTCAAAAAAGGGAATCGGGATAACCCCAGAAATTACAGACCAGTTAGTGGTGAGCAAATTATTGGAAAGGGCTCTGAGAGACAGGATTTTTGATCACTTGGAAAGGCACAGTTTGATTCGAGATAGTCAGCATGGATTTGTGAGGAGTAGATCATGCCTCACAAACCTTATTGAATTCTTTGAAGAGATGACCAAACACATGGATGAAGGTAGAGCAGTGGATGTGGTTTACATGGATTTAAGTAAGGCGTTTGATAAGGTTCCCCATGGTAGGCTCATGCAGAAGGTAAGGAGGCATGGAATAGGGGGAAATGTGGCAGATTGGATTCAGAATTGGCTGACCCTTAGAAGACAAAGGGTGGTAGTGGACAGAAAATATTCAACAGGGTGCTCAGTTACGAGTGGTGTACCACAAGGATCTGTTCTGGGTCCTCTTCTATTTGTGATTTTTGTAAATGATTTGGATGAAGGAGTGCAAGGGTGGATTAGTAAGTTCGAGGACGATACGAAGGTGGGTCACATTGTGGACAGGGCAGAGGGCTGTTCTGGGTCACTAAGGGAAATTGATAGGATGCAGAGCTGGGCTGAGAAGTGGCAGTTGGAGTTTAACCCTGAAAAGTGTGAGGTGATTCATTTTGGAAGGACAAACTTGAAAGCAGAATACAGGGTTAACGGAAAGATTCTTGGCAGTGTGGAGGAGCAGAGTGATCTTGGGGTTCATGTCCACAGTTCCCTGAAAGCTGCCACCCAGGTGGGTAGAGTTGTTAAGAAGGCGTATGGTGTGTTAGCTTATATTAATAGAGGGATTGAGTGAAGGAGCTGTGAAGTTATGCTCCGGCTATACAAAAACCTGGTTCGGCCACATCAGGAGTATTGCGTCCAGTTCTGGTCGCCTCATTACAGGAAAGATGTGGAAGTGTTGGAAAAGGTGCAGAGGAGATTTACCAGGATGTTGCCTGGAATGGAGGGAAGGTCTTACGAGGAAAGGTTGAGAGAGCTAGGGCTTTTCTCTTTAGAATGACGAAAGATGAGAAGTGACTTGATAGAGGTGTACAAAATGATCAGAGGTATAGATAGAGTGGACAGCCAGAGACTTTTTCCTTGGGTGGAGGTAGCTATTACGAGGGGGCATAGTTTTAAAAGGAGTGGAGGTAGATATAGAGGAGACATCAGAGGTAGGTTCTTTACTCAGAGAGTGGTCAGGGCGTGGAATGCATTGCCGGAGAGGGTAGTGGAGTCGGCCTCATTAGGGGCATTTAAACCGCTATTAGATAGGCATATGGATGATAGTATAAAGTAGGGGTGGAGGTTAGATAGACCTTAGGATTAAGGTAAAAGTTCGGCACAACATCATGGGCTGAAGGGCCTGTACTGTGCTGTGTCTTTCTATGTTCTATGTTCTAAAATGTCAATGTTTGCTGGATTTCATGTGGAGGGGAGTTGGCGACGGGAAAATTTGATTTCCTGGACAATTCCTCTGGAGAGCGCTGTAATGGGAATTCTGGAACTCCCATCTCTGCTGCAATATCCATTGTCTGGTCAGAGAGAAGTCCAGGCCTTTGTGTTTGTAGAAAGCAGAGAAAATGTCTAGGAAACAATAATGACACTCAACGCTGAAGGACGTACACAGATTTCTCCCTCTGCATCCAGACATGAAGCCCAGGTAAGGCATGAGCCTAGAGCTGGTGTGCTTTTGGTCTAAGCTAATGACTCAAAATTGAATATTTGGCCTAATCTGCAGGAATATGTTTATGTGCGCCTCACCTGACTGATGTCTAGAGGTCTCCTTGGTCAGCCCTCTATTTGCGGAGATGACGTATGGGGAGATGTGGTGAGAAAAATATCATTATGTGGGCTTTGGCCTAAATGGAGTATATTGGGTGAAACTATTCACTCATATTTAACCTAGATAAACTCAGAAACATTGTATAAAAGCCCAGAGAGACTGGGCCTCCTGTCTAATGGTAGTGTGGCAGTAATGTCAATATGACACTAATAAACAAGGCAAGGTTAATGCTTTGGTGACACAGATTCACATCTAACCAGGACAGATAATTGAACTTGAATTCAATTAATTGATCTGGGATTAAACATTTGTCTCAACGATGGTGGTCACGACAACTATTATTGATGGTAGACATTTGGATGCTGATAAAAACAGAATGATTTTTTAAAGGATCTGCAATAAAATAAATTCCTCATCATCAAATTGCTACAGTGTGGGGCACATTAGTCTGCTCATCAAATTGGCAGTGATCCTCTGAAGGAGATCCCACCTAGACCTACCCCTACATTCCCCATGGGCAACCCACCTAAGCTGCACATTGGTGGACTGTGCAAGGAAACCAGAGCACCTGGAGGAAACCCACACAGGCAGTCACCTGAGGGTGGAATTGAACCTGGATTCCTGGCACTGTGAGGCAGTAGTGCTAACCACTGAGCCACCGTGCCACCACAAAGCCAGCTTGTAAAAACCCAACTGTTTCACTGATGTCCTTTAGGGAAGGCAATCTGCCATCCTTACCTGGTCTGGCCTGTATGTGACTCCAGGCTTAGAGCTGTCTGGTTGATTATTACCTGTCCTTTGAAATGCCCAAGAAAGCCACTCAGCTCAAAGGCAGTTGGGATGGGTGACAAGTGCCAAACTTGCTTGTGATGCCTACACCCCATGAAAGCAAAAAAAAAAATTTGTAAGGGCTAATTGCTGCAGATGCTGGAACCTGTTCTGAAAACAATCAATGCTGGAGATCACAGCAGGTCAGGCAGCATCCATGGAGAGAGAGCAAGGTAACATTTCGACTCCAGGTCACTTTTCATTAGAGCTCAAAATAATTGTTTGACTAGGAAGGAGCTGGGGAATTGGTTTGATTATGGCAGATTTGTGAAGGATAAAAGGGACGACTATTTTAAATGCAGCAGAAATAAAAGTGAGCCAATTAAGGGAATAGCAATCCCTGGCAAATTCATAACCTCTGCCTCTGGAGTCTGCCGACTTTCCCAACGTAACTCTCCTCTCTCCCTCCAGACTGAAGCTTCCATCAGCAACTTTGCACAGTTCCACTTTAGCACAGAAAATGCTATTGGCGTTCTCAGAGAAGCAGCTACTAATTTATTCTCAGTGGAAGCTGCTGATTGACATGGCAGATACAGCCTTACAAAGAGAAGTAAGTTACTGTGGACTGTAGATGGTAGGCATTTTACTGATAAATAATACATAAAGTGCTCAGAGCCCAATTTATGAGCACTCAACAAATTAATCATTCATTTTGTGACCTGTGCCTTATGCAAAATAAAACTCAAACCTATTGTTGAACAAAATACAATATCGACATCAGTTTTCCAGATTGATGTCAAATCACTTTCACTGAAGTCAGTTCTCCAGGCTACTATTGTCTGTTCAACTTTCTGACCAAACTTTTCTTTTAATGAATGCACACATCAAATAAACAGCATATTGAATTCCTTACTTGCAGTCTTAATGAGCCAAAATTTCTTAGGCAGGGGATTACGATAGGTGTTAGAATTTTTCCTTATCCTCATTCTACCACTCCTTGCTGGCAGAAACCATGTTGAAATATATTCAGCAGCCTTGTACGTAACTGAAGGCTTCTTGAGATTTAAATTAGTTACAGTCCCGGTAAAGGCACATCGGTGTCACGGAGAGGAGGACTGATTAATAAATTGCTGAGGGGACCATGCAGAGGAGGAGAATGAAAGATCACCGAGAACTGGTGGGTGGGGGAAGGGAATAGTTTAGTGATGCCTTTCGACTGCACACCATTTCTTTATGTATTTTAATCGCCTTTGAATGTCTTTTTTCTGCCACAGAGAAGGAAGTGCAATACCATCACTTTTTAAAGAAATTTATTGACAGGTTATGGGCCTCATCAGGTGGGCCAGAATTTATTGCCCAGAGGGCATTTTTTTTTATTCATTCACAGATGAGGGCATCGCTGGCTATCATTATTGATTTCCCATCCCCTAAGTGTCCAGAGGGCAGTTAAGAGTCAACCACATTGCAGTGGGTCTGGAGTCACATGTAGGCCAGACCAGGTAAGGATGGCAGTTTCCTTCCCTAAGGGACATTAGTGAACCAGATGGGTTTTTCTGACAATCGACAATGGGTTCTTGGTCATCACTGGAAGTTGGTCCACTCAGAGCTCCACTCTACTCGCCAGTTCTCCTTCTCTTTCTTTCTTTGTCCTTTATTTTTTCTCTCCCTTCTTTTCTTTCCCTCTGCAGTAATTCTATCTCCCTCCCTCCACCCTTTTAACTACCTACCTATGGAGTAGGGAAGGAGCCGGGTCATGACTGGGAACCACATGGTTGGAGCTAAACGTACGGGTTGTGACCTGAAGCAACAGCGGATCGAGCATGGGTCGGATCGACAACAGTGGATCAAGAGTGGGACGGTGAGCCACCAGTGGTGGGACGGTGAGGCAGCGGTGGTGGTGAGGTGGGACGGTGAGGCAGCGGTGGTGGTGAG
>JAHRHZ010000273.1:16421213-16439016 GCA_024137785.1 Ginglymostoma cirratum | reverse complement strand
CGGTGAGGCAGCGGTGGTGGTGAGAGTGGGACGGTGAGGCAGCGGTGGTGGTGAGAGTGGGACGGTGAGGCAGTGGTGGTGGTGAGAGTGGGATGGTGAGGCAGTCCAGAGTGGGACACTGGGAGTGGCATGGCGAGGGCTGGAAAACCTGGAGCAGGATTGTGACAGTGGAAAGGAAAGTTGGACTCTTTTAAGTTATCTTTTCTTTCTTACCTTATTCTAAGTTAATATCTGGGTTAATAGTCCAGCGACAATACCAATAGGGCGTTACCTGGGTCTTTAGATTAATATTCTGACAAGAATATGGCGAGACCATCACTGCCCTACAACGGTAGGATTTGAATGATCAGGGTGGGAATGGACCACATCAAATAGGTTCAGGATAAGCCCGAAGGCCTGCACAGCTAGGCCCCAGAACAACCCTTTCCTGCACCATTGGAGGGAAAATCCCAAAGAATGAGCCATCGACAGACTAAGTGGGGGACTAATCACCTCTCACTCAGCAAATATGGAGGCTATACACAGCTTTGGGGATTTACTTTCAATAAATAATTAGACACAACCCAGTCAAAGTGCGATTGGCAACCAGATTTCACTCCCATATCATAGAATCCCTACAGTGAGGAGGCAGGCTGTTTGGCCCTTCGAGCCCACACCAACCCTCTGAACAGCATCCAAACCAGACACAGTCCCCTACCCTATCCCTGGAATTCCCATCGCTAATCCACCAAGCCTGCACATCCCTGCCCACTATGGGGTAATTTAACATGGCCAATCCACCTAAACTGCACATCTCTGGACTTTGGGAGGAAACAGGAGCACCCAGAGGAAACCCATGCAAAAACCACAGGAAGTGCATGCAAATTCCACACAGACAGTTGCCTGAGGGAGGAATTGAACCTGGGTCCTGGTGCTGTGAGCCACCATGCCATGCCACATAGTGTGGGTGAGGTGAATAACAATATATTTCAGAATCACAGAATTGTTGCAGAGCAGGAGGCCATTCAGCCCATCATACCTGCACCCGATAGCAGGTATGCAAGCACACCATTTTGATCAAAATAACCATTCCCGGCAGTGCATTCCAGACCCAAACTGCATAAAATCTTTCTTCTCACATTGCTCTATTTTTGCCCATCACTTTTAATCTTTTGTCTTTTATGAATTTTTATCGGCTTCTCTCTATCTACTCTATCCAGTCCACTCATGGTTTTTAAAAGAATCTGTCAAATGTCCTCACAGCCTTTTTCTCTCGAAGGAGAACAGTTCCAACTTCTTCAATTGGCAAACTCTGACCTGAATCCCATGTGCTCTAATTTTACTAATTAGCCAATAATACAGAACCTTGTCAAGGTCTTTACTAAAGTCCATGTGAACAACATCTACTACTCTGCTCTCATCAATCTTTTTGGTTACATCATCAAAAAAATCAGACCTGCTGAGTTTCTCCAAGTTATTTTTTGTTTCAGATTTCCAGCAACTGCATTAATTTGCCTTTATTCATAGATGCTTGATTGGATGATTGTGTCTATGCTGTATATTTTCTGGAATAGCAATGCGCCAATTCTGATTATGCATTTTATTCAGTTGTGGGAATGTAACTGAAACTTTAGTGGGATGTCAATCTGCAGGAAGACGTGGCTTTTTTAATGTTTTATTTGGGGCAGAGATTTGATGCAGTGCCAACAGTATAATTTTTTTTCTTTATTCATTCATGGGATGAGGGCGTCACTGGCCAGGCAGCATTTATTGCCCATCCCTAATTGCCCCAGAGGGCAGTTGAGAGCCAACCACATTGCTGTGGGTCTGGAGTTACATGTAGGCCAGACCAGGTAAGGATGGCAGTTTCCTTCCCGAAAGGAATTAAGGAGTCAGATGGGTTTTTCCGACAATCAGCAACGGATTCATGGTTGTTACTAGATTCCTAATTCCAGATATTTTTTATTGAACTCACATTCCACCATCTGCCGTGGTGGGATTTGAACCCATAGTTATGGAATTTAGTCTGAAGAGAAATTAATAAATAGGAACAAAGGCAGAACAAATGGCCCAGGGAAGCTGCTTCCCCATTCAATTTGGTCCGGCATGGTCTTCAACTCCTCTTTTCAGTGATTGACCTGAAACGTTAGTCTGACTACTCGCTCAAAGTAAACATTGCTTTCAATAAAAAAGGAATGTCAAAACTTAAGTCATGATTTCACTGCCCCCATTGATGTGACACTCTAGTTCCAGAAGACCTCAAAGTAGATCTGTGAGCTTCACATGCACAAACTCCAAGACTCCCTGCGTTATCTAGACCACAGACAAGAAACAGGTAGTTACTCACACCCCCAGTCTTTTAACCTTTAGGTAACATCACAGCCAGGCCCAGGGCTGGGCCCATAAGAACGTCCTCCGACACCCCCATGAACGCCAAAGTCTTGTGAATCTTGGGAGTCTAGGTAAAGTTGCCACAGATAACGACAGGGCTACTCTCTCATTCTCGAGAGATGGCTAGTGGTGGTTTATCCTGAGGGTTACTGGGCCTTAGGCAGAGGGTAAAGCCAAGAAGCTGGGATCTACGTGGTGACCCCAGCCGGCAAGAGAAGTAAACCCAACCTGGTGGTGCCGTTCTGTCTCACAAACCAGCCAACTGAAAAAAAATACAGGGATTCTATGCACCTTGGGGAGTCAGTGGCACAGGAGTAATATCACTGGACTAGCTATCCAGCAACCCCAGTTTAATATTCTGGGATAACAATGTGTGGAGCTGGATGAACACAGCAGGCCAGGCAGCATCAGAGGAGCAGGAAAGCTGACGTTTCAGGTCTGGACCCTTCGGAAATTTTCCGTGTTATCTCATACTCCAGCACTGGCAGTTCCTACTATCTCTTAATATTCTGGGAATTTGGGTTCAAATCCCACCATCACAGATGGTGAATTCAATGAACAAAAATAAAGAGAAGTCTAATGATGATCATGTCGACATTGTCAATTGTTGTAACAATCTCATCGGGTTCACTAATGTCTCTTTAGGAGAGGAAATCTGCCATCCTTACCTGGTCTGGCCTGCATGTGACTCCAGGCCCACCACACTGTGATTGACTCTTAAAGTGGTTTCTGAGCAATTAGACATGAGCCCAGTCAATAACATTCTAATGTCATGACAAACAAAAGTAAATTTCCAAATAGTATCTCAACGTAAATCTCCTTACATAAAATAGAACTGAATAGCATCTGTAGGTTGTCTGACGAAGTGGTAGTATCCCTGTCTCTGGGCCAGAAGCTCTAGTTAGGGTCCTATCCAGGTCTTGATGGCCAATGCATGTGGTGTAGGAATATCTGTGGAAGGGTGAGAATTGTGAGGGCTGAGCAAAGGCTAATGAAGAATGTTAACATTCAAATATCAATAAACTACATACAAAACCATGGAAGAGCAAGGCTTTCTACCATCAAGCCTCAGCCCCGTGTACTATGATTACAGTAAAAAAAAGAACTGTGGATGCTGTAAATCAGAAACGAAAACAGAAATGGCTGGAAAAGCTCTGCAAGTCTGGCAACATCTGTGGAGAGAAATCAGTTAACATTTCAGGTCCAGTGATCCTCTTTCAGAATTGATGGTAGCTGAGAAAAAGTTGACATTTATGCGAAGATGGGGTGGCAGTGAGGGGAGAGTAAAAAATAGCTTTAGATAGAGCCTAAAGAGAGACAAACACAATTAGACATACAAAGGAGTGGGTAAATGTCAATAAATGGATAGATGCTAATGGGGACTATTAATAAGTAAAAATGGGCTGTATGTGGTTGCAGCCCATATGATGTCAAGGCTCGGTGTGTGTTGCGGCGGAACACTGCGGTAAGAACATAGGTGAAGGTGCCTCAAATCCTAGAGTTATTGAACTCAATATTGACCCCAGAAAGCTGTAGTGTTCCCAAATGGAAAATGAGGTGCTGTTCTTCCAGCATGTGCTGAGCTTCGCTGGAGCACTGCAGCAAGCCTGAGACAGAGACGTTTGCCAGGGAACACGGTAGTGTGTTGAAGTGGCAGAAAATGTTGACTCTGATTTCTCCCTGTAGATGCTGCCAGACCTGCTGCGTTTTTTCCAGCAATTTCTGCTTTTGTTGCTTAGTTGCTGTTATCAGAGCATTGGTGCAGTTAACCCAATGCTCCACAAGTGCAGCTATGATATGGCTCAGCACCAACCTGCAAATCCTTCCAACACACGACAACGGCAGGTACAAAGTGAGTGAGAGATCAGCCGTTTGATGGCGCCGCAACCATCACCATCTATAGCTCCAGACCACCACAAGCTCATAAAAGTCATTGTTTCTACAGTGACCTGTAGCACAGCAAAGGGGAGATGATGGCCGAGTGATACTATCATTAGACAGCTCTTAATCCAGAGATTCCCAGTAATGTTCCAGAGACCCGGGTTCAAACCCTGCTGCGTCCAATTGTTGAAATTTGAATTCAATAAATATCTGAAATTATGAGTCTAATAATGATCATGAATCAATTGTAGGAAACACTCATCTGGGTCATTTATGTCTTTTAGAGGAAGAAATTTTCATCTTACCTGGTCTGGCCTGTGACTACAGACCCACAACGATGTGGTTAACTCTTAACAATTAGGGATGGGCAATAAATAATGCACACTGTCTCGTGAATGAACTTAAAGAAATTACCCCATACAGAACCTACAGCATTCAAGCAGGCCGCTCTGTCCAAGTGCTCGATCCTGTAGTTTATGTTTCACATGAGCTTCATCCCATCCTATTTCAGAGAGAGCAAGAACTGCAGATGCTGGAGTCAGAGTTAACACAGTGTGGAGCTGGAGGAACACAGCAGGTCAGGTAGCATCAGAGGAACAGCAGTGTTGATGGGGAGCATGGTGGCTCAGTGGTTAGCACTGCTGCCTCACAGTGTCAGTGACCTGTGTTCAATTCCACCCTCAGGTGACTGTCTGTGTGGAGTTTGCACATTCTCCCCATGTCTGTGTAGGTTTCCTCCCACAGTGCAAAGATGTGCAGGTTAGTGTGGATTGGCCATGCTAAATTGCCCATTGTGTTCGGGGCTGCAGAGATTATGTGGGTTATAGGGGGATTGGGCTGGGTGGGTGCTCTGAGGGTTCAAGGGCCTGTTTTCACACTTTACAGATTCTATGACTCTATGATGGTGAAGGGTGTAAACCTGAAACATCAACTTGCCTGTTCCTCTGATGCTGCCTGACCTCCTGTGTTCCTCCAGATCCAGTTTTGGCTCCCATCCTATTTCATCCAAGTTTCCATCTATCTTTCTATTGCTTACTCCATTGTATGTTCATTTAGCCACCCTTTTAAACCACTGGGTGCATTTGAGAAATAGTCGCTCTCATCTGAAAGTTGACTCCTGAGTTTTTTAAATTATTCTTTCATGAGATGAGGGTGTCGCTGGCTAGACCAGCATTTAATGCCCATCCCTAATTGCCCAGAGGGCAGTT
Source organism: Ginglymostoma cirratum (assembly GCA_024137785.1). Lineage (NCBI taxonomy): Eukaryota > Metazoa > Chordata > Chondrichthyes > Orectolobiformes > Ginglymostomatidae > Ginglymostoma > Ginglymostoma cirratum. The sequence continues at coordinate 16,433,557 of JAHRHZ010000273.1, read as the reverse complement.
AAGAGTCAACCACATTGCTGTGGGCCTGGAGTCACACTTAGGCCAGACCAGGTAAGGACGGTAGTTTCCTTACCTAAAGCACGTTAGTGAACTAGATGGGTTTTTAGAAAAATCAACAGTGGTTTCATGGTCAAAAGCAAATTTGCTGGAAAAGCTCAGTAGGTCTGGCAGCATCTGTGAAGGGAAAAACAGAGTTAACATTTCGGGTCTGGTGACCGTTCCCCAGAAGGGTCTGCTCTTTGTTGTTGAAGCAAATTGAATATATTTACAGAAAACAAAAAAGCGAATATCAAAAACAAACTGCCTATATCTAACTGAGAGCGCTGACGAAGGGTCTCCGAACCCAAAACACTAACTCTGATTTTTCCTTCACAGATGCTGCCAGACCTGCTGAGTTTTTCCAGCAACTTTGTTTTTGTTTCTGATTTACAGTATCCGCAGTTCTTTTGGTTTTTATTTAGTGGTTACATGGTTACCATTAGGCTATTCCAGATTTTTATAAAAATCATTATTGTTGATTTCAAATTTCCATCATCTGCCCTGGCTGGGATTCAAATCCATGTTACTGGAGCGTTACTAAGGGGTTTGAATTACTAATGTCATCTTCCTATCTTTTTTTCTGCCGAATCAAACTGTCTAAATGTGTTATGACATAATCTCTGGAGTGAATGGGAAACTCCTGCCATTGCTGCTTCACCATCTTCACTGCTAGGCTCCCCTTCCAATCAACTCTGGTCAGCTCCTCCCTCATGTCTTTGTAGTTCCCTTTACTCAATTGTAATACCATTACATCTGATTCCAGCTTCTCCCTCTAAAACTGCAGGTGAATTCTAATATATTATGGTCATTGCCCCCTAGGGGTGCCTTATGGTCCCTCACCAAGTCTGCCTCATTCAGAGGCGAGGTCACTACAACTGTGCTACAAGAGCGCTGCCTATTGGTTTGATTTATAAAGCTGTCTTTGAGATCTCCTCTCTTCATTGTTGGCAGCTTGATCCAGAATCTCTTGACTTAAAGTGGATACTTGAAGCAACCTGTTCCGAAATGTTATTACACACCTCTGGAGCAGGTGGGACTTGAACCTGGGTTTCCTGGGCCAGAGGAAGGGACATCACCAGAGAGTCACAGCAGCCTTGACCATTGGCTTGATTTTTGTAATACCCAAAAGGTGATAGAATTCTGGAACTCACTGTTTGTAAGGGTGGCGATGGGTAGAAACCTTTAGAACATTTAAGAACTATTTAGATGTGCACTTGCGATACAAAGGCATATCATAGACATTTTGACCAATGCAACCCAATGGGCTGAAGGTCCTTTTACTATGCTGTAGACCTCAGTGACTCTCAATGTTATTACATAACTCAAAGCCTTTTATTTCCGACTATCAAATCACCCATGGTGCTTTTCACTAACTATCCACCTAAACCACTTGTGGTTTCCAATTAGTCAGAATACTTGCAATGCCTCTTCAGGGTAATGCAGACCACCAAAGGTGAGGGAGAGAGATAGGGAGAGAGGGAGGGAGGTTAATCAAAACCTTTTGGTTTGGTGACAACTTTTTAATTGTGACTCGTGGTTTCGCTCTCCCATGAACAAATTAAACCCGCTTTCTCTGCCCCCATTCCACAAAACGCCTTCAAATTCTGTGGGCCAGCTCACAGTGTTTGCTTTTCTGCAGAAAGGAAGCCCAGCCTGTACAAATGTTCAAGATTCGATGGAGTGAGTGAGGCTGGAGGCAGGTCAGGGAACCCAGAGAACACTAACCCCATTTTTTATTGATGGCCCAACAGAGGTCAGCGAGAAGCCTTTCATTTCGACTCCCCAATGGCCCCTTGAATGACATATTCAGAGAAGTTGTCACCCATCAATGGTTTAATTTATTATTGAAATATTCTTTACCCAGCACTTCTCCAGACAAATGATTCCTAACCTGAAGTCTCCTTTGAAATAGGAATTGGAATGTGTTCATTCCCACTTTAGGAACAGATGGGTAGATTGTTTGACTTCCTGGGTTATGGTAGGCAACTTCTGAATATTTTAGCCTTGTTCTCTCCCACACGATTTTTCACCTTCCTTTATGATGCAAGGCAGCTGGAGCCTTGAAGCTGGCCTGAGATCAAACCATAAGACCATAAGACCATACGACATAGGAGTGGAAGTAAGGCCATTCGGCCCATCGAGTCCACTCCGCCATTTAATCATGGCCGATGGGCATTTCAACTCCACTCACCCGCACTCTCCCCGTAGCCCTTGATTCCTTGTGAGGACAACTTAGAGAAGTACAGGCATCCTCTGAAGATTCTGTTCTGCATATAGTCTTGAAATTTCCTGGAAAATACCAGAGAGGTATTCTACAAAGGCAATTCAGTTGGCTAGCAGGGGCAGGGAACACAGATGTACAGATCAAGAGAGGTTTGGAGATCTCTACCCTTTCACCCTCTGTGTGTACGCTCAGCTGCAATGAGGAAGGTACGTCAATATATGTTGGCCTCATAAACTGCATGGTGTTAGGTCAAAGTTTGCCCAATGCATCACAGAAAATGACTCTAATCTGGAAGTGGTTTCAGCATGATGTTTGTATGCTCTGAGTGGAACAGCACTACTGTTTATTTGAGATGAATTCACGTGGTACCATCTCTGTTGGTCTAGATGCATCCTTGGAAGGGTATGATTATTGATACAGAAATCACGATGCAGATTACTTTTGTCAGCATCCATCCATTACTAAGTCAGATGATGTTTACAAAGGTATGGCCACCTTCATCTCTTGGTTCCTTTATTCATTCATGGGATGAGGGTGTCACTGGCTAGGTCAGCATTTATCGCCCATCTCTAATTGCCCAGAGGGCAGAAATGAGTCAGCCACATTGCTTTGGGTGTGGGCCAGACCAGGTAAGGATAGCAGTTTCCTTCCCTAAGGGGCATTAGTGAACCAAATGGGTTTTCCCAACAATCGACAATGGATTCACAGTCATCATTAGACTCTTAATTCCAGATATTTATTGAATTCAAATTCCACCATCTGCCGTGGTGGGACTCGAACCTGGGTGCTCAAATCATTACCTGGGTCTCTGGAGTAACAGTCCAGAGATAATACCGCTAGGCCATCACCTCCCCCAGTGGCTGTAGACCTGAAGAATGCCTGTACTATGAACTGGATGTCAACTTCCTTGAAATCCATGTCCCTGTCATAAGAACTCTTGTTAGGCAGTCATTTTGGAAAAGAGAACAAATAAACAGAATGTTATTTAGATGGAGAGAAACTGGAGAAAGCTGTAGCTCAAAGGGACTTGGAAATGGAATCAAGAAAATGAATACCAACAATGTTATGGTGAAGGACCAATTCCACCTCCTGGAAACGCTTGCTAAATGTGTGTTTGAAGATGTGGCTCTAGGATTGGGCTCATCAGCACTGCAAGGGCACACAGAACCCATGACCAGTGACACAGAATTTCCTAGGGTACAATCTGAATGTGGCAACACAGGTGGCCAAGGTGATTAAGAAGCCACATGGCATGCTTGCCTTTATTGGCCGGGGCATGGAGTACAAGAGTTGGCAAACCATGTTGCAGCGATATAAGACCCTTGTTAGGCCGCATTTGGAGTACTGTGTACAGTTTTGGTCACCACATTACCAGAAGGATGTGGGAGCTTTGGAGAGAGTGCAGAAAAAGTTCACCAGGGTGTTGCCTGATCTCCAGGGCACTGGCTACGAGGAATGGTTAAAAAGACTAGGATTGTTTTCACTGGAAATACGACAGCTGAGAGGAGGCCTGATAGAGGTCTACAAAATTATGAGAGGCATAGATAGGATGGATAGTCAGAGGCTTTTTCCCAGGGTTGAAGTTTCAATTACAAGGGAGCACAGGTTCAAGGTCAGAGAAGGAATGTTTAAGGGAGACGTGCAAGGAAAGTTTTTTCATGCAGCCTGGAATGCACTACCAGAAGAGGTGGCAGAAATGGGCACATTGAAGACATTTAAGAGGCACTTAGATGGGTACATGAATAGGGAGGGAATAGGGGGATATTGATAAAAAAAAATGGCAGGTTTGATTTTAGATTAACCAGGGCATGATGATCGGCACAGGCTTGGAGGCTGAAGGGCCTGTTCCTGTGCTGTATTTTTTCATTCGTTCATTTGTTTGTTCAATCACACTTGTTGGGTAGTGATTGCTGATAACGAAAAGGATCAAGGAGCCTATGGGGAGAACGTGGGAACAGGTAATGAATTGGATGATCATCCCCAACCATACTGAATCGCAGAGCAGGGTTGATGGGTTGAATGGTCCGCTTCTGCTTCTTTTTTCTTCATTTCAATATTTCCCATAAGCACGTCACACTAAAATAAGAACAGAATAAGTTGAGGAAGGAAGCTGACCTGCCTGGAGGCCTCTACAGAGGTCGGAGAGAGAGAGAATTCATGTTTATCCTTGCTCCAAGATAGCATAACAATCACCAAAGCTCAGATGAGACTAAATTAACACGGCTTGGTTCCCTATACAGGAGCTTAATTGTAATAGAGTAAACCCAAGCTCTGTATGAAAATCACAGAGGACACATATGGGCATTGAACAAGCAATAAAACTTTCATAATCTTAAATGTGTCGAAGATTTGCTACAACGACTCTGATTACTTGCACAGACCAAACTGGGTCCCACTCTGTTGACACCGAAGGCAGTCAGATGGAATTTTATATAAAGTATTGTACAAATTTATGCCGACATCATTTCTGAGTGAAACAGTATTTTACCTCTAGTACCACTGGACATTAGGAGTATTGGTGCTGGCAGGATTGGAATTCTGCTGTCCATGCTGTCCGTGCTTTCTAATTTCTCTTTGCTGCAAGCATTTGTTCGTTGCAGTGAGCTGTCCCAACGAAGGTGGCCTCTCCGCCCTCAGAGATGTGTCTTAACATAGAAACATCGAAAATTGGAGCAGGGGTAAGCCATTTAACACTTTGAGCTTGCTTCACTATTAAATATGGTCATGGCTGATCATTGGACACAGTACTCCTTTAGGTCTAAAAATTATATCTACCTTCATCTTGAAAACATTCACTGCTTTGGCATCAACTACTTTCTGTGGCAGAGATTTCCACAGGCTCAGCACTCTCTGGCTGAAGAAATTTCTCCTCATCTCAGTCCTAAATGGCTTGCCCTGTATCCTAAGACTCTGTCGCCTAGTTCTGGATTCACCAGTTACTGGGGACGTTCTTAACCAAAATGCTGGTTTTATTTCAACTATTAGTTGCATTTGTGGTGAGTTTGGTCTTGCTGTGCTGTACCTCAGAAAGAATATTATTAATGGGTTGAAGTCCTATGCAGCAAGTTCTGAAATTGACCTTCCTTCCCAGAGGTGAGCCCTTCCTGGCTATTCCAATGTGAGAATCAAGACCCAGGTCACCCGACTCCCAGTCTAGTGTCGTTACCACTCTCCACTGAATCTCCTGAATTCCCCTGCACCAGTTGGAAATGGACCAAGTGAGGGATAAGAGCGGGTGAGTGGGCAGAGTGGACTGTTTGCATTCTCAGCCAATATTCCAGTTTAGAAATAGTAAGACCTGCCGATGCTGGAGTCAGAGATAACACAGTGCGGAGCTGGAGGAACACAGCAGGCCAGGCAGCATCAGAGGAGCAGGAAAGCTGACATTTCTGAAGAAGGGTCCCGGACTGAAAAGTCAGCTTTCCAGCTCCTCTGATGCTGCCTGGCTTTCCTATCTAGAAGGTGTTTTAGACGGACTTGGTGGTGGTTGAGTGACCCACTGGATTCCAGCTGAGCCTCCAGTATGGAATTCTTACTGGGAATTGAGCATGAGGCCAGACCAGATTAACCATCGCCCACTGCACAAGACAAGGATGCCCTTCTGTTAAGTGGATCCATTTCCTTAAAATCATGACCTCCTTTGTATTGAGACACCCAGCCTGGGCTTCTCACTTCCTCTATCCTTTAATGTTAAATATTACCTTATTTCTTCACTTTCTTGCTTATTGAACCAAAGGAATGTTTAACTTCACTCCTTATACCTTTGTACTTAAGATGGAGGCGTGTATGGCGACATTATACATTGTTTACTGTACTCCTGCACTTGAGCATTTTTTTCCCCTTTCTTCATTCGCAGGATGAGGGCATCGCTGGCTGGGCAGCATTTATTGCCCATCCCCAATTGCCCAGAGAGCAACGAAGGACATTGGTGAATCAGATGGGTTTTTCCCAACAATCGATGATAGATTCACTGTCAAAAACAGAAGTTGCTGGAAAAGCTCAGCAGGTCTGGCAGCACCTGTGAAGGAGAAAACAGAGTTAACGTTTCGGGTCCGGTGACCCTTCCTCAGGACTGACCCGAAACGTTAACTCTGTTTTCTCCTTCACAGACGCTGCCAGACCTGCTGAGCTTTTCCAGCAACTTCTGTTTTTGTTCCTGATTTACAGCATCCGTCATTCTTTTGGTTTTTATAGATTCACAGTCATCATTAGATTCTTAATGCCAGATATTTCATTGAATTCAAATTCCACCATCTGCCATGGCAGGATTCGAACTCATGTCCCCAGGGTCTGTGGATTAACAGTCCAGCAATAATACTACTAGGCCAAAGCCTCCCCTAAACGTGATGATAAAATCTATTTCTAATTTTAATCTACATCCTCCTGCCAGAGGATAGTCTTCCAACAAATATTGAGGAACATGAGGCAGCTAAGGACCCATGAACAATCTGTCTGCATCCTCTTCTTGTCTACTCTGTGTGGAAAAATTCAACTGAGGAATAGGATGGGAAATTGCACTGGCCTGAAGTATATATCGGTAGGCTTGTTAGGTAAATATTCCCTCTGCCTTAACACAACCTCAACCTGCTCTGGGTTCAAGCTGACAAAAGAAATAGAGGTAGAAGTAGGCCATTCAGCCCATCAATTCTGCTCCACCATTCAATGCTGATGGCTGATCTTTGGCTTAAACTCCATTTTCCCTCAATTACAGGAGGATTCCCTGACTCTCTCTGGTTTGGAAGATAGAAGCCCACAGCCCGGTGCAAAGGGTCTGAAGCAGGCCAGTCGAATCAAAGGGGTACAATGATTCAACTTCTGTGGAATTTTGCCTCCGATTTCACAGGCTGCCTACTTCCTTGGGATGAGGAAATATTTGTGAGTGTGACAGCATGTTGGAGCATGAGCATGAAATGATGTGGAAAGGGGTTAGAGTTGGGGAATTAGTGTTCCAGGGGCCAATCTGTTGCAAAGTCAGAATATTAGCCCTGTCTAAAATAGAATACAATCACTGTCACAATAATTACAAAGCTTCAGCCTCATGAGAGATAGTATCGCATTGGCTAATTGTGGAATTCTTTAACCTGGGGGAGAAAGAATCTTCAGAAATTGCTTAGTGAAGAACTGCCTTAAGGGTTTACTGCAGTTTGAAATGCCTTTTTATGTAATCTTGCTCTGCCAGAGATGCCTGAAAGAGAACAAGATGTTGATTATTCGGCCAATGCATTGACAGAGCAACAATCACGTCTTCAGGAAGCTCCGTGCTTAGCTCCAAACATAATACGAGCTGCAGAATCCTCCTAATGTTCTGAAAAAGTTGCTGTACAAAGTTATTGCTGTTGTCATAGCTCAGCAGCATTGAATACCAGCAGTGGGAAAAAAGAAATAGGAATGATTTTCCATATGCAAGATTGCCTACATAATGTGTCCTTAACATTAGTCTCAAATAACAGCTCTCTGCAAAACCTTCACTCAGTCATGTTCCATACTCGGTATTCCGTATGTAATGCCTTTTCAACATCAATCTTAAAACTGTTTCCACTTTTCTGTAAACACTAATGGCTATTGCTCTCATGATTTACCATCTGTTTGAAATTTATTACCTCTGCTACACAAACATTTGTCAGTATTTAATTTTACGTGGAGAAAAGAAACACAAGTCTTCTTCATTAAGGAAACTGATTGGAATCTAGAGAGTGGTGCAATTGAAAGTCACTGAATGGGTTACCTCTGGGCTCATTATAACTTTGATTTATGTTACAGAACTGTTTATAAACACAAGCTAGGTAAAGGCAGGGGGTCATCCAGAGGAAGGGTAACATCTCCTCTTGATGAATGAGTCACTTTATGCTCTGGGGAGAGGTGAAAGGCTGGGATTGGGTATCACACTTACAGAGGGAAGCGGTGACCTCAGGGTCTGAATAATACAAGGCAATGTTTAATAGCAGCCATCAGCCATGGAAAGTAAGGATCTGTTACATTGCCAAGGAGCTGGGCACAATAATATTCAAAGGTTGCGGGTAGGAGGAACTCAGTTAGTCCATCAAGCTGTCTCCCTCCACCATGATGGTCAGATCCTGAATGCTGGTAGAGTCATACAGCATGGAAATAGACTCTTTGGTCCAACTCATCATCGTATTGACCAGATATCCTAAATTAATCTAATCCCATTTGCCAGCGTTATGCCCATATCCCTCAAAACCTATTTATATGCACATCTAGATGCCTTTTAAATGTTGTAATTGTACCAGCCTCCACCACTTCCTCTGGAGCCTATTCTATACACACACCATCCTTTGTGTGAAAACGTTGCCCCTCATGTCCCTTTTAAGTCTTTAAGTCTTTCCCCTCTCACTTTAAACCTATGCCCTCTAGTTTGGACTCCCCTACCCTGGAGAAAAGACCTTGTCCATTCACCCTATCCATGCCCCTCATGATTTTATAAACCTCCATTAAGTCACCCCTCAGCCTCCGATAGTCCAGGAAAAATAGCCCCAACCGATTCATCTCATCCCTTTAGCACAAACTCTCCAGCCCTGGCAATGTCCTTGTTAAACTTTTCTGTACCCTTTCAAACTTGACAACATAATTTCTAATGCAGGAAGTCCAGAATCGAATGCAGTATTCCAAAAGTGGCCTAACCAATGTCCTGCACAGCCGGAACATGACTTCCCAACCCCTATACTCAATGCACTGACCAATTGGTTGAATTTAAGTTCCACCAATGTTAAAGATAGGATTCAAGCCCATGTCTCCACAGCATCAGCCTCAGGCCTTTGGATTACTACTCCAGTGTGACATTATCGCGGTGCCACTATATTCCCCCATGTGTTGAGAGTCTGAACTCGAGTAGCAGAATGAACAGTAAGCTGGAGAACAAAGACAGGGAAAGTCAGTTAAACACAGTGTGGACCTGGAGGAACACAGCAGGCCAGGCAGCATCAGAGGAGCTGGAAAGCTGACGTTTCGGGTCGGGACCCTTCTTCAGAAGAGCCAGCTTTCCTGCTCCTCTGATGCCGCCTGGCCTGCTGTGTTCCTGCAGCTCCACACTGTGTTATCTCTGACTCCAGCATCGGCAGTTCTTACTGTCTCTGAAGGTCAGTTAAACACGTTTCCTCAGATTGGTAGAAGGCAGGAAGAGGTATTCCGCAGAAATCCGTGCCACGTCTATCTAGTGTAAATGGTTTGACTCAGAAATCCGATTCCAAAGCTTTCTTCCGATAAATTAGCTGTGAGGAGAGATTGAACAAACTTGGTTTGAATTTTAGAGGCTGAGGGGTCAACCTGACAGAAGTTTACACAATCATGAGATGCACAGATGGCATGGATAGTTGGAGTCTTTTTCCAAGGGTAGAAATGTGAATGACTGGGAAAATAGGTTTAAGGTAAAAGGCGGCAAATTTAAAGGAGATGCGAGATGCAGTTTTTTTATGCAGAGGCTGGTAAATGCCTGCAAGATATATAACTAGGTAGAGAAAACAGGGATATGGACCGTATGGTGGATAAAGAGTTTTAGTTTAGGAGGATGTGTCAGCACAGTCTCGTTGGCCAAAGAGCCTGTTCCCTGTGCTACACTGTTCTTTATTTCTTTGTTTAAATACTGGAGTTTCTGACACAGAAATTCCGCCTCCCAATTTTCAGTAAGTTAGCCATCAATGGAAATATGAAGAAGAAGCAGAAGTAGGCCATTCAGCCCCTCAATAAAAAAGGAAAGTACAGCTGGAAATCCAAAACGAACACAGAGAAACTCAACAGGTCTGGCAGCATCTGTGGAGAGAGAAAAATGGAGGACAGCCTCTGAAAAGGAGTCATACTGGAGTTCAAATGTAAACTCTGTCTCTCTGTCCGTGGATGCTACCAGACAGGTTGAGTCTCTCCTGCGTCCTCTGTGTTCATTCAGCTCCCTGTGACTCCATAGTTTGGGGCAGCACGGTGGTTCAGTAGTTAGCACTGCTGCCTCACAGCACCAGGGACCCAGGTTCAATCCCACCCTTGGACAACTGCCTGTGTGGAGTTTGCACATTCTCCCTGTGTCTGTGTGGGTTTCCTCCGGGTGCTTCAGCTTCCTCCCACAGTCCAAAGATGTGCAGGTTACGTGGATTGGCCATGCTAAATTGCCTGTAGTGTCCAGGGATGTGTAGCTTAGGTGGGTTATAGGGTGATGGGTCTAGGTGGGATGCTCTGTGGGTCAGTGCAGACTTGTTGGGCCAAAGGGCCTGTTCCCACACTGTAGGGATTCTATGATAGTTCAATCAGACCATGAAGGATCTATTTGTGTTCTGAATGTCATTTTCCCATCCACCCCAATAGCACTGGATTCCTCTGCCGAACAAGAATCTTAAAAACTTTCAATGACCACCATTCTTCTGAGGCAGGGAGTTCCAAATTCTTCTGACTCTCAGAGAAAACAATCCCCCTAATCTTAGTCCTGAAAGGGTACCCACCCCTGCCCCTGTCATTTTAAAATGGTGACCTAGACAGACCGCTGAGGCTACGTGGCTTTACAAATTGGCCAGAGGTCCTAGGGTCATGAGCAAGGGACCAGATCAAAACCAACATCGGCTCTGAGATGAAAATATCTGCCCTATAAGTTTGCAGTGGCACCAAAATCTGTCAGGACAATCCATTGATTTAAATCAAAATAACATCATTAAGTAGATTTATTACACTGACAGCTTTGCCTGAACGCATCTTGTAAGGTTCTGAAATAAATCAAAACTGTTGTGTTTTCTGAGATTTGTCTTTTCCATTAAATACATTTCTTCTTCAGGAATTAATGAGGATTAGATTACTTATAGGAGCCTTTGCTCGGTTTTTAAACATCCTTCTTTTTGCGTCCTTGCTGCGTTCATGGGCAGTGGTTTTATTTAATCAGTCAGACATAACATAGGAACAGGACTAGGCCATTCAGACCCTTGAGCTTGTTCTGCAGATTAATGAGACCAAGGCTTGGTGGGTTAGCCATGGGAAATGCAGGGTTACAGGGATAGGGTACGGGCAGAATCTGGGTACAATGCTTTTCGGAGGGTCAGTGTGGACTCGATGGGCTGAATGGCCTCCTTCCAATCTGTAGGGATTCTATATGACCTAACTCCATATACCTTCCCTCAATATCTTTGCTTAACAAAAATTTATCTCCCTCACATTTAAAGATAACGACTGATCCAGCATCCACTGCAGTTTGTGGAAGAGAGTTCTAAACCTCTATTTTTGTGTGTCGAAGTGCTTCCTAACTTCTCTCCTGAACAGTCTGGCTCTAATTCTCAGACTGTGCCCCTAAGTTTAGAAATATAAGAAACATATAGACTCCGGAGCAGGAAAAGATTGACAAGAATGGCTCCAAAGATCAGAAAGACTAGGGACATTGAGGCTTTTCTCATTGGATAAGGGAAAGTAGAAAGGAGATTTGTTGGAGGTGTCAAAAACCATGGGTTGGGTGGACAGGGAGAAACTGTTTGAAATGGGGGTAAGGTTGAGCTCAAAAGGTTGCAGATTTAAGGAAGGTGCTGGCGTACTGATAATGCCAGTGGGCTATTAATCCAGAATGCCAGGCTGATGTTCTGGGGACACGGATTTCAATCCCACCTTGGCAGATGGTGAAATTTGAATTGAAATTTTAAAAATCTGAACTGGAAATGAGTCGAATGAAAGCCACTGCCTACATCTGACTCCAGACCCACAGCAATGCGGTTGACTCATAAAGTCCCTCTGAATAAACGACTTGCTGGGACATTCCAGAGGACAGTTAGGCATCAACTACATTACTTTGAATAACAAGGTGTAGAGCTGGATGAACACAGCAGGCCAAGCAGCATCAGAGGAGCAGGAAGGCTGATGTTTCGGGCCTAGACCCTTCTTCAGAAAATTTTCTACATTTCTTGTTAACATGGATTTTGAGAACACCTTAAAGTTAGCTAAGACTGCTAATGAAGCGAAGTTGGTGGTGGAGCAGTCATATTTTTGGACTAGTAATCCAGAATCATAATCTAATATTTTTGGGACATGAGCTTGACTCCCAGCATGATAGGTTGATGAAGTTTGAATGCAGTAAAAGTCCAGAATTAAGAGTTTACTGATGACATTG
>JAHRHZ010000273.1:16388440-16420813 GCA_024137785.1 Ginglymostoma cirratum | reverse complement strand
TTTCTGAAGAAGGGTCTAGGCCCGAAACATCAGCCTTCCTGCTCCTCTGATGCTGCTTGGCCTGCTGTGTTCATCCAGCTCTACACCTTGTTATCTCAGATTCTCCAGCATCTGCAGTTTCTACTATCTCTATTGCTTTGAATATGTTTCTTCTGAATCTAATTCACTCAGGACAATCGGAAGTTCATACCCTATTCTGACTTGGAAATACATCACCATTCCTTCAGTGTCACTAGGTCAAAATCCTGGAACACCCTCCCTAACAGCATTGTGTTCTTACATTACCTGGGCTCAAATGATTTAAGAAGATGGTTTGGGATGTTCAATAAATCCTGATCTTTCCAGGAATGCCCACATCTTTTTAGAGGGGGTCTGAGAAAAGAATGTTTCACCCAATGGGTGGTAGAAATATGGGACGTGCTGCCTGAGAGGATAATGGAGCCAGGTCATCTTGCAACATTGAAAATACATCTAGATGAACACTTAAAATGCCAGGAAATGGATGAAGTGCAGGTAAAAGGGATTAGTGTTAATCATAAAATTCCAACTGTGTGGAAGCAGGCCATTCGGCCTAACACGTTCACACCACCCCTCCAAAGAATATCCCACCCAGACTCATTCCCCTACCCCTGCATTTTTCCCCATGTCTAACCCACTTAACCAAAACATCCCTGGGTGCTATAGCATGGCCAATCCACCTCACCTGCATATCTTCAGACTGTGGGAGGAAACTGGAGCACCTGGAGGAAACCCATACAGACATGGGGGGAATGTACAAACTTGACATAGACAGTTGCGCGAGGGTTGGGATTGAACCTGGGTCCCTGAAGCTATAAGGCTGCAGTGCTAACCACCGAGCCAGTGTGCCATCCTAAATTCTTTGGTATTTCTTGATCGGGATAGACATGGTGGGCTGAAGGGCCTGTTGCTATGCTGCATGTCTCCATGATTCCGTCTCATGAAAGAATGAAAGGAAACTCGATAATAAATAAATCAAAGATGCTGGAAGTTGGAGGCAAGAATAGAAATTGCTGGAGAGACTCAGCGGGTCTGGGAACATCTGTGGAGAGAAAGCAGAGCTAACATTTCAGGTCCAGTCACCCTTCCTCAGTGGCATGTTCCACTGCAGGAAGGGACCAGGAAAGAAGGTCTTTCAGTCAAGTTGAAGGAGTAAAGCATGAAATTCATTGATGAGAGGAGTTTGGACGGAATAAAGGGAGTTGGAATGCAAAATAGAGACTGTTAAAAGCTGAGTGTTCAGGACGCAGATGTCTCTTGGGAGATTACAAGGGGGCTAGGTGGAGTTTGGGGAAGTGGAGCTGTATGGATGGTCTCAAGCCTCTGGACTAGGATAATCCATGAGCTTCGAGGATGTATTAATTGATGTGAACCTGGATGAAGCAGGATGAGGGTGGGATTTAAGAAGATGGTCGTTATGAGAAGAGTTGGAAATGATCTCTGTGAAAGAGGATTAGTTTGCGCTAAGAAAATGAGCATTTTGGATATTATGCAAACCAGTAACCTTGAATCTACACAGAAAAATTTGCAAAACTCACTACTGGTGTGAACGTCCAACTGAGCAGAGGTCCATTAAGACGGCGGTGGTGGAGTGGGCAGCGTTTGGGGTCCTGAGCCCAGCTCTCATCCACTCCTTTCTTCAGCCTGCTATTCTTTATACTTTTTCTCAATCTTTTCTTTCACCTTTTTTGCCTCTTTCTTTCTTTTCACGGGTTCGTTCGCCGTGACAGCGTCGAGGTGGGCCAGGCGTGGGACACATGGTAACTGCAGCAGCAGTGGTGTGTTGATGGGCCTGGTGCAGAGCTCCTGGTGATGTCGCTGAATGAGTGATGGGGACACAGGGCTGGCTGACTGCTTCTTGCTGGTGACCTTGGAGAGGGTGCGGACGTTATCCCCAGGCCCACGTCCGGCTTTGCTTTGGACGCAGCAGGGTCAGTTTCAGGGTGGAGCAGCCTGGAACCTATGGCTCAGCGACGCTCGTGGGACCACTGGAGGAGGCGATGATCGTATTTGAAACACAGAGCCCATTCTAAAGACCCCAGAGCCCCAAAAACAATAAGAAAGTGTAAAGACGACTCTTTAGTCTATATTTTTGTTCTTAGTCTTATGTTTCGCTTTATTTTCTGTGTTTCACGAAACAACACTGCATTTGTAATAAACCAGACAACATATAAATAAGAGATGGTAGGAACTGCAGATGCTGGAGAATCCGGGATAACAAGGTGTGGGGCTGGATGAACACAGCAGGCAAAGCAGCATCATAGGAGCAGGAAAGCTTGACGTTTCGGGCCCGGACCCTTCATCAGAAATGGGGGAGGGGAAGAGGGTTCTGAAATAGATAAATCTGAAATAAAGCTAAGCCGGAACATAAACCAGGAGGTCTCTGGCAAAACGCGTTTTATTGAGATGTAGCAATAGCCTGCCTATAATTACCACAGTCCTGTCTTAATGCACGCTGACAAAAACAGGCAATGCCCCATAACATTCCAGCCAAACTGAAGTCCTCGGATAACAGATATACTTGAAGTAAAGGTTGAAGCCTGTTTAACAATCTGAATATAAAAGCTGGCTGGTGGATCAGTAACTTTTACTGCAATGCGAAGGCCTGTCTGAAAACTCCAGTAAAATTTCATCGGCAACTAAAGAAATATGCTGTTGGAACATGCTGATGTCAGGGGTTATTAGTAACTTCTACTGTGCTCAATTCACTGCCACAGCACTGGGCCTTACATATGTAAAAGTGCCAGTAACCGATTGCTAAGGGAATGTCTCTAAGGAATACAGGGAGCGCTGTGATCACACCTAGAGTTATAACCATTGATGAAATACTAGAAACTTAAAAATCATAAATAAAAAATAATGATTGCCTGGCTAAAGTGTTGAAATGCATCTGCAGGTGATTTAATCCCAGCCATAACTGAATGTTCCAATCATTAGTCGGGACCACCACTTGATCTGAGAGGCAGTTTCTCCTCGGTCAGAAACAATATGTTTCCCCTTATGGCTGTGTGACTTTGTCTTCGGTATTAATGAATAGCAATAACTGTTTATGAAGAGTCTTCAACCCTCTTGGAACAAATGGCACAGGCGCTATCAATAGAATGCAGGCTCAAAATTGTTCCCAGCCGTTTCCTGCTGATCTATTCCCTATGACTGAAAGCTTTCATTCATACTTTGCGCTGCCCCTCGTCATTGTTTCCTGCATGTTTCCACTCTTCATTAGTCGGAGAATAGATGGGACTGGAGATGGCAACAACAGCAACAACAAATTGCATTGATATAGCGCCTTCAACATGGAATTTAACATCCCAACGCACTTAACACAGAGGCATATAAAGGCTTACAGACTGAAAAAACTGAGGAAGGAGATACAGGAGGACAAGGTCAACAAAATGAATTTGCACAAAATACGAAGGATGTAGGAGCAGGAGTAGGCCATTCAGCCCATCAAGCAGTTTTGCCATTTAGTGAGTTCATTGGCCGATCTGATAATTGCTAACTCCACTTTCCTACTTTTTCCCCATAACCTTTAATTCTGTTGCTGATTAAAAATCTGTCTATTTAAAGTTTTGGCAAAGATCTGTAGGTTGGGTTGTGGGTGAGGTTGTTGACTTGCTCGCCGAGCTGGCTTGTTCTCGTTCAGATGTTTCATCACCATGTTAGGTGACGTCGTCAGTGGAGCCTCCGATGAAGTGATGTTATTCTACTCCGCTTGGAATTTATACTGACCCGTCTGTTATGGTGAGTACCGTCATTTCCGGCTTTGATCTCCACCCGTAAAATTGGACCCGACATACAAGCCCATACCGATCAGGTCACCGGACCCGAAACGTTAACTCTGTTTTCTCCTCCACAGATGCTGAGCTTTTCCAGCAATTTGCTTTTGTTCCTGATTTACAGCATCCACAGTTCTTTTTGTTTTTATCGATTGCACTCAGTCTTTTTCCCAGGGTTGGGGAATTGAGGACCAGAGGGCATCAGTTTAAGGTAAGAGACGAAAGAATGCATGGGAACCTGAGGGGCAACTTTTTTACTCAGAGGATGGTGTGCACTTGGAGTGAGCTGCTGGTAGAAGTGGCTGAGGTGGGTACATTAACAACATTTAAAAGACATTTGGATGAATACATGGACAAGAAAAGTTGAGAAGAATTGGGCCAAGTGTTGGGGAAATGGGGTTAGTGTGGGTGGACATTTTGGTAAGCATGGACCCATATGGGCCGAAGGCCCTGTCTCCATGGTGTAGGACTCTATGACTCTATCTGTCTAACACAGCCTTGAAAATAAATGCAAATCAAAATTGAATGTGCAACAGAGATAAAAGGTACTGCAGATGCTGGAGAATCCGAGATAACAAGGTGTGGGGCTGGATGAACACAGCAGGCCAAGCAGCATCTGAGGAGCAGGAAAACTTGATGTTTCGGGCCTAGACCCTTCATCAGAAATGGGGGAGGGGAAGAGGGTTCTGAAATAAATAGGGAGAGAGGGGGACGCGGATAGAGGATGGATAGAGGAGCGGATAGGTGGAGAGGAGGCAGACAGGTCGAAGAGGCGGGGATGGAGCCAGTAAAGGTGAGTGTAGGTAGGGGGTTAGGGAGGAGATAGGTCAGTCCAGGGAGGACAGACAGGTCAAGGGGGCGGGATGATGTTAGTAGATAGGAGATGGGGGTGGGGCTTGAGGTGGGAGGAGGGGATAGGTGAGAGGAAGAACAGGTTAGGGAGGTGGAGATGAGCTGGGCTGGTTTTGGGATGCGGTTGGGGGAGGGGAGATTTTGAAGCTTGTGAAATCCACATTGATACCATTGGGCTGCAGGGTTCCCAGGCTGAATATGATTTGCTGTTCCTGCAGCCTTCGGGTGGCAACACTGTGGCATTGCAGGAGGCCCAGGATGGACATGTTGTCTGAGGAATGGGAGGGGGAATTGAAATGGTTCGCAACTGGGAGGTGCAGTTGTTTGTTGCCAACTGAGCGCAGGTGTTCTGCAAAGCGGTCCCCAAGCCTCCGCTTGGTTTCCCCGATGTAGAGGAAGCCACAACAGGTACAGCGGATGCAGTATACCACATTGGCAGATGTGAAGGTGAACATCTGCCTGATGTGGAAAGTCTTCTTGGGGCCTGGGATTGGGGTGAGGGCGGAGGTGTGGGGGCAGGTGTAGCACTTCCTGCGGTTGCAGGGAAAAGTGGCGGGTGTGGTGGGGCTGGAGGGGAGTGTGGAGCGGACAAGGGAGTCACGGACGGAGTGGTCCCTCTGGAAGGCAGATAAGGGTGGGGAGGGAAAAATGTCTTTGGTGGTGAGATCTGATTGCAGATGGCGGAAGTGTCAGAGGATGATGCGTTGGATCCGGAGGTTGGTGGGGTGGTACGTGAGGACTGCACCTCCCATTCGCGAACCATTTGAACTCTCCCTCCCGTTCCTCAGACGACATGTCCATCCTGGGCCTCCTGCAATGCCACAATGATGCCACCCGAAGGCTGCAGGAACAGCAAATCATATTCAGCCTGGGAACCCTGCAGCCCAATGGCATCAATGTGGATTTCACAAGCTTCAAAATCTCCCCTCCCCCAACCGCATCCCAAAACCAGCCCAGCTCATCTCCACCTCCCTAACCTGTTTTTCCTCTCACCTCAAGCCCCACCCCCATCTCCTATCTACTAACATCATCCTGCCCCCTTGACCTGTCCGTCCTCCCTGGACTCACCTTTCTCCTCCCTACCCTCCCCACCTACACTCACCTTGACTGGCTCCATCCCCGCCTCTTCGACTTGTCTGCCTCCTCTCCACCTATCCTCTCCTCTATCCATCCTCTATCCGCCTCCCCCTCTCTCCCTATTTATTTCAGAACCCTCTTCCCCTCCCCCATTTCTGATGAAGGGTCTAGGCCCGAAACGTCAGGTTGTCATGCTCCTATGATGCTGCTTGTCCCGCAGTGTTCATCCAGCTCCACAACTTGTCATCTTGAATGTGCAACAGAAGCTCAGCAGGTCGGGCAGTATCTGTGGAGAGAGAAAAATCAAATGTTTCAAGTCCAATATTATGATCTCAGCTGATGATACCACAGGACATGGCAGATGCCAATCTGAAATCTGGCAGAATAGACCATATTTTGTGTTATATTTATTTAATGAGGAAGTCTATCGCAAAAATACAAACATGTAATGCTTCAAATTTGGTTTTAACCATAAAGAAGCAACAATAAAATATGATAAACTAATCATGATAAAATAAAATGCCATCATTCACAAAACCATCTGATTACTGTACTCAAATACCAGAAAAAAATTTCCTTCTCTTTCACATCTATCAGTCTGAGTTAACTGTTTCTTTCAACTCCTGGTCTTTAGAGTTTGGTAAGTTCTTCCTTGACTAGCCACACAACTGAGCTTAGACTTCTTCAACTTTGAATAACACCATCAGGATTCTAACCAAACACTTCTGGTCAGGAACTTCCAAACTTTTTTTTACACTGAGGTAACTTGTTTCCTAACAATTCCCAACTGTCTTCTTTTTCCAGAGGCATCTATTTCATACATTTAATTTCCACTGGGCCTTTAGCATACTGAAAAATAAAATCTTTCCAAGCTGTGGATGTTTAGGGTAAAAGTTCAGCACAACATTGTGGGCTGAAGGGCCTGTACTGTGCTGTACTGTTCTATGTTCTATGTTACTATGAGAAAAAAAACTTGATCCTTCCAAAGAGAAAGCAAGCTAATGTTACTCAATATTTGCTCCAATGCCCTGATTGGAAGAGAAAGGAACCTGGGGGACAGTTACCAGCATCTAAAAGAGTGAGAGAGTAGAAGAGCCTGTGCTTCTGAAACGGTATGAGAAAGAGAAGGGACAGTAGCTTCATAAAAAGAGATGAGTCAGCAACTTTTCAAAAAGCATGAGAGCGTACAGGGACCACAGTTTCATTAAAAAAAAGAATGAAGCTATGGGAGTAGGGTAATAGCAGCACCAGATAAAAACTGGCAGCTGATGGCCCTTTCAACTTTTTCCTACCTTTCTGAGCTGAAGAGGCTCGTCATAGGAAAACTAATAATTAATTAGTGAGTATTTCTTCCATTTAATGAAATGGTTTAAATTAGGAGACATTATTATCGCTAAACAGTATTGTTCTGAAATTCACTTTCAGAATAGTTACCATTAAAATCAATGAATTAAATAGAAAAAAATTAGTTGGGAAGGCGATGAATTGCAGCTGTAGTGTGTGGGAGCTGGTAGATATTAGTGTGAACCATGGTGACCACATCTGCACCAAATATTGGCTGCTCAAGGAATTTCAGATCAGGGTTGATGAGCTGGAGTCCAGGCTACAGGCACTGCAACACACCAGAGAGGGGGAAAGGTGCCTGGACTCTGTATCTCACGGCCCTTAGATTAATTGCATCAAATATGGTTATGTTCAGGGTCAGACAGAACTCCACCAGAACTTAACATTCGACGAACCTCCAGTGCTCTTGTCCAATAAGTACATGGTTTTTGCTACTACATAGATACCATGCTTTATTGACAAAGCTATCCCACTTTCCTCTTCCTTCTTGCATATTCTTGTGCATGAGGTTACAGATTGCAGACAATGGCATGACCATGGTATAGAACAGCATTCAAATGGAAAGCAAAAGAACTGTGGATGCTATAAATCAGGGACAAAAACAGAAGTTGCTGGAAAAGCTCAGCAGGTCTGGCAGCATCTGTGAAGAAAAAAACAGAGTTAACGTTACCACATAACCTGCCACTACACACCCCCTGCTGTTAGTCACTAACAGTCCCCATTAACAACTATTCACCCTCCCAGCCTGATTGCTAGCAACTCCTTTGTCTGTCCAACCGTCTTTCTCTCTCTTTGGGCTCGATCCTATCGTTACTCCCTACCCCACCCACCTCCCTATTTTCTGCATATAAACTGACATTTTCCCAGCCTCCATCAGTTCTGAGGAAGGGTCACTGGGCCCGAAGCGTTAACTCTGTTTTTCCTTCACAGATGCTGCCAGACCTGCTGAGCTTTTCCAGCAACTTTGTTTTTGTCCAGCATTCAAATGGCTGGAGGACAAGAGAGAAGTGCAACAGTAGTCAGGGATAACACAATTAGGGGAATAAATTAGGTGGGACATGATGGCTCAATGGATAGTGCTGTTACCTTACAGTGCCAGGGATTCAGGTTCAATTCTGGCTTCAGCTAACTATCTGTGGAGCTTGCACGTTCTCTTTCTGTGCCTGCATGGGTTTCCTCCCACAATCCAAAGATGTGTAGCTTATACAGATTGGCCATTCTAAATTGTCCAGTGTCCTGGGATTTGCAGGCTCGGTGGATTAGCCCTGGGAAATGTAGGGTTACGGGAGGAGTGAGTCTGGGAGGGAATCCAAACAGGACAAAATTAAATAAGGTTCACTGGATGACTACCTGACCTGCATTCAAATTGGTGTCAGGTAAATAAGATTAGGGAGGTAAATGCATGGTTCAAAGATTGGCGATGAGGAAATGGGTTCCAATTCATGGGATATTGATACCAATAGTGGAGAAAGAGAGAGCTATCCTATTGGAAAAGGTTTTATTTTGACCTCGGCTGGGACCAGCCTCCTGGTGAATTGTATTGACTATTATAGGGGGATATAATTTTAAGGTGATTGGAGGAAGGTATAGGGGAGATGTCAGAGGTAGGTTCTTCTCACAGAGAGTGGTGGGTAAGTGGAATGCGCTGCTGGCAGTGAAAGTGGAGTCAGGTACATTAGGGACTTTTAAGCGACTCTTGGATAGGCACATGGAGGATAGCATTATATAGGGTACATAGGGTAGTTTGATCTTTGTAGGATAATAGATCGGCACAAGATCATGGGCTGAAGGGCCTGTACTGTGCTGTACTGTTCTATGTTCTATGTATAACTAGGGTTGTAGATAGGACTTTAATCTAAGCAGTGGAAGGGTTCAATTGAAGGGAAGTTTAAAAATACCAAAGGAAATGAGAGAATACAGATACTGGATAGTACAGAGGTGGATGATAACCAAAGTGTGAAAGGGAGGGGTAGAAAATATAGGCGGGAGAGTGCAAAAAAAACTGGAATAAGAGGAAATAATAATGGCCAAAATTTAAAGCTTAAGGCTCTTTATCTAAATGCTTACAGCATTTGCAACAAGATTAATGGATTGATGGCATAAGTAGGTAAAAATGAATATGACATGTTAGCTGATAAGGAGATGTGATTGCAGGGTGACCAAGACTAGGAACTCAATATTCAAGGTTATTCAATGTTCTAGAAGAATAGGCAAAATGGAAGAAGAAGGTGGGGTATCTTTGCCAATGAAGGACCATATCAGTGTGATATTGAGTAATGATACAGGTGCAATAGATCATGATATGGAATCATTGTGGGGTGGAAATAAGAAACAGGAAATGCAAAAAGTCATAGGTGGGAATAATCTGTGTTCAGAATAAGGAGGCGAAGGCCTAGTGGTATTATTGATGGACTATTAATCCAGAGACCCAGATATTGTCTGGGGACCTGGGTTCGAATCCTGTCACGGCAGATAGTGGGATTAGAATTCAATAAATATCTGGAATTAAGAGTCTAATGATGACCGTGAGTCAAAGAACAAAGAACAAAGAAAATTACAGCACAGGAACAGGCCCTTTGGCCCATCAAACCTGTGCCGATCCAGATCCTCTATCTAAACCTGTTGCCTATTTTCCAAGGATCTGTATCCCTTTGCTCCCTGCCCATTCATGTATCTGTCTAGATACATCTTAAATGATGCTATCGTGCTCTCCTCTACCACCTCCGCTGGCAATGCATTCCAGGCACCCACCACCCTCTGCATAAAGAACTTTCCAAGCATATCTCTCTTAAACTTTTCCCCGCTCACCTTGAAATTGTGACCCCTAGTAACTGAGTCTCCTACTCTTGGAAAAAGCTTTCTGCTATCCACCCTGTCTATACCTCTCATGATTTTGTAGACCTTGTAGTCTATTGTCAGTTGTTAGAAAAACCCATCTGGTTCACTAATGCCCTTTAGGGAAGGAAACTGTCATCCTTACCTGGTCTGGCCTACAGGTGACTCCAGACCCACAGAAATGTGGTTGACTCTTAACTACCCTCTGGGCAATTAGGGATGGGCAATAAGTGCTGCCTAGCCTGTGATGCCCTTGTCCCATGAATGAATAAAGGAAAAAAAAAGTGGACAAAAAGCATCCAGAGGGAGTTTATTATAGGAAAATGTGAGGTCATGAATGTTGGTAGGAAGAATCAAAAAGCAGATTATTACTCAAATGGTGAGAGACTCCGAAATAGTGAATCCCAGAGAGATCTGTGTGTTTTTTTGCATGGAACGCAAAAATATTAGCATGCAGTTGCAGGAGGTAATTAAGACTATCATATATGAGGGTAAAAACAGACGAAAGAATCTGTTCCACTATTCAATGTGATCATGGGTGATCCTCAGCTCTGTTTTTCTACCATGTCCCCATAGCCCTTAGATAAGGGACCAAACAGTGTACTGTGGTCTGGCTAGTGCCTTGTATAGTTTTAGCAAGATCTCCCTAATCATACATTTCATTCCATTTGAATCAAAGGTGAATGGTCCAACATACAAGATCAATGCACATTGTTACTGTAGAATTCTGGTTCTTTGGGGTATTCTTCTCTTGAATCCTTGAATCTGGTTGCTTGACTCACTATGTCTTTTAAGATTTTAGCACAGTTAGTGTAATGTTAACCTACACGCACACCACTTTACAATGATAAGAACTTCAAGTCTAAAGCTTCAACCAATAAAGCTTTCAGTTCCCTGAGTGTCTTTCTCGCTCTGTCAAGTTATACAATTTACAGCTGCTTCTGCATTCTCTTTGCTAAAATAGCTTTCGAGCAAAACTATTTTGTTTAAGTCAACATAGTGTGGAGCTGGACGAGCACAGCAGGCCGGGCAGCATCAGAAAAGCAGGAAAGCTGATGTTTCGGGTCGGGACCCTTCCACAGAAAATTTTAAGTAACAGATTTTTTCATTGCCAAGCATTGATGTGTTGTTTTACAAAAAAGATAAGGAAAAAAATTCAAAATTTCAGATTATTTGACACTTGGATAGCACTTATCTTTGTGAAAATTGGGAGAAAAGATTGAACTGCTAGGCTCTGCTGCTGAGAGAATCTTCAAAGCAATTCTCATGCATTAGAAATACTCAGGTCTCATTAAAAAAAAGATAGGCATGGAGTTGCTCTTTATGCAATTACCTTTCACCCTGAAATGAAATTCTAATACGGCTCTGGGTTTTTCTTCACAATAACCCTCCAACCAATGGTAATTAATTTATCAACTTCTGGAGTTTTACAGCAACTCCCGATCAATGTCAATTAGCCATTAATTGACAATGTTTCACACAAGTGTTAACTTCTGAGCATGTGTTCTACTCCTAGCTCCGAACTACCTCAACCAGTGAGTTCCCCAACCAAGTCACTTAAGATAATTCCTATCGCCTGTCTAGTGCAAAGAATGTAAAAAATATCCAGAGTTTACACTTTTTCTGTGGGAGCCTTTGCAACATTCAGTCTATGTATCTGTACTTGCACAGCTAATAACGACAGGTTCCCAACGCTTCATCAATGAGAAGTGTACTCTCAGCTTCACTAGAACAACTTAACCTTAGATTGCACTTACAATTCCAGACTGCAGGTCAATCTTCTAGCTGATCAATTATCCCGGTTTTGGCTTTTGTTTACTGCTAATGCTAAATTCACCGCAGCCCAAATTTAAAAAGAAAAGCAAAGATACTTCGTCATATACTTTAGAGACTTTTAAGCGACTCTTGGATAGACACACGGAAGATAGTAAAATGTAAGGTACGCAGGGTAGTTTGATCTTGGTAGCGTAATAGGTCAGCACAGCATCGTGGGCTGAAGGGCCTGTACTGTGCTGTACTGTTCTATGTTCTTCTATGTTCAAAGCATTGTGGATGCTGGAGATCTGAGATAAAAACAGAGAATGCTGGAAAAACTCAGCAGATCTGGTGGAGTATGTGGTGAGAGGAACAGAGTCCAATGGTTTGAGTCCAATGACATCCAGTAGACGTCGGTTGAGCCATGATTCTAATGAACGGTGGAGCAGGCTTGAGGGGCCTACTCCTTTTCCTATTTTTCGGGATCTTATGCAATCCTCTTTGGAGCTGAATGGGACTGGAAAACGGTGGGTTTTTTAAACGTTGTTGACAAAGGGGAAGGAGGGATGAGTGGAACAGATGATGAGAGTACTTACAGCAAAAGACAAAGGGAGTGTTAAAGGAGGGATTTGATGCAGATTGGTGCTAAGGGTAGTTGTGAATAGACGGACATAGGTTGGCTTTAATGAGAGCAAACCCGTGAAAACAAGGGAATGGGGAGAAGTGGGTGTAATCAAGCTGGAGAATAGTGTTAAAAACCAAAACAACTGCAGATTCTGTAAATCAGGAACAAAAACAGAAGTTGCTGGAAAAGCTCAGCAGGTCTGGCAGCATCTGTGAAGGTAAAAATCAGAGTTAACGTTTCAGGTCCAGTGACCCTTCCTCAGAACCAGGTGACCCAGACGCTGCCAGATCTGCTGAGCTTTTCCAGCAACTTCTGATTTTGTTGGAGGATAGTGTTCATTTCTTTTGTTGGGACATCATGTCGTGGCTGCACCGGACGTTGATTGAGCCACTTTTAGAATACTGAATTCAGTTCTGGTCTCCCTGCCATGGGGAGGCCTTGGTGAAACTTGAAAGGGTTCAGAAAATATTTACAAGATGTTGCCGGGGTTGGAGGGTTTAAGCTATAGGGAAAGGCTGAATAAACTGGGGCTACTTTCCCTGGAGCATCAGAGGGTGAGTGATGACCTTATACAGGTTTATAGAGGTAAATCATGAGGGACATAGATTGGGTGAGTAGCCAAGACCTTTTCCCTGGGGTGGTGGACCCCAAAACTAGAGGGCATAGGTTTAAGGTGAGAAGGGAAAGATTTAAAAGGGACTTTAAGGGGCAACTTTTTCTCGCAGACGGTGGTGCATGTATAATGGACTGCCAGATGAACTAATAGACGAGGGAACAATTACAACATTTAAGGCAAGTGGATGGGTACATGAAAAGGAAGGGTTTAGAGGGATACGGGCCAAATGCTGGCAAATGGGACTAGATTAACTTAGGACATCTTGTCAGCATGGACGGGTTGGAGTGACGGTCTGTTCCATGCTGTACATCTCTATAAATGAGCTCAATGTTGACTCCTGGAGACCATAAAGTGTGCACGCAGAAAATGAGACGCTGTTCTTCCAGGTTACCCTGGACCTCGCTGGCTCTTTGCAGCAGGCTGAAGGCAGGAATGTTAGCACGGCAGTAAGCTGGCATTTTAAACATGGAAGGAAATAAAGCAGAGAACTGAAACAAAAGCAGAAATGGCTGGAGAAACTCAGCAGGTTTGGGTGCATCTGTGGAGAGAAAACTGGAGTCAAATTTTAAGTCTCACGGAATCCCAATGGTATATAATCAGGTCATGCAGCCACTGACTAGCATCCTGTCCCTGTAACTCCACATATCCGATGGAAAACCCACCTATCCCTGGACACTACAGACAATTTACCATGGCCAATCCACCTAACCTGCACATCTTTGGACTGTGGGGGGAACCCACACAGACACAGGGAGAATGTGCAAATTCCACACAGACTGTCGCTCGAGGGTGGAATCAAACCTGGGTCCCTAACACTGGGAGGCAGCAGAGCTAACCACTGAGCCACCGTGCCGTCCCTGATGGTGATTCTTCATCAGAACAGTTTTTTGGAGCTTAGGACAGTGAAGAAGGAGCTAGCTTAAGGGGTGAATATGACATTTTCTGTGATTGCATGAAATGGTGCCATGGGGTGCGTGAGGGTAGAACTGGGGAGGAGTGTGGTGGCCAGATGTGTTAAGAGTAGACGTGGAGCTAGGTGCCATGGAGGGAACCAGTCTCTGCAGAATACTGACAAGGGAGGAGAGGGGAAGATACGTTCGGTGGTGATATCCCTCTGGAAGGGGCAGAAATGGCATTTGATGATTCTTTGAGTGCAGAGGCTGGTATAGGGTGGAAAGCGAGGACAAGGGGAGTCTTAACATTGTTTTGGGAGGGTGGGGAGAGGGCAAGGTCAGAAGTGCGGGACATGGGTTGGAAATGCCTGATGTGTCTCTGTCAATGAGGGTGGGGGAGGTCTTCAGTTTGGACAAGAGGAGGTTATGTTCGAGGCATTCCTGACATTGGAACAAACGCGACGGAGATGGAGAAAACTGGGGAGAAAGAATAGAACCCTTGCAGAGAGTAGGGTATGAGGAAGTGTATAATTATTTCCCAGTCATAACGATGCATTCTTCCTTGATGATACAGCGTAATGCTTTGGCACATTAAAGACACACCAAATTATAGACTTATTAACAACATCCCAATAATGCATACAATTAAGGCTTTTCATCACTAAGCTTCTGTAGAGTACAATTCAATAACTTAAGCCTTATTAATTACATAATTGTGTCAACAAGGTGAACTCTAACAATTCACTGATCCAAAGCAGGGCTTCGGAAACAAATATTCTGACAATGCAGACTCATTCACAGTTTCAGAGGAAATTCAGCTGCTGGATGTACGTGCAACTATGTGGTATCTCTAAGTGGCAGGAAAATTTGTGGGCACGTAAAATAGGAGGAGTGGACCATTCAGCCCATCAGAAGCGTAACTGGGTTAATTAGGATTACATTCTCTGGAGTTTAAAGAATGAAGGGAGATCTCATAGAAACCGATAAGCTTCCAGGATTGAAAACAAAGAATGGTAGAGATAACAGCGGGTCAGGCAGCATCCATGGAGAGAGAGGAAGCTAACGTTTCGAGTCTAGGTGACTCTTCATCAGAGCTGACGAGAAGTGTGGAGGGGGAGTGCATTTATGGAATAATTGGGAGGGGGGTGGAACGGTATTGGAGTGCTGGCAGAGAAAGGATGTTGATAATTCAGAGTGAAGTGATAGGAATGTGAGAATGTCAGAACAATGGTGTGTCTAACTGCCAAACCAGAAAGAACAGATAGTCCCACTGGGAGTGGGGGAAGAGGACAGTGGGTGACGGAGAATATTACAAGGGAAGCTAAAAGAAAGGGAAAGAATGGGGTCACAACTTGAAGTGTCGAACTCAATATTGAGCCCAGACTTTACAACCATCTGGCTCAATATTGAGCTCAACACCTTCAAATTTTGAACCAATTCCTTCCCTTTCCTTTAGCTTTCCTTGTTGCATGCTCTGCCACCATGTGCTTTCTCCCCTCTCCCCACCCTAGTAGGACAGTCTGGCAGTTAGACACACCATTGTTCAGCCATTCTCACATTCCGATCACTTAATCTGAATTATCAACATCTTTTCTCCCCTATCATTCCACCCCCTCCCACCACTATTTCATAAATGTTACCCCCTTCACACTTCACTACAGCTCTGATGAAGAGTCACCTAGACTCGAAAAGTTAGCTTGCTTTCTCTCCATGGATGCTGCCTGACCTGCTGTGATCTCCAGCATTCAGATTCCAGCACCTGCGGTAATTTGCTCCTGAGAGGTTTCTGGACTAAGGACTGGATAAGATAAATGCAGGATGTTCCTGATGAACAGGAAGTCCACAGTGTAAGGATTTGGAGCAAGCCATTTGGGACTGAGATGAAGAGAAATGTCTTCACCCAGAGAGTTTGGAGCCTGTGGAATTCTCTGTCACAGCAATCGGTTGAAGGCAAAACATTGAATGTTTTCACGAAGGAGTTCGATATAGTGCTTAGGGCTAAGGGATCTAAAGGTATGGAGGGAAAGCAGAACAAAGCACTGAGTTGAATGATCAGCCAATGAATGGTGGAGCAGACTCAAAGGGCAGAATGGCCTACTCCTGCTCTGATTGTCTTTATTTCTATGAAGCCCATTCCACCGTTCTACATGATCATGACTGATATTGGGCTTCAGTTCCACTTTTCTGTACAGTCTCCATATCCTATCTGTGAGAAACTAAAATCCCTCCTTCATATAGAGTCATAGAGTCATACAGGTTGGAAACAGACCCTTCAGTCCGACCAGGGCATGCTGACCATAAACCCAAATTAAACTCGTCCCACCTGCCTGTGTTTGTCTTTCCAAACATGTCTTATTCATGTACATATCCAAATGTCTTTCAAACGTTGTAACTGTACCTACATCCACCACTTCCTCTGGAAGTTCATTCCACACGCGAACCACTCTCTGTGTAAAAAAAAATTGTCCCTCATTTCTGTTCTAAATTTTTCTCCTCTCATCTTAAAATTACTCCCCCCCACTACACTTGGAAATCCCCCACTCTAGGGAAAGGGCACCTACCATTCACCTTATCTATATACCCCTTCTGGTGATTGGAGCCATGTGGATCTTATTGATTATTAGATCCATGATTGGGGTTGTTAACCTGGACTAATCAGGGAGCTCTGGCTGATAGATATACACAGGGGATTCAGAGAGTCTCCTCACTTCAGAGACTGACTCCGAGCTGGCTGGTTACAGCTAGTGCACAAGTAAATAAAGAGTGTCTTGGTGAAGGGACCCAGACTCTGTGCAGTTATTTCACCCCCTCATAGTCTTATAAACCTCTATAAGGTCACCCCTTAACCTCCTACATTCCATGGATTCGGCGATAAGCATCCATACCCTCATGCGTTGATTCTAAAGATTCACAATGTTCTCAATGGCATAACCTCTCCTAATCTTCATCCTCAACAATCAGTCTTTATCCTGAGACTGCATCTCGATGTTTTAAATTCTTGATTCACACAAACAATCTCCAGGTGTCTACAGTGTGTCAGATTCTTTTAGAATCTTGCGCATTTTGCTGAGATTGCCTCTCGCTCTTCCAAACTCCAGAGAATGGAGGGCATATTTACTCACTGTTTCATCATAGGACAAGCCCCTCAACCCAGAGGCCCATTTACTCAATCTTCACTTTACCTCCACCAATATGTGTACATCATTCTTGAAATATGGAGACCAGAACAGCACACACTATTCCAGTTGTGGTCTCACCCAAGCCCTGTACAATTATACAATCCTTTACCCCTGTATTCTAATCTCCTGGTTCATAAGGCCAAAGTGCAGCTGCGTTCCTAATTGCTTCCTGTACCTGCATTCCAATGTTTTGGGAGAGACATGAGATGGATTCTCCACATCAGCTGGGAAGACAGGTTTATTAACATCAGCCTCCCCCAAGTAACCAATTGCATGAGCATCAGTGCCATGGCCATGTGAAACCAACTCCGTTGGGTTGACCATGTGCTTAGGATGCTCAAGATCTGACTGCCAAAGTGAATCATTTTCACCCAGCTCAAGAAGGCTCCCAAACAAGAGGAGGAAAAAGGAAGCGATTCAAAGATTCCCTGAAGGCTTCCCTCAAGAAATACAACACAGATGTTAACGCACGGGAGACTGTCATTCAGAAGAAACTCAGAAAAAGTTCCAGTATGAAGGGACACAATTCTTTAAAAACATCAGTCAGTAATAGAAAGTATGGAAAAGGAAATGGAGAAGGAAACGCCAATGATATTAAAGCCAAGGACCTGTTCCACACTCTGGAGACACCTGCCAAATATGTGTTTGGAGATGACATTCCAGGATTGAGCTCATTACCCGCAGAGTCCATGAGCAGTGACATGGAATTTCCTTGGTGTACAAACATACTCATTAGCAAATGATTGCCACCAACAATCAATGTCCTGATTTCCTTGTACAAACAGATTCCAGTCTCCTCGAACATCAATATTTACATCACCTGTTTTAAAAAAAGGGTTCTGTTTCTCTATTCTTACAAAGTGCGGATTGAGAGCTGTACAGTATAACTCCAGTCCTGTCCACTGTTATTCACAGTTCCTGTTGTGGTCTTTGTTGCAACTTTGCATTTCAATTCCCTTGTCATTTTAATGATCAACTATGTTTATTGCTCTCATTCCACACAACATACATCAAGCAAGGCCCACAAGGGGCCTTTTCTCCCTGCTGTAATCTGGTTATGAAGCAGATTTACCAGTATGGTGAATATACAATATCATCATTGCTGTTTGCAGACAGAATACAAGCAAACCTCCTCAGTGCCTCCTGACAATTTTGAAGAGGATTTTACAAATGCTGTTCATAAAGACACTTTTGGCGTCATACTGCTTCTCTCCTTCCTATTCTGCTGAGATGTTGATTTGAAATTATTGGAAAAAATTCATAACGCGCCATTTGGGGAGCATAAGCCTAGATTGTCAGTAAACATTCAATCAAAGAACAAGAGTAGGCCACTCGGCCCTTCGAGCCTGCCCCATCATACAATAAGATCACGGCTGATCTGATTTTAACTTCAACTTTACAGTCCTGCATATCCCCGATAACCTTTCATACCCTTCGTCATCAAAAATCTATCTACCTCTGCCTTAAAAATATTCAAAGATTCTGCATTAACTGCCTTTTGAGGACAGAAATTCAAAAACATAAGCAAATGCTGAAAGACGTTCCTGATTCGTGTTCCTAGTCTCATGTTATTCCCAGAACAACTTGCCACATGGCAGATATCCACTGACAGAGTAGCATGCCTTGTGCCCACATTCTCTTTAAAAGGCTGCTGTGTACCTGGACAAGTTTTGGCAAACTGGCATTGCCCCTACACGGTAATGCAATGGCACATTGCCCATGGCACAGAGCCATCAGAGCTGGCACTCTCTCCCACATGCAACCCTGTTCTTTGAAACTACTTACTGCTAAACCACACAGCCACACAGTTTCCTGTCGTTAGCTACATCTCATCTAAACATCCTCTGCACATCATCATTACTTAGTCCTTAGTGCCCAGTGTAGAACAAAGAACAAAGAAAATTACAACACAGGAACAGGCCCTTCGGTCCTCTAAGCCTGCACCGAAATGCTGCCCATTACAACTAGAAAGAATAAAGATAAAAACCTGTAACTTGTCATTGTCCAGTAATGGAACATCACATACCAGCAAGCAGACAATTCCAAGCACCCTCAGGATAGCATTCATCTCAAGCCCTCTAATCAACTATGAGCCTTCATTGCTCAGACCATTGAGTTTAGGGGTTGGGACGTCATGTTGCGATTAATGCAGGATATTGAGGAGCCACTTTTGGAGATTTGTGTACAGTTCTGGTTGCCTTGCCACAGGAAGGATATTATTGAATTGGAGAGGGTCAAGAAAAGATTTACAGCGGTGTTACCGGGGCTTGAGGGTTTGAGTTATAGGGAGAGGCTGGGACTTTTTTCACTGGAGCATAGGAGGTTGAGGTGTGACCTTATCAAGGTGTTTAAAAGCATGAGGGGCATGCATAATGTGACTAACAAAGCTCATTTCCCTCGGGTAGGGAGTTCAAAACTAGAGGGCATAATTTTGAGGTGAGAGGAGATAGATTTAGAAGGGACCTGAGGGACAACTGTGTCACACAGAGGGTGGTTCATATCTGGAATGAACCGTTAGAGGAAGTGGTAGATGCAGGTGTAGTTACAACGTTGAAAAGACATTTGCACAGGTGCATGAATAAGAAAGGAGGGATATGGGCCAAATGGAGGCAAGTGGACCTGGAGGCTTTTCACAGCCAGTGACTGAATTGAAATCACTGGGTACCCACTCTCAGTTCCAGTCTGAGAATTTGCACACTTTACTTTGTTCGGTGCCTTTGGTAAATTGGAAGCCGTGTATTGATGAGGCAAGATCTGTTGTTCATGATTTCACAAGCAATGATCCCCTGTAATAGGCAATTCATTGCTGCTCAGTGATAATCTCACCACCCCACTCAGCAGATGTAGGCAAGATGTTCCTGATGTCAAAGCAGGCCTCCCACATGATTCAGCCTCAAAATCTTCAGGCACCTATAAGACTCTGCTACGTGAACCTATCATCAATTGTTGCCAAAACCCCATCTGGTTCACTAATGCCTTTCAGGGAAGGAAATCTGCCCATCCTTATATGGTCTGGCTACATGTGACTCCAGACCCTCAGCAATGTGGCCAAATCTTACTTGCCCCCTGAAATGGCCCCGGTACGCCATTCAGTTCAACAGCCATGGGGGACAGGCAAGAAATTCGGGGACAAGAGCAGAAATTGCTGGAAAAGCTCAGCAGGCCTGGCAGCATCTGTGGAGAGAAATTGGAGCTAACGTTTCGGGTGACCCTTCCCCAGTTCTAAAAGGGTCCCAAGTTCTGAGGGAGGGTCACCTGAAACTTGAACTCCGACTTCTTTCCACAGATGTTCCCTGACCTGTTGAGCTTTTCCAGCAATTTCTATTTTGTCCAAGAAATTTGAGCCTTGTTAGTGCTGCCTATTGTCCATTTATTGATTAAAAAGAAGAAACTTAGGACAATTGGTTTCCCCTAGACATAGATCTCAGTCTCCACCCATTTTCGTCTATCAAATACCACCCAATGTTTCAGGTCAATGACGTCTCATCAGAATTTGTTGAACTCCTTGAACTCTCTGCCTCATAGTGATGTGACATTGTCTTCATCATAAAGGATTGCCTCACCAATGCCTTCTCAAAGACAATTCGGGATGAAAGCATATGCAGGTCTTGCCAGTGACTCTTGCCTTCAATGAATGGGCTGCAGAGTTAGGTTGAATCTCAAGCTGTTTCCGATTATCCCTCTGAGGAAAGGAGCAAGCTACATCTGTGTAGTGCTTTGTGACATCCTCAAGATGTCCTTAAAGACCTTCTTAAGAATGAATTACATTTGAGGTACAATTACAGCGGCTTTGTGGGAAAACTTGGCAGCGAACCTGCATGCAGAGAGGTCTTATTCAAAAGAAAACAAATGACTGAGTTCCTGGATAACCTCTTCCTGCTGGTTAAGGGATTAGTGATGATAGACATCAATTGCACTCTTTACCGTTTTTTTTTCAGAAACATATTTATTTATTTCACACTGGGTTTAACATGGAGCTATCTCACCTCAGCCTTTGCTTGCAGCCATGATGACATTCTCAATTAAGCTCTGATGCAGTCATTTGGAAATGGAGACTTGCCAAAGGCCTTAAACGTGGATTTTATTGCAAATTTCACAATCTCATTTTCCCCCAGCTTTTGCTTTTAGTGTCAGTACTGGGTCAGGAAGAAGTCAATGGGGAGAAAATCTGGATTCTTCGCAATGCATCAAAATTCAGAGGAAAACAATTTTTATTTTGAACATTGCTGGAGCTAAAAAGTAAGGAGGAAAGGATCCTAAAGGGTAAAGTTACAGCATTTTTAACAGCCTCAGTATCAGACCCAAAGTAATTAAAATCAGAGTGAAGCGAGTTTTCCTAAAATTACACAGATGTTCTACTGGCCTTGAGAGATTTGGTGAATTCCAGAGGGCAATAATACAGTTCATTTTCTCTCATATCCCTGTAACTCTGCAGGCTGTCTTGCATGAAGAATACTTCAGTCCGTGAATAACAGAAGAGGGCGTGGTGATTGGAGCTGCCAACATCTTTATCTGTAAGCTAACATTTGAGCAGACAGAGAACACATAGACAAGAAATAAGAAATGTCTATTTGGCTCTTTGAGACAGTTCCACTGTTCAATAAGATCATGCCTGTTCTGATTTTATCCTCAGCTGTACATATCTCCGATCAATTTTCATCCACTTGGTAATCAAGAATCTATCTACCTCTGCCTTAAAA
The DNA here is from genome assembly GCA_024137785.1 of Ginglymostoma cirratum. Taxonomy (NCBI): domain Eukaryota; kingdom Metazoa; phylum Chordata; class Chondrichthyes; order Orectolobiformes; family Ginglymostomatidae; genus Ginglymostoma; species Ginglymostoma cirratum. The sequence goes on along the minus strand of JAHRHZ010000273.1, from coordinate 16,399,143 downwards.
AGATACTTAAAGAGTCTGCATCAACTGCCTTTAGAGGAAGGGAGTTCTAAAAACTCACGACCCTCTGAGAGAAAATAAAAATGGTTTATCATCTCTGTCTTGACTGGATGCCCCCCTTACTTTTAACCTATGACCCCTAGTTCTAGATTCTCTCACAAGAGCATAGTGTGTGTAGGGAATGAGCTGCCAGAGGAAGTGGTGGAGGCTTGTTACAATTGCAACATTTAAAAGACATCTAGGTGGCTACATGAACAGCCAAGTTTAGAGGGATATGGGCCAAATGCTGGCAAATGAAACTGGATTAATTTAGAATACCTGGTCGGCATGAACAAGTAGGATTGAAGGGTGTGTTTCTGTGCTGTGTATCTCTATGTTTCTATGATTCTATCTAAGAGGAAGCATTCTTTCAACATTCACCTGGTCAATTCCCCTCTGCACCTACTACCTTTCAAGCAAATCACGTCTGCCTCTTCTAAACTCCAGAAGATACCTCGTCTAAACTTTCCTCTCAAGGCTGGAGTTCACACGGACACATGGCAAATAGGAATTTGACCCAAATCCTAAAAATGTCAAATTTCCAACAGATGGGAATCCTCACTGAGGGCTGCAGATGGAATAGCTCTTATACTGAGGCTCCCCGTACCAAATGGGATGTTTTCACGCTGACAACTACACCTCTCACCCCTCCCCCACATCTTCTTGGCCCAGATCAGAACAAAGTCCCCGCTGACAAGTACCAATTTCAGAGTGAAAGTTGAGGTCATGTCATGACCAATTTCTGGCTGGCCGAGGAGAATTCCTGTGCATTTAGTTCAATTCACAGCTATAAATGTGACCAAACACTAGGGATTGGGAACACTAAAGGATGGGGAGGCAATGGCCTACTGGTATTATTGCTGGTCTGTTAATCCAGAGACCGAGGTAATGCTCTGGGGACCTGAGTTTGAATCCTGTCACAGCAGACGGTGGAGTTTGAATTCAATAAATATCTGAAATTATGAATCTAATGATGGCTGTGAATCCATTGTTTTGTGGCTCAGTGGTTAGCCCTGCTGCTTCACAGCACCAGGGACCTGGGTTTGATTCCACCCTCGGGCAACAGTCTGTGTGGAGTTTGCACATTCTCCCTGTGTCTGTGTGGGTTTCCTCTGGGTGCTCTGGTTTCCTCCCACAGTCCAAAGATGTGCAGCGTGGGTGGATTGGCCATGCTAAATTGCTCATAATGTCCTAGAATGTTTAGGTTAGGTGAGTTAGACAAGGGAAATGTAGGGGAATGGTTCTGGGTGGGATGCTTTTCAGAGGGACCAGTAGGGATTCTATGATTTCTGTGCCACCTCTGAGGCAGCCCACCAGTTTCCTGGAGGACCTTCAGTGAGTGTTTCAAGAGGCTAATTCTCATTGTTGAGGCTTTTTCTTTTCCTTTATTCATTCATGAGATGTGGGTGTCACTGGCTGGGCCCAGCATTCATTGCCCAAACCCAGTTGCCCCTTGACAAGGTGCCTTCCTGAACAGCTGCAGTCCATGTGCAATAGGTTGACCCACAATGCCATCCTGATGGTGAGATATTAAAAATTGTTGGCCATTATCCTTGAGGTGGGCTGTGAATAAGTACATTTGGAATTGTACTTTGTAATTGTGCTTTCAATGCCTTGTGTGATGTGAGTTGCCTCCGGCAAGTTATTTTACTTAAAGTACCAATGCTCACATTGTCTCCCGCAACATAAGAGTTTGGGCATGGATTGGTAATGAAGAGTCCAACAGCTGGTCATTGCATTGAACTGGTATATACAAATATTACATTCACAAGTGTTACGGCTAACAGAAAGGTAATGAACTCCACCAGAGGAACATACCTCAGTAGCACACCATAAGTGATCTCAGGGTAATTTTTAATATTTTCTTTAAATTTGTTGACAGGATGTGGCATTGTAGATTGTAGGCCAGTCTATAATACTCACAGCTACAGGTCCAGAATTCATAGACAACCACATTGCTGTGGGTCTGGAGTCACATGTAGGCCAGATCAGGTAAGGATGGCAGTTTCCTTTCCTGAAAGACATTAATAAATCAGGTGTGTCCCGAGTCAGGGAATCAAGGGTTACGAGGAAGATCCAGGGAGGTTGACATGATGGTTCGCACAGCTGCCTGAAGATGCCAGGGACCCAGGTTCAATTCCACCTTTGGGTGACCGTCTGTGTGGAGTTTGCACATTCTTCCCGTGTCTGCGTGGGTTTCCTGTGGGTGGTCCAGTTTCCTCCCACGGCCCAAAGATGTGCAGGCTAGGGGCATTGGCCATGGGACATACAGGGTTAACGGAATAGGGTAAGGGGGTGGGTCTGGCTGGGATGCTCTCTGGGGAGTTGGTGTTGACTTGATGGGCTGAATGGCCTGCTTCCACACTATAGGGATTCTGTGATTCTATCAGCCATGATCCTAATGAACGGCAGAGCAGGCTCAAAGGGTTGAATGGCCTCCTCCTATTTCTTATGTTTTTATAGGTTCGATCAGTTGACTGGTCACGTGTCACATATCATCATTAGGCTCATTTTTGATTCCAGATTTTCATAGAATTGAAATTTCGCTGCTTTCCATAAGAAATAAGAACAGACATCGACCATTCAGTCCCTCAAGCCTGCTCTGCCATTCATTAGAATCCTGGCTGATTGGACAGTCCCCTACATGCCCCAAACCATGGTGAGATTCGAATCCCTGACCCCATGAATTTGTCTGGGTTTTTTTTATTCTTTCATGTGATGAGGACATCATTGGCTAGGCATTTATTGCCCATCCCTAATTGCCCAGAGGGCAGTTCCTTGTCAACCACATTGTTGTGGGTCTGGAGTCACATGTAGGCCAGACCAGGTAAGGATGGCAGTTTCCTTCCCTAAAGGACATTAGTGAACCAGGTGGGTTTTTCTGACAATTAACAATGGATTCATGGTCATCATTAGATTCTTAATTCCAGATATTTTATTGAATTCAAATTCCACCATCTGTTGTGGCGGGATTCGAACCTGGCTCTCCCAAACAATAGATTAGTGGCTCATTGGCATTGCAAGTACACCACCTGCTGCCCTTAAACACGCTTTGTGCAGGTAAGGTGGATTATGAACATTTTATGCCGTCATGTCACAGGCTGTGCTACAGTGATGATACCCTACGCAAACCTCTGAAAAGTTACTTACTAAGTGTGACATGTCACATGGCATGGTGGTGCAGTGGTGCCTCACAGCGCCAGGGACCTGTGTTCAAACCCAACCTTGGGTGACAGTCCATGTGGAGTTTGCACATTCTCCTTGCATCTGCATAGGTTTCCTCCTGCAGTTCAAAGATATGTGGGTGAGGTGGATTGGCCATGGGAAATGCAGTGTTACGGAGATGGGGTGGGTCCAGCTGTGGTGCTCTTCAGAGGGTCAGTGTGTGTTCAACAGGCCAAATGGCCTACTTCTACACTGTAGGGATTCTATGACGTTGTCTGTTTTGAGCTCAATCCACCTCTTCATCAATAACCTCAGTCTCTAAGGGACTGATAATGCGATGACTTTTAAGTTGACTGCTCCATGATAATGAAAGAGTGACATTAGCTGATGGATGAAAACATGGATCTTACAGCACAATTGTAAGGAGGTCTGACTTTCTTCGTTATTCCCTGAAGTTTCCACAGTGGGTATAACCTGTAGCCATAGTCTAATTACATGTAATATATAGTAATTTTTGTTAAGTAAGGAATCCTGGTCTGGGCCTTCTGTCAACTTGGGTCTACAAGACAGGTCCATAAGGAAGCCTTTGCACACTCATCAAAATCTTTAACTGTCAGTGATGACTCTAGGAATTTCAATGTGCTACCCCTGCGATGAGTGGTAGAAGAAGAATCATTTTGGTCTCAGAATGTTAACTCCATTAGACCTGCTGAGGTTCTCCAGCACTTTCTGTTTTGTAACCGATTTACAAAGACTTTGGCCAACCTTCTGGCTTTTGTAACATTGTTCTGAACCAGTCCTGCTATCTCTGAAGCTTTTGTGTACGTAAAGCCCCAGGTCTCTTGTTCCTACATCCCACTTGAAAATAAAAGCCCATACCGGTTATGTTTGTTCTCCCTACACTTGTGTTTCTGTTCACAATGATCAATTCAGCATGAGATGCATGTGCCAGAAATAAATTTTATTACATTCATTCATGGGAATGGCTGGGCCAGCATTTATTGCCCATCCCTAAATGCCCAGAGGACAGTAAAGAGTCAACGACATTGTTGTGGGTCTGGAGTCACATGTAGGGCAGACCAGGTAAAGATGGCAGTTTCCTTTCCTATAATACATTAGTGAACCAGATGAGTTTTTCCAATAATCAACAATGGATTCGTGGTCATCATTAGTCTTTTCATTTCAGGTAGGCGATGGCCTATTGGTATTAAAGCTGGACTGTAAACCCAGAGACCCAGATAATATTCTGGGGATCTGGGTTTGAATCACACCATGGCAGATGGTGGAATTTGAATTCAATAATAATCTGGAATTAAGTGCCTAATAATGACCATGAAACCATTGATGATTTCCAGGAAAAAAAAACCCATCTGGTTCCCTAATGTCCTTTAGGGAAGGAAACTACCATCCTTACCTGGTCAGGCCTACATGTGACTCCAGGCCCACAGCAATGTGGTTGACTCTTAACTGCCCTCTGGGCAATTAAGGATGGGCAATAAATGCCGACTTAGCCAGCGATGCCCTCATTTTGTGAATGAATAAAATATTATTTAATTCAAATTCTACCATCTGCCTCAGTGGGATTCGAACCCAGGTCCCCAGAACACAAATAGAGATTGATGAAAAAGCTCGGCTAGTCTGCGAGCATTTGTGGAGAGAAATCACAGAGTTAACGTTTTGGGTCGAGTGACCCTTCCTCAGAACATTTCCTGGGTCTCTGGATTAACAATCCAGCGATAATATCACTGGGCCATTGCCTCCCCTAATCATCACTGGTGAATTTCATTGTGTCCGTGTTGTGGACGGTTCTGTAATGAAGGAAAGAATGTAACAGTCTTAGGAGCCTTTTGCTATTTTGTTATTTATTGTAAATGTGTCATAGCTCTCCACAAAATAAGCAGAATCTTTCCACAGTTATGGCAAGTGATACGTTTATCACTGAGACACAGTACATTGCAGAAAGCTCATGGCCACTTGGCCCAACTGGTCTGTACTAATCAAAAAACGAGTGACTAGCCTAATCCCACTGTCCAGCATTTGGCCCGAGTCCCTGAAGTTTATTCTTTCGAGGTACATTTGTAAGCATCGTTTAAATGAGCTGAGGGCTTCTGTCTCCACTCCCCTCCCAGGCAGGGAGTTCCAGACTCTTACTGCCCTCTGAGTGGAAATAGTTTCCTCATCTCCCCTCTAATCATAGAATCATACATACGGAGGAGACCCTTTGACCTATCAAGTCTATACCGCCAAAGCTACAAGGGTGGCTCAGTGGTTAGCACTGCTGCCTCACAGCGCCAGGGACCCAGGGTCGATTCTAGCCTTGGGTGACGGTCTGTGTGGAGTTTGCACATGCGTGGGCTTGCTGCAGTTTCCTCCTCTAGTCCAAAGATGTGCAGGCTAGGTGGATTCACCATGCTAAATTGTTTATAGTGGGGTGGGTCTGGTTGGGATGCTCCTAGGGTCGGTGTGGACTTGTTGGGCCGAAGGGCCTGTTCCCACACTGTAGGGATTCTATGATTACGTTAAATCTGTACTAGTCTTGCTTTCCCACCCTAGGCCCATAACCTTAGATGATATGACATTTCATGTGCTCATCCAACATAAGCCATAGGACCAGTGTCTGCTCTGCTGAACCTGCTCCACCATTCCATAAGGTCATGGCTGATCTTCTCGTGTACTCAGCTCCACTTACCCACCAGCTCACGACAACCCTTAATCCCTTTACTGCTCAAAAATCCATCAATCTTTGCCTTAAAAACATTCAACAGGGTAACCTCCACCATTTCACTGGGCAGAGAATTCCACAGATCCACATCCCTTTGGGTGAAGAAGTTCCTCCTCAACACTGTCCTAAATCTGCTACCCCTCATTTTGAGGCTGTGCCCCCTTGTTCTAGTTTCTCCCACCAGTTGAAAAAACTATCCTGCTTCTATTTTATCTATCCAAGCATTTTTTAAAGGTTGTGATGTTACCTGTCTCAGCTATCAGCCCAGACAGCATGTTCCATTCTTTGGGGGAAAGTAGAGAGGCCTGGTCACTTGAAATATATATTTGTGATGCTTTTTCCTTTGGGGGCAGACGGGGAAGCTGTCAAATAAAAAGGAATTTCTTCTTGAATTCAACAGGGAGAGAGAAATGATTTCCTGTTCCTTTCTCAACAAAGCCTGAGATGATTGAGAAAACACAGTGTGGAGCTGGAGGAACACAGCATCAGAGAAGCAGGAAAGTTGATGCTTCGGGTCGGGACCCTTATTCGTCTTTCGAGGAGTTGAATTTCTGAAGAAGGGTCCTGGACCCGAAACGTCAGCTTTCCTGCTCCCCTGATGCTGCCTGGTCTGCTGTGTTCATCCAGCTCTACACCTTGATATCTCTGACTCCAGCATCGGCAGTTCTTGTTATCCCTGTGCTGGTTTTCTGCTCTCCTGAGATCTCAGCAAGTTACAGGGCACCTTGTCTTTGCCATCTGAACTAAATAGGCTGAGTGAGTGTCTGATGATTTACCCAGTGGGTATGGGTCCAGTGGTTTCACAGACTTCCACCTTACTCCGCATTCCTACAGGATAGAAGATTTGGGAAAGCAATGAGACTCAAATACATGGAAGTAAGGTGGTCATTAGTGAGACTCTGAACTTGCTGTTTGAAGCTGAAGGGAAAAATAGGAAAAATATTTCTTGGTGTCAAGATTCTGAACTTCTCATTTTCGCCGTAGTGTCTTGCTGTTGCCCACAGTCGAAAATCCTGCCCCTGCCCACCCCACAGTGGAATTTGAGCTTCCTATCTTTTGATCCAGAGATGTTAGTCCTTCCACTGAGTTATGGCAGACAGCACTAGCGATGTGGGGCGGGGGGGGGGGGCGATGTAAATAGGGGAAAAGTTTGCAGAATAACATCCAAACCCTATTCCTTGACAGTATTTTCCAAAAACTCGCAACAAAGAAAAGAAAGTTTCTGGAAAAAACAATGCCTTGCAGGAAGTCACAGTGCTATCGCTCACTAATGAAGCAGCTCCACCATTTTAAAAGGAGCTGTAACCGTGGCAAGATCAGCACAAGTTAAAATGACTGAATGAAGCTCCCATGCTGCTACCAGGCAAAATAATTTTGCGAAGGAAATGGCCTTCCTCATTAAGGAAGTCATGAAGAATGAAGGAAAGCTGTCTGGGAAGGGGAATGCAGAAATGATCCCCGGGGGCGAGAGATAAAAATCTACCACGAGATTATCGAGAAAGGGAGCAATGTTTTCTCCTCCTTCATGGAGACATCCTGGAGTTCTGAAAGATGTATTCATCTCAAAACCAGACCTAAAGAAAAGAAGGCCAGATCCCCTGAAGCTACAAGGTCATGTTGAAGACAGAGCCCAGGAAAATATTACTGCAATTCACCAGGGTGCTCCGTGGGAGTGTTGGCCAGGGAGCTAGCACTGAGGGGAGAGAAATATATCAAGCAATGAGCTGTGCAGAGTTGACAGGCGAGAACTGGAGGAGGAGGAGAGGAGAAACAGAGACAGGCTAATGGGAAGAGCAAGAGTGCTGACATACACTGTGGGAGAAACAACAGTGACACCAGCTCAAGGTCGAAGACAGAGCGAGGGCCAAGGGATGGTGATGAGACTGGGGGAGAGTGAGAGGAGGGGGAGGGGGAGCCAGCCACAAGTCCGCCACAGAGACGGGAGAGGGATGGAGTGCTGACGATGAGTCTGGGAGGGAGAGAGGAGGGGGAGGGGGAGCCCAGCCATGAGTCTGGGAGGGAGACGTGAGAAGGATGGAGTGATGGCGATGAGTCTGGGAGACAGAGGAGAGGGAGGATCAGTAATGCGTAAACATTGCATGGTGAGGCAGAAGAGATTCCACCCAAAGTAAATGACGAACCCGAGTGTGGATGCAGTTCAGGGAATTTGGTGGCCACGTGGGAATTCGGTGCAGAGGGGAACACGGTGCATTTTGCTCACCTTTTACTTGGCTCACCCTTCCTAATTCTTTAAACTTCTCCACAGCCACAGCCCTGTAAGATACCTGTGCTTCTCTGATTCTGGCCTTATGTTCATCTTCAGTGGACTCTGCCACTGACACTCAGACACTCTGCCACTGGAGCTCATGTCATTCTTATATTAATCATGGCACATGGCCATTGCTGGCTGGGTCAGGATTTCTTGCCCATCCCTAGTTGCCCTTGAGAAGGTGGTAGTGAACCTCCGTGTGCTGTGGGTTGACATTATGGTGGGAATTCCAGGATTTTGACCCAGTGACAGTGAAGGAACTGTCAGGATGGTGAGTGGCTCGGACGGGAACTTGCAGGTGGTGGTGTTCCCATGTATCTGCTGCCCTTGTCCTTTCAAGACATAGGATTTGGTGGGTGCTGTCTAAAAAACTGAGCTGAGTTACTCCATGGAATCATTGAATCCTAGAATTGTACAGTGCCAAAGAGGCTCTTCAGCCCATCAAGTCTGTACCACCAAAGCTACATTAAGTCTACACTGGTTCCACTTTCCCGAAATAGGGCCGTAGCCTTGAGCGTTATGACATTTCATCTAATTCATCAAATTGATGGGATATACTGCTGCCACAACGCATCATTGGGGGTGGGAATGAATGTTGAAGGTGGTTGATCAGGTATTAGTCAATTGACTAACTTTTCCTGGATGGTGTCAAGCTTCTTGAGTGTTGTTGGGGCTGCACACATCCAGGGAAGAGGGGAGTATTCCATCACACTCCTGACTTGTGCCTTATCGATGGTGGACAGGTTTTGAGGATTTAGAAGGTAAGTTACTGCAAGGGCCACAGTTTCTGACCTGCTTTTGCATCCACAGTATTTATGCTACTAGTCCAGGCTAGTTCAGGTCAATGGTAATCCCTAGGGATACTAATAATGGAGAATTCAGGAATGGTAACTTCATTGAATGTCAAGGGGCATCTGTCTTCACAGTCTGGATACTGGTCTGAATTCCCTCCTTAAAACTGTCTTTCTCTTTCTGTCAATATTTAAGACAGTTCATAACACCTAACCTATTGTTCAAGCTTTTGGTCACTGATTTCTATTAGTGGCTTCCCCATTTCTCATTTGAAATATTCCTGTGAAAGACTTTGGGATGCTTCATTACATAAAAGCTCTATATAACTGAAAATTCATGTTAGCCTGCTGGGTAAAGTACAAGGAAGAGTTAATATTTGTGACATGCTGAGTCTAATGATAACACACAGCCTCTGGTGGAGGATCTTTCAGTTGGACTCTGACTTGGTCTCCTGATGGAGAAACACATGCCTTCCTCACCTCTTGTTAGTCACAGTTAGTTGTGTCTGAGAGTTACTATAATCAACATATTGCTACTGGGACGTGTTAGACCATATCTTATTATTTTTAAATGCAGAAACAGGATGTTGGCGTCACAGGCTGGGACAACATTTATTATCCCATTCTTCATTACCCAGCTAAGAGTCAACCGGTTTAACTGTGGGTCACATATAGGCCAGACCAGGTAAGCCTGGCAGATTTCCTTCCTCTAAAGAGATACTAATGAATACTAATGACGGGTTTTTCTCGTTTATAAGAATTTTAATAGTTGCTTTTGTTTTACAGCATTAAATTCAAATATTGTCATCTTCAACGACTGGGTTTGTCCCGACACCCCAGGAGCATTAACCTGGAGCATCAGATTATTAGTCAAGTGATAGATTCACTACACTACCGTCTTCCTTACCTAAAGCATGAGTCTCTTCTGCTGAGACTTACTCAAAATTCATCCTTTGCTGACCAGGCCCCTGAGATGAGTACAGGAGTGACAATTAGAACTTAGAACATAGCACAGGAACAGCCCCTTCAGCCCATCTTGTCTGCATCAACCATGTTGTCATTCTAAACTAACCCCATGCTCCATATCCTTCTATTCCCTGCCTAGTCATGTCAGTCCAAATTCTATTGTATCTGCTTCGACTACCTCCCTTGGCAACACGCTCCCACCCTCTGTTTAAAAAACTTTCCTCACACATTTCCTTCAAACTTTCCCTCTCTCACCTTAAAACCATGCCCCCTTAGGATTTTTGACATTTCCACACTGGGAAAGATACACTGCCTATCTACCCTTTTCATGTCTCATAATTTTGTATCAGGTCACCCTTCAGCCTTCAATCCTCTTGTGAAAAAATCCAAGTTTGCCCGACCTCTCAAAATTGTTAATACAGTCCAATCCAGGCAGCACCCTGGTAAAAATTGAAGGAACTGTGGGTGTTGTAAATCAGAAAGAAAAATAAAGATTGCTGGAAAAGCTCAGCAGGTCTGGCAGCATCTGTGGAGACAAATCAGAGTTAACGTTTCAGATCGAGTGACCCTTCCTTAGAACATCCTGGTAAAGCTCTTCAGGACCGTCTCCAAAGCCTCAACATCCTTCCTATAGTGTGGCGACCAAAATTGCACACAATATTCCAAACATGACCTAAATAGAGATAAAAGGTACTGCAGATGCTGGAGAATCCGAGATAACAAGCATGGGGCTGGATGAACACAGCAGGTCAAG
>JAHRHZ010000273.1:16348187-16378440 GCA_024137785.1 Ginglymostoma cirratum | reverse complement strand
CTGAGGGAGTGCCGCACTGTCACAGGGTCAGTACTGAGGGAGTGCCGCACTGTCGGAGGCTCAGTTCTGATGGAGAGCTGCACTATCATTTTTGGATTTTTGGATGTAATACTAAACTTAACCCCTCATTACTTCCTCAGGGGATGTAAAAGATGTGAAGAAAAGCAGAGTAGTTATTGATCTTCCAGTGTCGAGGTATATCAAAGTACTTTGAGATGTGTCCTAAGGTCGTCGCAAGAGCACTTGAGTTCAGTAATCCTGCATTCCTGGTGAGGGCCTGACAAAAGGGCAGATCAGGGATTGACTTGACAGTGTTGTGTCCCGAATACCAATCTCTGCTATCTCTGATTTTCCTCCTCCCACTGAGCTCTCTCAATTTACCTGATTGTGCAAATTCCTGTACACACGTTTCACTGCTTTAAAAAAAAAACAGGGAAATTGTTAATTCTGGACAGAATGATCTAGCAGACATGCTCCCTATTCCCAGGTAGGCACGTTTTCGACTGCTTGGCACAGGTAACAAACAGAAAAGCTGCATTCGTAAAGTTTAAAAAAGTAACAGGACCTTTAAAGCGGTGGAATACATCCTTCCTAAATTGTGACAAGCAATTTATTTTGAACAAACTAATGAAAATGGTACACCCTTGCCACATTCAATCAGCTTACTTTACACATCCCAAGCCTACGTTATTGTCTGATATTAAAATTTGTTTCAGCAATTACGTGTCAAGGCTGTTTTTACAAAAATGCAACTTAATTGGCAGTAATTTTATTGTACGCGTCCAGTTTTAAATAGAAGATTTTCTCTCTGGCCCGGTACTAATTTCCGAGAACCTTCTGCTTTCTTTATCAGATGTCTAATAGCTAGTCTCTGCTGATTACAAGTCGATGGAATCTTTGCTTCACGTTAAGCTAACCTGAAATCAGTTTAGAAAGCTACTTAATGTGGTTGTGCAGAAATGAGTGCCCAAGATAATTACATTGTTTTGCTCTGTCTAACTATTTTGGCTGAAGCCCAAAGGCTCACCTAACACCGATCCATCAAACAGGATGGAATCTGAGTTGAATCTACTGAGGTAAAGCCATAATGCCTTTAGGTAAAAATAACTTTGGAAGTAGCTTCTTCATTAATACTTGAAGAAAAAAAACATTAAAACTCAATGTCATGATTGATTTTGATGAATGTTCACGTAAAAAATTCATTTTGTTTTCAAGGATTATCAAAATTAAAGTTAAACATTCCCTTGCAACCAGAATTATAATTCTAGGATCCTGCAAAGTTTCACTGCAGGTTCCTTTTTGGGTAAGTATTCAAGATGGCAGCAGAACAATACTGTTCCGTCCACTTCCTTTTCTTTTTCTCTCCCTTCTTCCCTTCTCTTTTGTCTGTGTGTTTTTCCCACTTTCTTTTCTCTTCTTTCTCCTCACAGGGTGCGATTTCCAGCCTCTCGGCCTCCCAGCCTAGGACAGACCCAGTGTAGCAGCCTCCCGGCCCAACGGGGCAGCCTCCCGACCCAGCGGGGCAGCCTCCTGGCCCGGTGTTTAAGCCTCCTGGCCGGGTGTTTAACCCTCCCAGCCTATCGGGGCAGCCCCCCAGCACGGTGTTTACACCCCCCCCGGCCCAGTGTTTAAGCCTCCCGACCCAGTGTGACAGCCTACCTGCCCAGTGTGTCAGACTCCCCGCACAGTCTCCCGGCTCGGTGTTTATGCCTCCCGGTCCAGTGTTTAAGCCTCCCAGCTCGGTGTAGCAGCATCCCGGACTGGTGTGGTAGCCTCCCGGCCCGGTGTATAAACCTCCCGGCCCGTTGTAGCAGCCTCCCGGACTGGTGTGGTAGCCTCCCGGCCCGGTGTATAAACCTCCTGGCCCAGTGATTAAGCCTCCCGGCACAGTGTGGCAGCCTCCCGGCCTGGTGTTTAAGGCTCCCGACCCAGTGAAGCAGCCTCCCGGCCCGGTGCTTAAGCCTCCCGGCCCGGTGTTTTTGCCTCCCGGCCCAGTTTTTAAGCCTCCCGGCCCAGTGTAGCAGCCTCATGACCCGACGTAGCTGCCTCCCGACCCAGTATTTAAGACTCCCGGCCTGGTGCTTAAGCCTCCCGGCCCAGCGTTTAAGCCTCCCGGCCCAGTATTTAAACCTCCTAGCTCGGTGTTTGAACCTCCCGGCCCAGTGTAGCAGACTCTGGCCCAGTGTTTAAGCCTCCTGGCCCAGTACTTAAACCTCCCGGACAGGTGTTTAAGCCTGCCGGCCCGGTTTTTAAGCCTACCAGCCCGGTGTTTAAGCCTCCCGGCCCAGTCTAGCAGCCTCCTGGCCCGGTGTTTAAGCCTCCCTGTCTAGTGTGTAAGCCTCCCGGCCCGGCGGGGCAGCCTCCCGGCCCGGTGTTTAACCCTCCCGGCCCATCGGGGCAGCCTCCCAGCACGGTGTTTACACCCCCCAGGCCCAGTATTTAAGCCTCCCAGCCCGGTGTGTCAGCCTCCGGGCCCAACGTGGCAACCTCCCAGCCCAATGTGGCAACGTCCCGGCCTGCGGTAGTGGTGTCTTGGCTTGGTGTGGAGGACTCTCGGCCCAGTGAATGGTCTCCGGCACCAGTGAATGGTCTCCTGCTAGAGCGAATGGACTCCTGCCCCAGCGAATGAACTCTCGGCACAGGAAATGGACTCCTGGCCCAGCGAACGGACTCTCGGCCCAGCGAATGGACTCCCGGCCCAGCGAACGGGCTCTTGGCCCAGAAAACGGGCTCTTGGCCCAGCGAACAGGCTCTTGGCCCAGCGAATGGTCTCCCGGCCCAGCGAATGGTCTCCCGGCCCAGCGAATGGACTCCCGGCCCAGAGAATGGATTCTCGGTCCAGCGAATGTGCTCCCAGGCCAGCGAATTGACTCTGGCCCCTGTGAATGGACTCTCGGCCCAGAGTAGAAATCTTTTGGTGGGCATGGCGATCTGTCAGCCTGGTGTGCCCTCAGCATGGACCTATGGTCTCAAAGTGTGACCCCACCTTGACTAAGTACTTAAGAAACACTGGAATGTTTGAACTTTCAGATTTATTTCTTCATTTTCTGCTTAAATCTAAGAAGGTCTGAAGTGTAACTTTTGACCTTATTTTCTTTGTTTTATTCTGTACTATAATTACTGCAAAGTTTAACTTTTAACTTTGTTCTTTCTTTCTACCTGGTTCCTAAGATTCTGTACATAGGTATTTGTATCTAAAGTAGCACCTTGTTTAGGGACATAATGCATATTTCACTATACTCCTGTACTTTGTACTTGAGCATGTGAAAAGAAATCAAAATTAAATCTGCAGTCACACATTGCAAAGTGCTGCATAAGTCGCCATACCTACTCTTAACCCCTACTTCTGAGCCAAAGCCCACTTGCTCCAAATGTAGAACACAGAACATTGAACAAGACAGCACAGGAACAGGCCCTTCAGCAGGAAACCGGAGCACCCGGAAGAAACCCACACAGGCACAAGGAGAATGTTCACAACTCCACTCAGACAATTGCCTGAGGCTGAGATCAAGCCCAGGTCCCTGGCACTATGAGGCTGCAGTGCTAACCACTGAGACACCGTGCCACCCCAAGGGGTTAAAATGTCTGTGCCAACCATGATGCCATTCTAAACTAATGGCATCAGCCTGCACTTGGTCTATAATCCCTCTATTCATCTAAATGCCTCAAACGTTGCTATTTTATCTGCTTCTACAGCCTCCCCTGGCAGCACATTTCCCTACCACTGAGGTAAGGCCCACCAGCCTAGGGTTCCCTGGATTATCCCCGTTGCCCTTCTTGAACCATTAACAATGGATTCATGGTCATCATTAGATTCTTAATTCCAGGTATTTATTGAATTCAAATTCCACTTTCTGCTGTGGCAGGATTCGAACCCAGGTCCCCAGAACATTACCTGGGCCTATGGCTTAGGCAAACATACCACTAGGCTATCACCTTTCCTTTACTGTTTCTTCAGTTCATGCTTAAAACTGTTGTAATTAGCCTCCTCCAATTTAGCCCTTTCCCCTGAGGGTCTCCTGTGGTGCAGTGACAGTATCCCTGACCCTAGCCGAAAGAGGTCTGGGTTCCAGTCCCGCCTGCTCTGGAGGCGTGTTATAATATCTTTGGATTGATTAAGCAAGATAGGTTCACTTTTATTCTGTGCCTTCTTAGCGCAGTAGGCAAAGCATCAGTCTCATAACCTGAAGGTTCTGAGCTCAATCCTCAGAGAAGGCAAGCTTGAGAACCTGAGACATTTTAACCCCTTGGGGTGGCACAGTGTATCAGTGGTTAGCACTGCAGCCTCACAGTGCCAGGGACCTGGGCTTGATCTCAGCCTCAGGCAATTGTCTGAGTGGAGTTTTGAAAATTCTCCTTGTGCCTGTGTGGGTTTCTTCCGGGTGCTCCGGTTTCCTCCTACAGTCCAAAGATGTGCAGGCTAGGTGGATTGGCTATGCTAAATTGCCTGTAGTGTTCAGGGATGTTTAGGTTAGGTGGGTTAGACATGGAAAATCAGGGGTAGGGGAATGAGTCTGGGGGGGCTGCTCTTCGCAGGGGCAGTGTGGACTTGTTGGGCCAAATGGCCTATTTCCACACTGTAGGAATTTTATGAGTATTATAGCAAATGGTATGTCAGCCTTCATTGTGAGAGGTTTCGAGTACAGGAGCAGGGATGTGTTGTTGCAGTTGTACAGGGCCTTGTTGAGGCCACACCTAGATTATTGTGTGCAGTGTTGGTCTCCTTTTCTGAGGAAGGATGCTCTTGCTCTTGAGAGAGTGCAGCGAAGGTTTACCAGGCTGATTCCAGGGATGGCGGGTTTGACATATGAGGAGAGATTGACTAGGTTGGGATTGTTTCGCTGGAGTTCAGACAAATGAGGGGGATCTGATTGAGACTTATAAAATGCTAACAGGACTGGACAGGGTAGATGCAGAGAGGATGTTCCCGATGGTGGGTGTGTCCAGAACCAGGGTTCACAGTCTGAGGATTCGAGGTAGACAATTTAGGACGGAGATGAGGAGACATTTCTTCACCCAAAGAGTCATGACCCTGTGGAATTCATTACTGCAGGAAGTAGTTGATGCCAAAACATTGAATGTATTCAAGAGGCGACTAGATATAGCACTCAGGGAGAATGGAATCAAAGATTATGGGGAGAAAACAACATTCGGCTATTGAGTTGGACGATCAGCCATGATCGTGATGAATGGCAGAGCAGGGTCAAAGGACTGAATGGCCTCCTCCTGCTCCTATCTTCCATGTTTCTGTATTTCTATGTATGTTTTTATGGTTCTATTATCCTTATCCATACATATCTTAATACTTATGGAATTATGATCACGGTTCCCAAATTGCTCCCCCACGAAAACTTGAATCACCTGGCCAGGCTAATTCCCCAGTACAGGGTCTGGTATTCTTCCCTCGATGGACTAACTTCATATTGGTTCAAGAAACTCTCAAATTCTGCCCCATCCAAGCCCCTGGCACTAAGGGAGCCCTTGTTGATATTGGGAAATTAAAATCACCCACCACAACAACCTTGTTATTTTTACATCTTTACAGGTCCGCCTTCATACCAGTTCCTCTATCACCTGTGGACTATTGGGAGGTTGATAATAGAACCCCATCATAGTGATTGTTTCTTTCTTATCCCTGAGTTCTACTCTTATGACCTCGCTGGATGAGTCCTCCAAGGTTAGTAGGAACTGCAGATGCTGGAGAATCTGAGATAACAAGGTGTAGAGCTGGATGAACACAGCAGGCCAAGCAGCATCAGAGGAGCAGGAAAGCTGACGTTTTGGGCCTAGAAGGGTCTCGGCCTGAAACATCAGCCTTCCTGCTCCTATGATGCTACTTGGCCTGCTGTGTTCATCCAGATCTACACCTTGTTATCTCGAGTCTTCCAAGGTGTCCTGTCTTGGTGCAGCTGTGACATTCTCCATAATTGATAAATGCAACTTCCCCACCCTTTTCACACTCCTGGCTATTTCCCCTGAAACACCCACACCCTGGCATTTTGAATCCCACCCTCCTCCCAACCAGGTTTCAGTGATGGTGACAACATTGCAGTTCCAAGTACCCATCCAAGCCCTAAGCTTATCTGCTTTTCATGTCAGATTCCTTGCATTAAAATAAATACTCATCCAGATTGCCAGTCCCACTATGTTCGTTAACTTGGTCCTGCCTGTTCTTCCTATTCGATTTAACGTAACCATGTCTGAGATCCGGAGTACTGTGTCCAGTTCTGGTCCCCCAGTTATAGGGAGGATATTATTAAGCTGGAGAGGGTTCAGAAGGGATTTACCAGGATATTGCTGGGTGTGGAAAGTTTGAGTTGTAAAGAAAGGCTTGATTGGCTGGGACTTTTTCACTGGAGTGTCGGAGATTGAGAGGTGACCTTGTAGAGGTTTATAAAATCATGAGGGGTATAGATAAGGTAAATGGCAGGTCAGCATATTATTAAGGTGAGTGGAGAAAGATTTAAAAAAGACATGAGGGGCAACTGCTTTACACAGAGCATTGTTAGTGTGTGGAATGAACTTCCTGAGGAAGCGATGGACATGGGTACAGTTACAGCATTTAAAAGACATTTGGATAAGGACATGAATAGGAAAGTTTCAGAGGGAAATGGGCCTGGTCAGGCAGGTGGGGCGAGTTTAGTTTGAGATTATGTTTGGCATGGACTGGTGGAACTAAAGGACCTGTTTGCATACTGTATGACTATATGTGTCATAACATCTCAGAACAGCTTGACTAGAAAAAATATATACTTTGAATTCTGTGTTTTATTTTCCACTGTGATTCACGGACAGAGTTGACAGTGCTCCCTACATGGTGAGACTCCCAATTCACTGCTGGGTTCATCCCAAAGGCAATAAGATGAAGCCCATTTTTGGGCATCAATAACCCACACAAGGGCTGTAATTGGTGACAGAGGAGCGAAATATTCCTTCCACGGATTTAGTCAGGGTGAAGTAAGGAAGATGGTGGTCTCTACTTTTCTACCTTCCTGTCTGATGAAATGCCAAGGGGGTGCTAAATTTCACCCAATGTCTCATCCAACAAGCATGACCTGAAACAACGGGACACTCCCTCAGTCAAGCACTTGAGTGTCAGCCTGGTTAATTGGAATCTCCATCATGTGCTTTGGAGATGAAAGACTTGTCATTGGGTGACTGTGGGGAGGCGATGGCCTCATGGTGTTATTGCTGGACTATTCATCCAGAGACCCAGGTAGTATTCTGGTGGTCTGGGTTCAAATCTAGGCATGATGGTGAAATTTGAATTCAATAAAATATCTGGAATTGGGAATCTAATAATGACCGTGACGTGAACCCATTGTCGATTGTTGGGAAAATCCCATCTGATTCAATAATGTCCTTTAGGAAAGGAAACTGCCATCCTTACCAGGTCTGGCCGACACATGACTCCAGACCCGCAGCAATGTGGTTGACTCTTATCTGCCCTCTGGGTAATTAAGGATGGACAATAAATGCTGTCTGGCTAGTGATGCCCTCATCTTCTGAATGAATAAAACAAAAGAACTGACATTGATCTACCTTCTAATACAAAGTGTTGGACTTTCAAAGAGAATCTCAAAGTAGCTCATTCACACTGGGTAAATTTCAAACACAACTTTTGATTTACACAGAGAACACTCTCAAAAATAAAATTAATGGGAATGGGCAGGAAGGAGGTTGGTTGTTGGCTCAGCAATCTATGTTCTGCAGGAAAGTGAGAGAATTCCTTGACTGAAGACAACAAATGCTAAAGTTTCAAGTCCAGATGAGTCTTTAGGGTCTTTTTCAGGCTGGAAGTGCAAAGGTCAACTGGACTTTCATCAAAAAAAACTCCCACTGAACCTTGTCTATTTTGACAAATTCAATGGCTGCAGTTGCAAAAAGGCACAAGATATTGATTGAAAGGCTTAGCTGCAAGTGGTTTGTACAGATGTTTCCAATCAAGCTGTTCTCCAGGATGTTACTGCACAACTCTAGAGCAGGATGAAATTTGAGCCCAAGCCTCCTAGCTCTGTAGGTAGGACACTACCACTCCACTACAATAATCTAAGGGGCTTGTACATACAAAACAAAGAACAAAAGAACAATACAACACAGGAACAGGCCCTTTGGCCCTCCAAGCCTGCACCGACACATTTTGCCCTTCCAGAGTAAAACTGTCTCACTTACAGGATCCATATCCCTCTATTCCCTTCCTATTCATGTCCAGGAGCATCATGAATGCTGCTATTGCATTTGTTTCTACCACCTCCTCTGACAGCTTATTCCAGGCACTCACCACCCTTTGTGTAAAAAAACTTGCCTCGCACATCTCTTTTAAAACTCCAAATCTGCAACTTGAACCTGTGTCCCCTAGTAATTGACCGCCCCACCCTGGGAAAAAGCCTCATACTTGCCACTCTATCCATGCCATTCAAAATCATATGACCTTCTATCAGGCCACCCTTCAACCTCGTGCATTCCAGTGAAAACCAGCCCAGTCTATCCAACCATTTTCATAGTTAAAATCCCCCACACCAGGCAACATCCTGGTAAACATTTTCTGTACCCTCCCTGAAGCATCTAAATCCTTCTGGTAGCGTGGTGACCAGAACTCTACACAGTATTCCAAGTGTTGCCTAAGTAAATTTCTATAAAGCTGCAGCATAACTTGTCTATCCTTACACTCAATGTCCCTTCCATGAAGGTAAGCATGCCATATGCCTTTTTTACTACCTTATCTACCTTTGCTGCCAACCTTCAGTGATCTGCGGACCTGCACACCCAGATCCCTCTGCACATCAATACTCCTAAGGGTTCTGTCATTCACTGTATAATTTCCACCTTGACTTGACCTTCCAAAATGCATCACCTCACGTTTTCTCGACATGCTTGCAGCTGATTGGGATGAAATTAGTTTTGCATCCAATGATATTCATTCAAGTTTGAGGGTAGGTAATCATTTATTTCCAATAGTAACTATCAGAATATTTGCCTTTATCTATAATATACTCGAATTTTTCACTCATATAACCGTAACATCTGGTGTGCTATGCCAGCCCAGTTAATGAAGCCATCTCTATTCAGTGGGGGTTTCCTGAGGGTGTTGATAATTTAATAATTTAACAAAAATGATAGCCGCCGTAAGCAGCAGGTACACATATAGGCAATGGATAACCTGAACTCTCTGCACACAATGTAACTGCTTCAGGATGCAGACAACTTTCAGACAACAGCAAGAAAGGAAAGTATAGTCAGGGAAGAGTATATTTTGCACGAATATCTCATCGGTTCATAGTGAATATGTTATTTCAAAACAAGGGGTTTGACTCCTTTTACAAAAAGTTAATTTTGTTGCCAATATCCTTCTTAAGACCATAGGACGTAGGAGCAGAAATAAGACATTCAGCCCATCGAGTCTGTTCCACCTTCAATTGGATCACAGCTGATTTGATAATCCTCAACTCCATTTTCCTGCCTTTGCCCCATAGCCCTTGATTTCCCCCTTACTGATTAAAAATCTGTCTGTCTCAGCCTTGAATACACATAATGATCCAATCTTGACAGCTGTCTGCAATAGAGAATTCCACAGATTCACTACCCTTTGGGAAAAGAAACTCCCCTTCATCTTTATCAAAATTGTGTAACCCCTTATTCAGAGATTATACTTCCTGGTCCTCAACACTCCTACAAGGGGAAACAACCTTTCTGCATCTACTCTGTCAAATACCCCTAAGAATCTTGTGAGTTTTAATAAAGTCACCTCTGATTTTTACATATGCAAAAAAAAAGCTTAAGCCAAACCTACTCACCCAATCCTCATAAAACAATCCCTCCATACCCAGTACCAGCCCAGTGAACCCTCTCTGGACTGCCTCCAATGCCAGTCAATCTTTCTTTAGATAAGCACATGAAACTGTTCACAGTATTCCATCAATGATTAATACCTCGTCTAGTTTTAGCAAAACCACCCAACTTTTATATTTCATTCCCTTTGAGATAAAGGCCAACATTCCATTTGCCTTCCCTATTACCTGCCAAACTTGCATGCTTGCTTTTTGTGATTCATGAGCAGGGTCTTACAAATCCTTCTGAAGTATCTTAAGGAACGAAAAAGGAGCTGGAGAGGTATAGTGAAGGTACTTCATAGCTTTGAGTGTAGACTAGTCAAGGAATGGCCACCAAGGAGGGGAGAAATTGAATTTGAAGATCTATTACTATTAGTGGAGTACTGATATCTCAAACTTTTTGGGGCTGGAGAAGGTTACAAACACAGAGAGGACCAGTTCATGGAGGTGCAATGACCCTCCACCATAAGGCCTGTGACCAAAATAGTAAACAAAAAGGACAGTCTTAAACTGAATTATTTCCTGTTCTGAAGAAGGGTCACAGGAATTGAAACATCAACTGTTTTCTCTCTACAGATGTTGCCAGACCAGCTGAGTTTCTCTAACACGCACACACACACACACACACACACACACACACACACACACACAGATAACCATACCGTTACACCCATATACAAACACCTCACACACACACTCACACACACACATTCACACACGCACACATATGCACGCGCGCGTGCGCACACACACACACACACACACACACACACGTACACACAGAGATAACCATACCCTTACACCCATACACACACACACAAACACACACACACCCTTACACATATACACACAAACACACCCTTACACACACTCATGCACTCACACCTTTACACACACACACAGACACCCATACACACATAGAGACACAAACTCCAATCTCTGCATCTTCCTCCTCCCCCAAGAAGAGTGTTGGGATGGAAAGTATACATTAAAATCCATGCCCACATAGAAACACAGATAATCAGAGCAGGAGTAGGCCTTTCGGTCCTTTGAGCTAATCATAGCTAATTGTCCAACTCAATAGCCTGGTCCTGCTTTTCCCCCAATTTTCCTTCGATTCCTTTAGCCCCAGTCTTCTGCCTCACAAATAAGTTCCCTTTTTGGACTCCACTAGACCCTACTCTCTCCTTAGTTGTATCCTCTTGCTTTTTGAGCATTTTAAAAAAAATCATTCATAAGATGACAGCGTCACTGGCGCGGCCAGCATTTATTGCCCATCCCTAATTACCCAGAGGGCAGTTAAGAGTCAACCACATTGCTGTGGGTCTGGAGTCACATGTAGGACAGACCAGGTAAGGATGGCAGTTTTCTTCCCTAAAGGACATTAGTGAACCAGATGAGCTTTTTCAGACAATCACCAATAATGTCAACATTAGACTCTTAATACCAGATTTTTTTTCAAAATGAATTCAAATTCCACCACCTGCCATGGCAGGATTCAAACGCAGGTCACCAGAACATTATCTGGGTCTCTATAATTAGCAGTCCAATGATAATACCATTAGGTCATCGCCTCCCTAGGGGATCTATCCTGTTGTGGCCAGTTTATTAGAAATATTCTAGAGGGAGCTAGACATATCTCTTGCGGCTAAAGGGATGAAGGGAAAGTGGGAATGGGATATTAAGATTGCACGATCATATTGAATGTTGGTGCAGGCTAGGAAGGCCAGACAGCCTACTCCTGCTCCTATTTTCTATATTCCTATGTGGAAACCAGTGGTGGATAGTTTTAGTGATGTGAGCTTTAGAATTACAACACTGCAACGGGCCATTCAGCTGCCAGCTCTAGGTGAGGTGGCTTCCTCCAACTCTTCACCTCTTCCTGTTACCGTAACCTTCACAGAATCACTGAGCTACTACCAGGCTACCTCTTCATCCACCAAGTCTGTGTCAGCTCTCCGAATGAACAATGCACCTGGTGTCATCCCACGATATGATGAGGGTTATCAAATTATTGTGTAACTCCCTTTTCAATGTCCTGAATGAATCTGCCACTAATAGTCTTTCTGGCAGTGCATTCCGGACTCAAATCCATTTATCGTATGGAAAAGTCTTACCTCATATCACTTTAGCTTTTCTTGCTCAATCTGTGCCCTCAATCCTTTCAAGAATGGGAATATTTTCTCCCTACGTTCTCTGTCCGGTGCTCTCATGATTTTGTATAATTCAGTCAGATGTCCTCTCTTCCTCAAGGAGCACTTTTCCAGCTTCTCCAGTCCATCTTCATAACCGAAATTCCTCATGATAGAGTTGGAGTGTCATCCAGCATGGAAATAGACCATTCAGTCCAACCAGTCCATGCTGACCATGTTCCCAAACTAAACTAGTCCCAACTGCCTGCGCTTGGCCCATATCCCTACAAACCTTTCCGATTCACAAACTTATCCAAAGGTTGTTTAAATGTGGTAACTGTACCAGCATCCATTACAATCTCTGGCAGTTCATTCCACACATGATCCATGTGCTGTGTAGAAAAGTTGTCCCCCAGGTCCTTCCTGAATCTTTCTCCTCTCACCTCAAAAATTTGCCTCCCTGGTTTTGAACTTCCCCATGCAAGGGAAAATAAAATTATAGAATCCCTACAGTGTCAAAATAGGTCCTTTGGCCCAAAAGGTCTGCACTGACCCTCACAGACCCCATCCCTGAACACTATGGGCAATTCACCTAGCCTGCACATCTTTGGACTGTGGGAGGAAACCAGAGCACCCAAAGAAAGCCCACACAGACATGGGGAGAATGTGCAAACTCCACACAGACAGCTGCCTGAGGCTGGAATTGAACCCAGGATCCTAGCACTGTATGGTAGCCAATCTAACCACTGAGCCACCATGCCAGAGCTCCTAACATTAAGCTTATTGATGCCCCTCATGATTTTATAAACTTCAGTTAGATCGTCCCCTCAACCTCCTTCACTCCAGTGAAAAATGTCCCAGTTGTTCCAGTCTATTTTTATATTTCAAACCCTCCATTCCCAGCAACATCCTGGTAAATCTCTTCTACTCTCCTTCCAATGTGTTCACATCCTACCCAAAGCATGGTGCCCAGAACTGTACACAATACTCCAGCTGGTCTAGCGTCTTAGACTGTCAAATAAAGGCAAAATACCACAATCACTGGACAACACAGAAATTTCTGGAGAAACTCAGCAGGTCTGGCAGCATCTGTGGAGACAGAAACAGAGTTAATGTTTCAGGTCCAGCATAACGCTTTTCTATCCCTTTTCCAGCCTCCTTCAGTTCCAAAGAAAAGTTAAAATGGGCTCAAAATATTAACTCTGCTTTGAGTTTCTCCAGCATTCTCTGTGTTTCTGTCTTATACATTTGATTCCATTCTCTCCCATCTATTTTATTAGCTTCTCTTTAAATGCATCAACTAGTAATAAACTAAAGAGAAAAAAATGATAAAGGGGAGGCAAAGACCAAAACCAGAGGTAAGGAAAGATGAGAGAGAGAAGCAAAAATATGGAAGTGACTGAGGAAGAGGCTGAAAACTTACAATCTCAAGGTAATAAATATTTGAAAGAAATATTTTCACGTCTTATGTTCGTATTGGTCTGGGCAAGCTCAAACTCTAACTCATTGAACAAATGTTACATGAATGGTTCATTTCCATGTGATGTTCAGTCCAATTGTAACCTAATAATGACCAATAATAGCTTGGTGGGCAATTAATAAACGACAACATTTAAAATTTATTCATGACATACAAACAGAAAGCATTTGTGTGTCTGATGAGGGAAAGTGAAAATGGAATTGTCAAACTTTACCTTGTTTTCATTTGGACTTGGAATGTCTAATTTTCGAAACGAACAGCAATTACTTTGTGCAGTAAGACTTCCTGATTTGTGCACTAATTAATTGTATAATGGGAGCTCAGCTTAGTGGGGAGCCTCTGATGGTTTCTTGAAGATTCGATAATGTCGGATTGGAGCAAAATACTCGAGCCGTCCTTCTCCTTTACTTTTAATGAGAGAATTTGTTGACTAATCATTCACAATTTGCCAAGAAGCAGTTTATGTCAGACACCCTGACAATGCCAGTAACACTAAGCTTGCACATCACCTGGGATGGACCACACATGAAGCATTTGTTTGTAATCCATTTTACAAAAAGAACATAAATGGCGCAGAAAAATATTTTCAGGACTGACGACAGATCGACAATGGTAAAACTGTCAGGATCAGAGTGGGCAATTTCTGGGGTAATAAGATTACGAGGTGATTGACTGATCTGTTAAAGTATGGAGCAGGCTGTTAGAATAGACAGATGTTGTGGGGGGAAGATATTGTGAAAACCAGGTCTTTGTGCACAAGAATCTTGATGTACGGTCACCTCCCTCTGTTGCTATTGATACTGGTAGCATCCCTTTGCATTAAAAAGATTTGAGCTTGCATCCAGTACACTGTTTCAGGCTCAAGGAGAGATGTAACCTCTGGCCTGTACGTCTTAAAAGACATTCTGCTTGTCTGAAAGGAATGCTGCTCTGCTACAGTCATAGAAGTATGGGAACAGGCTTCAGCCCAACTCATCCATGCTGACCATGTTCCTTAAACTGAACTAACTTTAGTTGAGCGAAGCTCCTTCTGTTTGTCTGTGGAAGACATGGACTGAAGCGAAAGCAGAAAATAGAGCAAGATACAAGACAGGGTCTCCCTGATTGCCCGAGGCGAAGCTCAAGGCAATAACCCAGGAGGTATGGCCTAGTGGTATCTTTAGTAGATTATTAATCCAGAGTGCCATGTCATATTCTGGAGACCTGGGGTCAAATCCCATTGACAGCAGAGGGTGGAATTTGAATTCAATTTTAAAAATCTGGAATTATGAGTCTAATGAAGACTCTGAAACTGTTACTAATTGTCAGTAACAAACCAGATGGTTTTTCTGAGTTCACCCAGAAAGGAAATCCTTATTTGGTCTGGCATTCATGTGACTCCAGACTGACAGAATTAATTTAGATTTATCTATATGTCACATGTACTGAGTATAGGAAGACATAAGTACTGCAAAAAGTGTGCAAAATTGCCATTCACTGACACTCAACTTGGTTAAAAACCAGAATTAAAAACTTTAACAAGGCCTAAAGGTAAGCAAGAAAATATAAAGTCCAGATTTCAGATTCCCAAGTCCCATCTCCACAATGGTGCATTGTGATCACTGGGCCAACATCACAGCCTCACCGGCCCCACTCTCACTGTCACCATCTCACTGTCCCACTCTCACTGTCACTGCCTCACTGTCCTGCTCTCACCGTCACTGCCTCACCGGCCCCACTCTCACTGTCATTGCCTCACCGGCCCCAGTCTCACCGTCAATGCCTCACCATCCCCGCTGTCACCATCGCTGTCTCATCGACCCCACTCTCACCGTCACTGCCTCACCATCCCGCTCTCACAGTCGCCGGCTCACTGGCCCCGCTCTCACCGTCACTGCCTCACCATCCCCACTCTCACCGCCACTGCCTCACGGACCCCACTCTCACTGTCACTACCTCACCATCCCCAATCTCACTGTCAGTGCCTCACTGGCCCCACTCTCACCATCACTGCCTCACTGACCCCACTCTCACCGTCTCTGTCTCACCGTCCCCATTCTCACCGTAACTGCCTCACCGACCCCGCTCTCACTGCCGCTGATTCACCAGCCCATCATGCAAATAAAAGAAAATGGTGAAGAAGAAGGCAAATATAAGGTTTCTACAAGGGGCGCAAGGTGAAATGGGAATGAGCTGGGAGCTGGTGACCAGAGAAGTCAATTCCCTAGAGTTTGGTTAGGAATGTGGTAGCAACATGATAAAAGAGGTTTATTGATGCATGGTCATGTTCAGCGAGTGCATCTTCACATTGTATCTTCTCCCACGACACCACTGTTCTGTCAAGCAGCTTAATTTACCTTCACTATGAACCCATCAGCCATCCCAGGCAGTGTTACATTTATTCAGGCAGTGGACTTCAATTCAGCCCCGTGGGCTTGCTAAAGCTGTCAGCCTCTCACTCCCCCCTTGCTGTTTTTCCATGCCTCCATCTATTCAACTATAGCAGCTGATGCAAAAACAAACTGATGCGAATTCTGGAAAACTTCAATAAGAACATTGTGGACAGTGAACATTTTAGGCTGATGATCTTTCATTAAAACTGGTCAGTTTGATCAGCTATGATCATATTGAATGACAAAGCGGTCTCAAGAGGCTGAATGACCTACTTCCGCTGCTATTTCTCAACTTCTTACATAAATACAGATTGTTAGTATTCTCCAAAGTGGAATGCCTAAGCTTGCAGGTGACCCCAAGTAGCAAGGAAAAATAGGATTGCTACCAAAAGAGATAAAATTCAAAGAAATTTACTGTTAGTAAGATTGGAGAAAAATATATTTAATATTAAAGAATTTAAAACTCCCTTCCATAGGAAGGATATTATTAAATTGGAGAGGTCGCAGAAAAAATTAACCTGGATGTTACCAGGCCTGGAAGGTTAGAGTTATGAGGAGAGGCTGGATGGGCTGGGACTTTTTTTCACTGGAGCGTACAAGGTTGAGGGGTGAGTTAATAGAGATTTATTAAATCAGGAGGGGCATAGATAAGATGAATAGCAAAACTCTTTTTCCCAGGAAAGAGGAGACCAAAACTAGAGGGCATAATTTTATGGTGAGTGGAGAAAGATTTAAAAGGGACCTGAGGGGCAACTTTTTCACACAGAGGGTGGCTCGTGTGTGGAATGAGCTGCCAGAGGAAGTGGTAGGTGCAGTCCACATAAACCCACATAAATGTTACAATGTTTAAAATACATTTAGGCAGGTAGATGAATAGGAAAGGATTAGAGAGATATGGGCCAAAAGCAAGGAAATGGGACTAGTTTTATTTTGGGAACCTTGGTCGTCATGCATGAGTTGGACCAAAGGGTCTGTTTCCAAGCTATATGACTCTAAGTCTATGATTCAACTGTTATGTAGAGATTTGTGTTTGAACATACACAAAACAACTTAATAGTTATTTTTGTTGCATCACTGAAACTCACTCTAGACTTGACTAAATAATGCCAGTACACATTTTATTTGCTGCCCTCATGACGCTCGATCCAAGTTAACCTTCCCAGTCACAGTCAGATTTCCACCTTGTAGTTCTGTCAGTAACATGACCTGATTGACTCAGAGTGGATCGGATCATTACAGTGAAACTTTAATGAAGGAGAAAACTGTCCTAACAACAAACTATATTGCAATAAATACATGCTGATCCACCAAAGTAAAAAAAAATCGTTAGCATATTACCAATTATTTATGCGTTCTTTTAAGCCATGATGTGGAGGCGCCGGTGCTGGACTGGGGTGGACAGGTCAGAAATCACATGACACCAGGTTATAGTCAAACAGGTTTATTTCAAATCACAAGCTTTCTGAGCGCTGCTCTTTTGTCGAAGGAACAGCACTCTGAAAGCTTGTGATTTCAAATAAACCTGTTGGACTACAACCTGGTGTCATATGACTTCTACCTTCTTCTGAGCCAGACCAGCTGACTGTCATCTATACTTGATTCTTTCGGGATAATTTAATTGCAGTGCTGCAATGTGTAAGCTCACTATTCTATCCTTGTGAATTAATTGTAGCCAATTTTCCTTTGATGTTTATCCCAGCAATAAGGTTTCCCGATCTTCGTTGGCAGTCCACATAAACCCACATTGACTCTAAAGTATGTGTACAAAGGGACATCATGATGGCTTTGGTTGATAGTGTGAAATGGGACATTAGTAATTTGGCAGCCCATTAAACATCTCCCCAAATTTTCATCTGATTTGAAGGCAATAGGGCAACGAACTGGAGGATGTGTTTAACAAATGGTCATGCCACAGTCAACCATTTTAAATAAGCATATAAAATTTGGATACTCAGCAGTCTTATACTCAAAATTCAGACACGCTTACTCACAACCACGGACCTGTTAATACTATACCAGAGTTTTGAGGTCTTTTTCATTCAGTTTCTTTAGAAATTGCTTTCATTCACAGATATTGATGGAAGGTACATGAACAATATAGATAAACTATTCGACTGGTTGGGAATTCTGCAACTAGGGCATAGCTTGAGGATGAGGCCCAGAGCATTCTGGAGAGATGTTAGGAAGCATTCTGACACACAAAGGGTGGGAGAGGTTTGGAATTCTCATCCACAAACAGCAGTGGATGCTGGATCAGTTGTTAATTTTAAATCTGAGATAGATATATTTTTCGTTAAGCAAAGATATTAAGGGATACATGCATAATGGCCTGGTATGGCAACTGCTCTGCCCAGGACTGTAAGAAACTAAAGAAGGTGGTTTGCACAGCCCAGACCATCATGGAAGCCAACCTTCCATCCATGGATTCTATTTACATGGCTCACTGCCGCAGAAAGGCTGCCAACATCAAAGACTCATCACACCCCAATAGTGATCTCCCACAACCTCTCCTGTGAGGCAGAAGATACAGAAGCCTGAACACATGCACAGGCAGAATCTGAAGAAGGGTCCTGACCCGAAATGTCAGCTTTCCTGCTCCTCTGATGCTGCCTGGCCTGCTGTGTTCATCCAGCTTTACACTGTGTCAGCCAGGTTCAGGAGCAGCTTCTTTCTGGCCGTTATCAGGCTGTTGAATGGACTCTAGCCTCAAATAATGTAACCTGCAATGTCTTTTCGATCTGTACATCCGTTGTTTGCTGTGATCATCCTGTACTGCTTGTAAACAAAGCTTTTCACAGTATTTCAGTACACATGGCAATAACAATCAACCAAACATTCATGGAGTTAGGGACCATGTTAGAATAGGCATGAGGGACTGAAATGCAAAACCTGTCACAATATTCCCATGGGAGGGAACTTTAGCACCTGAATTTTTTGGACTGACAATGTTTCAACATAGATGATTCAGGTTGCATTGATGAGGAAATGCTGGTGTTGGACTGGGGAAGACAAAGTCAGAAATCGCATGACACCAAGTTGGAGTCTAACAGGTTTATTTGAAATCACAAACTTTTGGAGCACCGCTCCTTCGTCAGTTGAGTCTAAGAATTAGGACCAGACCATTCAGGAGAGATGTTAGGAAGCACTTCTACACATAAAGGGTAATGTTTGGAACTCTCTTCCACAAACAGCAGTTGATGCTTGATAAGTTATTAATTTTAAATCAGAGATAGATTCATTTTTGTTAAGAAAAAGTATTAAGAGATATGGGTCAAAGACTGGTACATAGAATGAGGACACAGAACAGCCATTATCTCATTGAATAGCAGAACAGACACAAGGGGCTGAATGGCCTACTCTTGTTCCTATATTCCTATACACAGCAAATTTTACTTTTACAATGGTTCTGTCAACTCCAGAACCATCACAAGTAACACAGCTTTCAGCTTCCTGACTACCTTCACTTTAATGTTTAACGTTTAACTTTGATCCTTATTTCTTTCTACCCTGTCCTGAAGTTTTTGCACCGACGTCCTTGTACCTAAGATGGTGCCATGTGTGATGGCATTGAAAACTTTTTCACTGTACTCCTGTACTTGAGTATAAACCTAAATCTAAATCTAAAATCTATGCCCTCCCAGTCCCCAATCCCACCAGCTAGTCAAGTGATCAGTTGATTTCATTTGCAAATATTTCACATATCCAACACAAGATAGGGTGCAGAACTTATTCAGTTCATTGCTGGCTTTGGGGGAACATTGTATGCACAGATTGGATGCTGTGTTTTCCTGTATTGGAATTGTGACCATGTTTCAAAAACATATATTCATTGTAAAGTACTTTAGGATGCCCTAAGAGAGTGGAAGTACAAGTCATTTGTTTCTCTTTTCTGTCTTCCCTTCTGGGGATCATGCCAGAGAGATCATATAGTCATAGAATTGCTTACATAAAACAGGATGCAGAGGAAAGCAAAAAACAGAAATTGCAGGAAAAGCTCAGCAGGTCTGGCAGCACCTGTGAAGAAAAATCAGTTAACTTTTCGGGTTGGGTGACCCTTCCTCAGAGGGTCACTGGACCCGAAACGTTAACTCTGAATTTTACTTCACGGATGCTTCCAGGCCTGCTGAGCTTTTCCAGTGATTTCTGTTTTTGTTCCTGATTTACAGCATCTGCAATTCTTTTGGTTTTTCTTTTTCACAGAAAAACAACTTGAGTAGGTCTCAAGTGTAAAGGAGATGAGCTGTAAGGAAAAATTAAAGAAGTTTAAGCCTCACAGTCGATAAAGATGATGGTTAAGCAGGAATCTCATTGAGGATATAAAATATTAAACGGTATATATATATACATGGTGCACCCACAGCCCTACTTCAAATAATGCCAGAAGGGACGTAAATGGTAATAAGTAAAAGTAAATGTCTTTACTCAAAGTGATATATTTTTTGAGAATATTTTAAGCAATCTTACTTTTTTGGAATTCTCTTCCTAAATCCCACTTGATAGAAGAAAATTAAGAATTCATTTGACAACATTGCTCGTAGCAACTCCTTGCCTTATCAATAAAAGAAGGCTTGAAAACTTGAAGTCCGGAGTTGAAAGCAAAACCAGAATTAAAATTATTTTCAGATATCCAACAGCACTCGTCCTCATGCTCATAATCCAATCTGTGTGAATCTACATTTAGTCTCATTAAAATTCATCTGCCGTGCACACAATGTATATTGAATCGTCCTACTTTGGTCTGGTTTCTTTGTCTCTTTGGATTATCATTCTTCAGGCATCATTACCAGACACTTGTCTGAAAAGTTTTTTTGTGTGTGTGTGTCTGTGTGTGATCATTCTTTAACGCTTATTCCACATACTGATGAATTTAAGACCGCCAGGAGTCTTCTATGACATGTACAAATTACATTATTAAAATCGTACAGCCGATCTGAGAATAGGTTATCTGCTCCTTGATTAGTTCACAGTTTACTCTGTTTCGTATTCATGCAGAAATTCACACAAGTACAACATCCTCTGTGCAACTAGTCCGACTCTAAGAAGCAGTGAGCCCTTTAGACTGGCAAGGTCATTTGGATATTCATACAACGGCAATAAGAGGCACTGAGAATGAAAAAGAATTCATGATTAAAATATGCAGTGAGCCATCCCAAAGGAGTGCTAATCATAATAGAGTGGAGCCCTGTTATTGTCACTTTGTTTTCAACGGCTTAACAAATTGCTAGTAATAATCAAAAGGCTTTACGGTTGGACTGGATCGACTTTCTCATACCCGTCAAAATTAATTTAATCCCTCAGCTGGTGATGGGTTCCCACACTGCGCTTCATGGATGTGAGATTACTCCAGAAGTTTGAAGCAAAGGTTGCGCAAGGGAAATCAAATGTAGGTGCTGTGGGATCCCTCATAAATTGAGATGGAATGACTAACTCAGTGACCCCAATTTTAATCTTATGCTCCCTAACAGGGATGTGAAGGGGGATTGTGTAGAATTCATTCCTTTCCTCCCCATCCCCACTGCTTACTGTGATGTTCAGCTGGAGGGACCTCTTGGCAGAAGCAACTCTGTACTGATGGGGGCATTTTTATCACTGGAATTCCCAAACCGATTGGCAAAACTTAATGGGATAGGGTAGGCTTCAGAAAAGGACTGAAATACAATTTCAAGGGACCAACTCATCTGCACTTTTGGAATCTCAGAATTCTTATGGTTCAGAAGGAGGCCATTCAGTCCATTGTGCCTAAACCAGCACTATTGTCCAGTCTGACTCTCTTACCCTTTGCTAAGCTCCTGTCCTTTCTCCATACACCTGCACACCATTGCTATCCAAAACAAAAATCCAATACCCTCTTGAACTAAAGACAACAACCCAGAACATAGAACAGCTCAGCACAGTACAGGCCCTTCGGCCCACGATGTTCTGTCAAACTTTTACCCGATTCCTAGAGTCTATCTAACCTCCACCCCTACATTATACTATCATCCATATGCCTATCTAATAGCTGCTTAAATGCCCCTAATGAGGCCAACTCCACTACCCTCTCCGGCAATGCATTCCACGCCCCGACCACTCTCTGAGTAAACATCTCTGATAGCATAGCACTCTCTCAGTACTGTGCTGAAAACCCAGTCTGGGATTCACCAGGTCCCTGAGTTTTTTCGAGGACTGAGCTGAGGAGGAACTTCTTCACCCAAAGGGTTGTGAATCTTTGGAATTCCCCACCCAGTAAAGCAGTTGAGGCTACCTCGTTGAATATTTTTATGCCAAGGATAGATAGATTTTTGAACAGTGAAGGAATTAAGGGTTATGGTGAGCAGGTGGGTAAGTGGAGCTGAGTCCATGAGAAGATCAGCCATGATTTTATTGAACATCGAAGAGGGTTGACGGGCCAGGTGGCCTATTCCTGCTCCTGTTTCTTATATTCTTAAGTTCCAAAGTGCCCATGAGGGAGGCATTTCAGAGGTTTGTGATTTTGCTTGTTTGGATATCCTTCCCTCACTCATGTCCACTTCAGTGGCTGCTCGTATTATAATTGGATGGATGCTATCTCAAACAGTTCAGAGAACGAAGAGTTGGAAATGATGGTAGAGTTACATAAAGGTCTGATTAGGGGCCCCAGATGAAGTGATGAGTTCAGGTGCTGCACCTCAGGAAGAATATATTTGCTTTGGAAGAGGCACAACTCTGTTTTATCAGAGTGATATTTGAGCTAAAAGGGTTAAATGATGAGATTTGGATGCACAGACTAGGCTTGCGTCCACTGAATATGGAATCATAAAGTACAGAAAAGGCCCTTCGTCCCATCAAGTCTGTCCTGCCAAAAATATACTCCTGCTTACTCTCGGCCCACTGTCCTGCATTAGGCCCATAGCCTTGAATGTTCTGATACTTTCAAGTGCTCATCCAAATACTTTTTTAAAGGTTGTGAGCTTTCCCATCTCGACTACCCTCCCAAGCAGTGCATTCCAGACCCCCACCACCTTCTGAGGAAAAGTCTTTTCCTCAAATCCCCTCTGAACTTCCTCCCTTTGACTTTCAAATTGTACCCTCTTGTTATTGATCCTTCGACTAAGGGAAACAGCTGCTTCCTATCCACCTTGCCCACGCCCCTCATAATCTTCTGCAACCTTCTCTGCTCTAAAGAAAACAACCTGATCTTATCCATCCTCTCTTCATCGCTGAACTGCTCCAACCCAGGCAACATCCTGGTGACTCTCTAAAAAACGAAAGGAAAAATTAGAGTTGAAGTTTCGGATCCAGAGTTCTGAGGAAGGGTCACCAGCCCCGAAACATTAACTCTGGATTATTTTCTTCATGGATTTTCTTCATGCCAGACCTGCTGAGCACTTCCAGCAACTTCTGTTTTTGATCCTGGAGACTCTTTTTCTCTGCATCAAAACTGAAAGAATTGTGGATGCTGTAAATCAGGAGCAAAAACAGAAGTTGCTGGAAAAGCTCAGCAAGCCTGGCAGCACCTGTGAAGAAAAGAATCAGAGTTAACCTTAATTGTTTGTGTGTGTGTGTGTGTGTGTGTGTGTGTGTGTGTGTGTGTGTGTGTGTGTGTGTGTGTGTTGACTCTCTTCTGCACCCTATCTAATGCAATCATATCTTTCCTACAGTACACTGCACACAGTACTCTAGCTGTGGCCAAGCTAAAGTCCTGCACGGCTCCAACATCAAGCTAATTGAACGGTTTGAGTTACTACAGAAGGTTGGGATAGTTACAGTTAGACCACTACTTCTGGTGGGTGAGCCCAGAACAGAAGTAGTAATATCAAAGGGAGCTAGGACTACCTCTTTATTACTTATTCATAAGATATGAGCAGCACTTGATGGATCAATGTTTAATGTCCACTCCTGGTTGTCCTTGAAATGTTGTTAATGAGTTGATTTCTTGAACCATCGCATATTGTTTAGGCGACTTTTGGGAATTCTGCATTCAGTTCTGGTCTCCCCACTATAGGAAGAATATTGCTAAACTTGAAAGGTTGCAGAAAAGATTTACCAGGATGTTGCTGGGGCTGGAGGGTTTGAGCTACAGGGAGATGCTGAATAGGCTGGGGTTATTTTCCTTGCATCGTCGGAGGCTGATACCTTATAGCAATTTATAAAATCATGAAGGACATAGAGAGGGTGAACAGCCAAGGTCTTTTTCCTGGGGTGGGGGAGTCCAAAACTAGAGGGCATAGGTTTAAGGTGAGAGAGGGGAAAGAGTTAAAAGCGATCTAAGGGGCAACTTTTTCACACAGAGGGTGGTGTGTGTATGGAATGAGCTGCCAGAGGAAGTGGCGGAGGCTGGTACAATTACAACATTTAAAAGGCATCTGGATGTGTGCAATAATAGGAAAGATTTAGAGGGATATGGGCCAAAAGCTGGCATATGGGATTAGATTAATTTAAGATATCTAGTCAGCATGGACGAGTTGGACCCAATGGTCTGTTTCCATGCTGTACATCTCTTCAGTTCTACATTCTCTGGAACCTAGAGAACCTACCGAATACCTATCCTCTATGAAGTGCTCAACAAGAAATGATCACAGTTCATTTCATTCACCTCCTACCATCGTGGTGGAAGTCTATTTTGATAGTCATTTTTAATCAACCCCTTCAGACTCATTAGGACATACATTTCTGGGGAAGGTGAATTTGAAATGAGGATTATCTATTTCCATCTCTGCCATCACACTGCAAAAGCATCCAACTTTGACTATCTATTTAATTATATATTTGTTTATTATTTAATTTCATGGATAGTATTTAATTGTTAAATGAAGAACATACTTGCACTGAAGAAGTTTAGGGAAGATTCATGAGCTCATTCCTGGAGTGAAGGGTTTGTCAGAAAGGGAAAGGCTAAGCAGGTAGGCCCTATACTCATTGGACTTAGTGAGAGATGATATTTTCTCCCTTTCAATCTTCTACTGAAAGTTGGTATCTCTGTGAAGCTAGCATTTAGAGTCATAGAGCTATACAGCACATAAACAGACCCTTTGATCTAACTCGTCCATCCCAACCAGATATCCTAAATTAATCTAGTCCCATTTGCCAGCATTTGGCCCATATCCCTCTAAACCCTTCCTATTCATTTACCCATCCAGATACTTTTAATTGTTGTAACAGTATCAACCTCCACCAATTCTTCTGGCAGCTCATTCCATGCTCTCATCACCCCCTACGTCAAAAAGTTGCCCCTTAGGTCCCTTTTAAATCTTTCCCCTCTCTCACCTTAATCTATGCCCTCTAGTTTTGGACTCCCCCACCCTGGGAAAAAGCCCTTGGCTATTCACCCTATTCATTTCCCTCATGATTTTATAGACCTTCTCAGGTCAACCCTCAGTTTTCGATGCTCTGGGGAAAATAACCCCAGCCTATTCAGCCTCTCTTTAAAGCTCAAGCCTTCCAACACTAAACCTTTTCTGAACCATTTCAAGTTTCACAACGTCTTTCCTATAGAAGATAGACTGGAATTGAATGCAATATTCCAAAAGCTGTTGCTTTGAACTGTTTAAGGTCTGGAGTCACTTGTTGTCCAAACCAAGAAAGGACAGCAAATTTGCGTCACTGCTGGGTTTTTTTTCCCTTATTCTTTCTTGGGGTGAGGGCATCACTGGCCAGGCAGCATTTATTGCCCATCCCTAATTGTCCAGTTGAGTCACATTGCGGCGGGTCTGGAATCGCATATAGGTCAGACCAGGTAAGGATGGCAGTTTTCTTCCCTAAAGGGGGTTAATGGGCCAGACAGGTTTTTCTCCAAATTGACAATGGATTCATGGTCATCATTAGACTCTTAATTCCAGAGTCTAATGTAATTCAAATTGCACAATCTGCCAAGGTGGGATTCTAACCTGGATCCTCGAAATGTTATCTGGGTCTCTGGATTATCAGTCCTGTGATAGTACCACTAGGCCATTGCCCCCCCAATGGGTTTTAATACACGGGTACCTCAATCTTTGTAATTTCAGGTTTTATTGATTCAAAATTTATCTAATTGCCAATGGATGGGATTCAAACATATGCCTCTGAACACAAACGTGGTGCAGTGACATTACCATTAAACCAGCAAGTCGCATTATTGCAACATCCTGAATTCTGAGGCTAACTGACAGTGTGTAAGCTGAGAGGATGTTTCGCGGGCGAAACCTAGAACAGAGGACCATGTTCTCAGAATAAGGGCTCTCCCTTTTAAGACACGGATGAAGAGGAATTTCTTCTCTCAGACGATTGCTAATCTTTGCTGTTTACTATCCCAGTCAACAGTGGAGAATGGCTCGTTTAATAGCATAACTGCATGAGATTTTTCCATCTGCACATATTATGGTTGGTTTAGGTGGCAAGCAGGAATGTAGATTCAAGATCACAATCAGATGAGCCATGATCTTATTGACTGATGGATAAGACATGAATGGCCTATCCCTGCATCTATTGCTTATTGACAACAACCTGTCCTGGAATTTCCACGTTTCTGTGACAGTCAAGAAGGCACAACAATGCCTCTTCTTCCTCAGGCGACTCAGGAAATTGGGCATGTCCATAAGGTCCCTCATCAACTTCTACAGATGCCCCATTGAAAGCATACTGTCCGGGTGCATAATGACCTGGTATGGCAACTGCTCTGTCCAGGACTGCAAGAAACTACAGAAGGTGGTGTGCACAGCCCAGACCATCACGGAAACCAACCTTCCTTCCAAGGACTCTATTTACACAGCTCGCTGCCGCAGAAAGGCAGCCAACATCAAAGGCCCCTCCCAACTTGGTAATGCTCTCCTATAATCTCTTCTGTCAGCCAGAAGATACAGATGCTTGAACGTACGCACTAACAAGTTCAAGAACAGCCTTTTCCCTGCTGTTAATAAACTAATGAATGGAATCTCTAATGTCAAATAATGCCAATCTTGTTAATGTTGATCCTGCTTTATGCACCTCCTGTGCAGTGTAATTGGTATGCCTCACTCTGTCTAAGCACCCTATGTTCTGTATGTCCTTGCTTACTATGATCTGCCTGTTCTGTTCGCAAACAGAGCTTTTCACTGTACGTAGGCATACATGGCTGTATTAAATCAAATCAAATCAAAAATTCTAAGGGGTGAATAACAATGGGAGTTAGTCAGTGACATTATGTGTTAGTTCATCAAACTTATTGAAATTATTGGGTAGCCAAAGCGTGGTTGATAGATGAAACTGAGAACAGGCATTGGGAGCAGACTCTTTTATGTTATTAACCATTCCCATGCCATTCAGTGGCTTCAGCAACATTGGAATCTGTTCCATTTGATCTTCACGGTGAAAATTATATCATTTGAAAAAAGTTTGAATGCTGGTAGTTGGAAATAAGTGCTCCTTATCTCAAATAGCCTACTCCATTAAGACAGTAATGATCTCTTATTCCATTAAGTCTTATTTTGTGTACGAGAAGCAACTGTAATGATGATAATTTTGCTACAGATGATTATAATGATGCCACAACAGTGAGCTTAACAACAGCCCTAACCTCTGCTGAATAGATGATTCAAATACTGGCAACCGTCCTATTTCTGCAGATGTCTCTGGAGCTGTTCAGCTCTGCTTGGCAATGCATAATTACACTAAAGATTGATAACATAGCACTGACTAAACATTTTGATAAGTGAAAAAAAAAGCATTCACAAATTCAATCTGGGCTGATTGTACTTCGCTGATAATTGGCCTTTCAAAAGGTCTCATTTCTTTATCTCCTTCGAGAAAATATTGAAAGTTTTTGGGTCAGATTTCACACAAGGAAGCTTTCCAGATGACAAACTCCTAAAGAACTATGAAGTGAGAAGTTAATTTGGAAACACACGCTGTTGTAAAGGGCATTCACGTACAAATGAAGCCATGTAAATTGCGGCTGTATCCTTCTCACTCACGTCCAATTAGTAAATCCTTCCACCTCCCACGCTCTGTTTCACCAATGTTGATTTCATCAGGATTAAAAGACCAACATACTCAACACAAATCAAGTTTGCCTGTTTTGAAGTGGAGTGTTAGTCGAAATCAGCTTCCCTTTGTTGGAAATTCTCTTCCTTTTCCTTTTAGCAGATTCAAAAAGCAAGTCAGAAATGCATCTGACAATTAACTTTATTTATTAATGTGTCAAACATTAATTTTTAAGCTTCATACGAAGCAGAGCACATTAGCCTGATGAGCGAAGAACTTGTTGGGAACTGTGAGAGAGTGTTTTATCTAAGGCTGGCAGTCAAAGTTCCTATCAAGAGAAACTTTTTGTATTTGTCTTGCATTTTCTATTTCTTGATGGATTTGACTCCGCTGTGGGCGTTTTAAGAACTTTAGATCATTGAACATGTTGCTGGACAATTACTGGGGACCTCATTCCCCATTATCTTTGCTTCCGATCTGTGCTATAGCCAAATTAAATGTTTTGTTGTGCAAACATTTAGCCTCCTATCTCTTGTAATCTCTTCCGCAAAAAGAAGCATTATCTATATTGCAGTCATTTCCTTCTTTTTCCCTCCCCCTGCTGTGATGAAAACCCATGTTTTAAAAGCCTTTGTTTAAGTCTAACTATATGCTTAAATGAATCTTATTAATGTAAAATAGCTGATTTATTTAATAATCTACCTTGCTGGGCCCCACTAATTGCATTTATCTTCAAATTAATATTCTCTGGTGGTTTTTGAAGATGTGATGAAATCCTCAATTTGTATTGTGATGAAAGATTTATTAAAATACCTCGAGGAGGTAGTGTGAATGGGGGCCCAGTATCACTGGAGGAGATGTCAATAATGTGGAACCTCATAGACATTGCGGTCGTGCCGGGTGGTAGTCTGCTTTGGTGTCTTCAGTGGCACGGCCTGGGATTCCATTAGACAAGTCGACAGGGGCTTTGGCGATGAGGTGATTTCGGCCTGGCATCCAGCATTCCAGTATTCCTTTGGCCGGCATCTTTGATGCCTTCCTTCCGGGATCAGTAATGCAGTGGGTCCTTGGGGTGGCCTCAGGATTCTGCAGAATCTTGCGGCCTGGTATTCCAGTGGCCTGGCATGGTGGTCTTACAGCAGTACTGGCTGCTCCCAAACCCAGGAGCTGAGAATTGAACTAAGATGAACGTTGTCTTAGTTTTTTTCTTCTTATCTATGCCTTCTGTTATTCCTATAATGGTATGGCGACTTAAACACATTTCACATTTTTTTTGTAAAAAATTCGAGTAACAATAAATGGTTATTCTATTCAATTCTAAACAGGACAGTAAAAAGAGTTTCTCTCTCTCTCTCTCTGTCTCACCCTGAATGCTGGAATTATGGAAAGGCAGTGGTACAGTGGTAATGTCACCAGATACAAAAGCCCAGATTAATGTTGTAGGGGCATAAAAAATAGTAAATCTGATAATCAATGCAAATCCGAAATCAAAAAGCTTTCCTTATGGTGACTACGTAATCACCGTAGACTGAACCCATCTCTTTCATGAAGAGTCATCTAGACTTGAAATGTTAACTTGCTTTCTCTCTGTGGATGCTGCCTGACTTGCTGTGATCTGCACAATTTTTTATTTTACAGTACATGTCTTTCAGTAATATCCTTTAGGGAAGG
The DNA here is from genome assembly GCA_024137785.1 of Ginglymostoma cirratum. NCBI lineage: Eukaryota > Metazoa > Chordata > Chondrichthyes > Orectolobiformes > Ginglymostomatidae > Ginglymostoma > Ginglymostoma cirratum. The sequence continues at coordinate 16,349,060 of JAHRHZ010000273.1, read as the reverse complement.
AAATCTGCCGTCTTTACCTGGTCTGGCCTCCATGTGACTCCAGGCCCACAGCAATGTGGCTGAATATTACCTGCCCTCTGGGCAATAAATGCTGGCTTAGGCAGGGACACCCATATCCCATGAATGAATAAAAAAGAGAATGTTGGCAACATTTAATCTTTATCCATATTATTGGTCATTAATGGACAAGACTTTTCTCTCAATTCTGCAAAGTCACTCTTTTGAAAATGATCCTATTTTACTGATCTGAATATAGAGGCTCTCTATTACAAATATCAATATGCCCAAAAACACTTGTGTTATGCCATAACATACTCCTAAAGGACATTTGGGTTTATATTGAAAAATCTGGAGACTGTTTACTTACTGATTAAAATTATATGCTTTAGCTATTTATTTCTTTCAGTAACTATTTTTCATTTGTTCATGCGGTTGAAAAGTGTGTGTATTGCTGATTTCTACTTGCCCTTGAGAAAGTAATTGTGAACTGTCTCCTTGAATCGCCGCAGTTCATGCACTGTAGGTATGCACACAGTGCTTTGTGCTAGTTAACCAGGAGTACATATGCTTGTGTGTGTGTTTGTATATATGTATCTGCCTGTGGGTGTGTGTGTCTGTCTGTGTGTTTATGTGTGTATATATGTGTGTGTGTGTATGTCTATGTGCGTGTGCATGTGTGTCTGTCAATCTGTGCATGTGTGTGTGTCTATGTGGGGGTGTGTGTGTGTGTGCGTTTGTGGGCATGTGTGTCTATGTGTATGTGTGTCCCTGTGTGTGTGTGTGTCTGTGAGTTTGTGTCTGTGAGTGTGTGTGTGTGTCTGTGAGCGTGTGTGTGTGAGTATGTGCGTGTCTGTGTGTGTGCGTGTGTGTGCG
>JAHRHZ010000273.1:16325711-16348177 GCA_024137785.1 Ginglymostoma cirratum | reverse complement strand
GTGTGTGTGTGTGTGTGTGTGTGGTCAATAATTTGGAACCAGAGACGTCCTTTTTGACAGTTGGGAATCCAAATACTAATCATTACTGGGAGGTTGTCGTGTACAGCCCTTCCTGTTATTATCCAGGAATAATGATATATCTACATTGAATGTCAAAAGTAGTTTCAAAATGAGAGGGATATAATGATTTACAGTGTAAAAGTCTCTGAAATAACAGTTTCATATCTGTATTCACATTGGAGAATGAAACCCAGATGTGAATGCATTGAGGTCACCAGGAACAGTCTCCTCAGAACCTCAACATTGAGAGGTGGGTCCGAGTTCTAAGGAAGGTTCACCGGACCCCGAAAGGTTATCTCCGTTTTCTACATCGCAGATGCTGCCAGACCTGCTGAGCTTTTCCAGCAACTTCTGTTTTTGTTCCTGATTTACAGCGTCCGCAGTTCTTTCGGTTTTTCTTGAGAGGAGGCGATGGCTTCGCGATATTATCATCAGACTGATAATCCAGATAATGTTCTGGGCACCTGGGTTCAAATCCTGCCACGGCAGATGGTGGAATGTGAATTCAATAAATATCTGGAATTAAGAATCTAATGATGACCGTGAATCCACTGTTGATTTAGGAAAAACCCGTCAGGTTCACTAATGTCCTTTAGAGAAGGAAACTGCCATCCTTACCTGGTCTGGCATGTATGTCACTCCAGACCCACAGCAATGTGGTTGACTCTGGGCAATAAATGGTGCCTAGCCAGCAACACCCTCATCCTGTGAATGAATAAAAGAACTGCAATTTTAGTATCCTTCATAAGGCTTTTTTTGACAGGGATTTAAATTGCTTTCCTGAAATTTGGAATCCGACATAAGCTGTTCAATTAGAGATGGCATTTGATGAGCACTTGGGGGAGTTTTATGAGACTCCTGGTTGAATTTTTGTGGGGACTTTCCAAGATAATCTGCCTAATCTACATGTGTGAGTCATTGATATGTGAATAATGTGTCTATAATGTGGCATTTGTACACGTCTGGTAATCGTCCATCTGTTTGTTGGACAACAATGTTTAACCAAAGCAAGAGCAGCAGAATGTGAACACCATAGAGGGTAGGCCAACCATCCAGCCCCACCCACATTTACACCCTCAAAGGGCATGGATTGGGTGAATAGCTAAGGTCTTTACCCTGGAGAAGGGGAGTCCAAAACTAGAGGGCATAGGTTTAAGGTGAGACGGGAAAGATTTAAAAGAAAGCTGAGGAGCAACTTTTTGCGCAGGGTGTGGTGATGTGAATGGAATGAGTCGCCAGAGGAAGTGGTGGAAGCTGGTACAATTACAGCATTTAGGAAGCATCTGGATGGGTTCATGAGTAGGAAGGGTTGAGAAGGATACGGACCAAATGCTGGCAAATAGGACTAGATTTATTTGGGATATCTAGTCAGCATGGACAAGTTGGATTAAAGGGTCTGTTTCCATCCTGTACAACTCTATGACTCCACCACTGAAGCTCTGTGTTTGCTACATCAACCATAAAGTGGTGCTGGGCCAGCTCACCAATGTTGACTATAACTGCCCACTCTGCTGCCTGGAAGGACAAGGGTAATGAATGCATAGAATATCCCTGGTTATCACTTCCCTACCAAGTCTCTCACCGTCCTTATTTGGAACTGTAACACCACTGTTCTGTCGTCACTGAATCAAAATCCTGGAACTCCCTCCTTAATGGCTCTGTGGCTGTTCAAAAAGCATGCACTTTATAGGAAGTCAGTCAATGTAGCATTTTATAAATTCCTACCTTAGAAATAAAACCAGTCTGACTCCAAACCAAAACGCAAACAGATTTTAAAAAAGGCCTCACTCCTAACATGCATTGTCTGACCTAAAATGTCATCTCTTTTTTACACCGATAAAACCTTTAATTCTCTCAGGACAGAGTCTTGAAAGAAATTCAGGGATTTACATATAAATATTAATCAATTAAACATTTCTAACTGATGAAAGATTTAGAAGCATCTTAGATTTGTTTAGTACATCCTCAGCAGTGGTGTGACCTTTCAATCTTTTACTTATAAATTCTGTGTCTGATACCATCTCCCTCACTAACACCTGAAGAAGGAATAAGGCTCCGAAAGCTTGAGTTTTCAAATAAACCCGTTGGGCTATAACCTGGTGTCGTGTGATTTCTGACCTTGTCCACCCCAGCCCAACACCGGCACGTCCACATCATTGTACCTACACCAGTTCAAGAAAGCAACCCCCAACGCCTTCTCAAGAGATGCTCCACCCTACCTCCTCAGGGCAGATAGGCAATAAAGCCTGGACTGGTCTGTGATGTCCACAAATGAATCAAAACACAGTTGTCTGGTGAGTAATGGACACAGTCTTTACTTCAGAACCATTGTTGCCATTCTGTAGATAAGGTTTGGATGGTGCTCTCTAGCCTGTTTATATGAGCTTCTCCGCATAGCTGCGAGTCGTAAAGAGACATACCTTTCCTGAAAAGAAAACAAACTGGCATTAAGGGAGGGGCTTGCATTATCTCAGGATCATACCAACAGTTAGTTGCAGGCATTGAACTACTTGGCTGTACTGTAGGAAAAGTGATAGCATTATATTTTATTCATTTTTTGCCTGTGTATTTAGCTGGCTGAGATAGCATTTATTGCCTGTCTCTAATTGGCCCTTGACAAGATAGTGATGAAACGTCTTCTTGAACTACAGAAGTAAGTTTAGGGTGGGTTGACCCACAAAGCCGTTAGGGAGGGAATTCCAGGATTTTGAACCAGTGACGGTGAAGAAACGGCAATACATTTCCAAGCCAGGATGGTGAGTGGCTCGGAGGGGAACTTGCTTTCCTGCTCCTATGATGCTGCTTGGCCTGCTGTGTTCATCCAGCTCCACACCTTGTTATCTCGGTGTTCTCATGTATCTGTTGCCGGTATCCTTCTGATGGAAGTGGTCGTAGTTTGGATGATGCTGTCTAAGGATCTTTGGTGAATGTCTGCAGGGCATCTTGGAGATAGTACACACTGCTGCTACTGAGCATCAGTCGTGGAGGGAGTGGATGCTTGTGGATGTGGTGCCAGTCTATTCCCTCCTTAACAACATTGTGGGTCAACCCATAGCAGGTGGACTGCAGCAGTTCAAGAAGGCAGCTCACCACCACCTTCTCAAGGGGCAACTAGGGACGGGGCAATAAATGCTGGCCAGCCAGTGATGCCCACAGCCTACAAAATGAATAGAAAAAAAATTATGCAGGCTACTTTGTCTTGATGTCAAGCTTCTTGCGTGCTATTAGAGCTGCACCCATTCAGGCAAGTGGGGAGTATTCTATCACACTCCTGACTTGTAGATGGTGGGCAGGCTTTGGGGAATCAGGAGGTCTGTTATTTGATGCAGGATTCCCAGCCTCTGACCTTTCCTTGTGGCCACAGTATTTATGAGGCCAGTCCTGTTCAGTTTCCAGTTGTAACCCCAGGTACTGATAATGGGGGTCAGTGATAGAAATATGACTGAATATCAAGGGGTGATAGTTAGATCCTCACTTATTGGAGCTTTTCATGGGCTGGCATTTGTGCGCCACTTGAGACACCGAGGCAGGATATTGCCCAGGTCTTGCTGCATTTGATCATGGGATGCTTCAGCACCTGAAGAGTATCCCTGATGAGCTGAGCACATTGTCTATATGATTGACACAAGACTCTCAAAGACAGGTGCTCTACTCCCAGCTCTGTAACAGCAGGCGAGCCCCAGGTGGAAGCGCTTCAGTGATACTCTCAAGGCCTCACTGGCAAAGTGTGACATTCCCACAGACACCTGGGAATCACTGGCTCAAGACTGTCCAAAGTGGAGGAGGAGCATCAAGCATCTGGGAAGGCATCAAGCACCTTGAGACTCACCGGGAAAAAGCGGAAGCCAGGTGATAACAGCATAAGGAACACGCTGCCACACCAACGCCCCAGCCAACCCTTTACCATGACCACCACCTGCCCCAAGGGTAACAGAGCCCGTGGAAGCCGTATTGATCCGCACAGCCTCGAATAGACTCACCCTGAGAGTGGAAGAAGGTCATCCTCATTTGTGAGGGACCGCCGATGATGATGATGATGATGATGATGATGATGATCTGAGGAGTTACAAATGGTGCTGAACTTTGCATTGTAATCAACAAACACCTCCACTTCTGACCTTATGTTGGAGAAAAGGATGTAGATGAAACATCTGAAAGTGGTTGGGCCTAGGGCACTAACTTGAGGAACTCCTGCAGAGATGTCCTGGAGCTGAGATGATTGACCTCCCACAACCATGACCATCTTCCTATGTGTCAGGTATGACTCCAACCACTGGAGAGTTTGCCCCCTGATACCCACTGATTCCAGTTTTGCCAGGGCTCCTTGATGCCACACTCTGTCGAAAGCAGCCTTGATGTCAAGGGCTGTCACTCTCACCTCACCTCTGGAATTCAGCTGTTTTGTCCACGTTTGAACCAAGGCTGTAATGAGATCAGGAGCTGAGTGGCCCTAGCGGAACCCAAACTGGGCGTCACTGAGCAGGTTATTGCTGAGCAGGTGCTGCTTAATAGCACTGTTACTGACACCTTCCATCATTTTACTGATGATCGAGAGTAGACTGATGGGGCGGTAATTGGCCGGGTTGGATTTGTCCTGCAGTTTGTGTACAGGACATACTTGGGCAATTTTCCACATTGTCAGGTAGATACCAGTGTTGTAACTGTACTGGAACAGCTTGGCTAGAGGAGCGGCAAGTTCTGGAGCACAAGTCTTCAGTACTATTGCCGGAATGTTGTCAGGGCCCACAGCCTTTGCAGTATCCAGTGTCTCAACCCATTTCTTGATATCACGTGGTGTGAATCGAATTGGCTGAAGACTGGTATCTGTAATGCTGGGGACCACTGGAGGAGGCCGAGATGGATCATCCACTCGGCACTTCTGGCTGAAGATTGCTGCGAAAGCTTCAGCCTTATCTTTTGCACCGATGTGCTGGGCTCTTCCATCATTGAGGATGGGGATATTTGTGGAGCCTCCTCCTCCATTGAGTTGTTTAATTGTCCACCACCATGTGCAACTGGGTGTGGCAGGATTGCAGAGCTTAGATCTGATCCGTTGGTTGTGGGATCACTTAGCTTTGTCTATCACTTGTTGCTTTCGCTGTTTGGCGTGCAAGTAGTCCTGTTTGGTGGCTTCACCAGGTTGACACCTCATCTTCACGTGCTGCACCTGGCATGCCCTCCTGCACTCTCTATTGAACCAGGGTTGATCCCCTGGCTTGATGGTAATGGTTGAGTGGGGGATATGCTAGGCCATGAGGTTACAGATTGTGCTGGAGGACAATTCTGCTGCTGTTGATGGCCCACAGCGCCTCATGGATGTGCATTCTGATGTTCCTAGATCTGCATGAAGTCTGTCCCATTTAGCATGGTGATAGTGCCACATAACACAATGAAGAGTATTCTCTATGTGATGGTGGGACTTTTTCTCTACAAGGATTCTGCGTTGTCTCTCCTACTGTCATGGACAGGTGCATCTGCAGCTGGCAGATTGGTAAGGATAAGGTCAATTACGATTTTCCCACTTGTTGGTTCCCTCACCACCTGCTGCAGACCCAGTCTAGCAGCTATGTCCTTTGGTACCCGATCAGCTCAATCGGTCGTACTGCTGCTGAGCTACTCTTGGTGGTGGACATTGAAACCCCCACCCAGAGTACATTCTGCATCTGTGTCTCCCTCCCACATGGAGGAGTTTTGACACATCAGAAGGAGGATGGTATGTGGTAATCAGCAGAGAGTTTCCTTATGCTTGTTTAACCAGACGCTATGAGGCATCACTGCAAGATGCTGCAAGAAATAATATGATATATATAGTCTATGATATAAATTGCACATAATATTATTGTCTATGGTGAACATTACATATCTCAATCTGTTTCAGTTGACATTGCTTGAGGGGTAATATTAACTAAAACAACCAATTTGCTTCTCCAAAACCTTTCATGCCCACCTAAGAAAGAAAGATATGGATTTCTGTCGCATCTTTCACAAAACTATTGCAAAGTGTTTCACAGCCAATTTGTTGTTGTGACATAGGAAAGTCTGTCTGACAAATTGCTACAAACGACAATGTGGGCATGACCAAACAGTCATTGGTAAGATTTTGGAAAGGATGAGATTTCTGGATACTCGGAAGTGCATGGTAACATAGAGCAAAGTCAGCATGGATTCATCAAGGGGAGGTCATGCCTGACAAGTCTGTTAGAATTCTTTGAGGAAGTAGTGAGCAGATGAGACCAAGGAGAGCCAATGGGTGTTATCTACCTGGACTTCAAGAAGGCCTTTGATAAGGTGCCACACAGGAGGCTGCTGAGTAAGATAAGATATGGGGCGGCACGGTGGCTACCACAACCGCCTTACAGCTTCAGGGTCCTGGGTGCGATTCCAGCCTCGGGCAACTGTCTGTGTGGAATTTGCACATTCTCCCCGTGTCTGCGTGGGTTTCCTCCCACAGTCCAAAAATGTGCAGGTTAGGGTGAATTGGCCATGCTAAATTGCCCAGAGTGGTTAAGTGGGTTAGACATGGGAAATGCAGGGATAGGGGAATGGGTTCTTTGGAGGGGTGTTGTGGACTTGTTGGGCCGAATGGCCTGTTTCCAACACTGTAGGGATTCTAAGGGCCCATGGTGTTAGAGGCAAGTGCTAGCATAGATAGAAGATTGGCTGTCTGGCAGAAGCAGAGAGTGGAGTTAAAAGGGTCTTTCTCAGGATGGCAGCCAGTGACAAGTGGTGTTCCCCAAGGATCAGTGTTGGGACCACAATTTTCACTTTGTACATTAATGATCTAGATGAAGGAACTGAGGGCATGCTGGCTAGGTTTGCAGACGATACAAAGATAGCTAGGGGGAAAGTAGTATTGATGATGTGGGGAGGCTGCAGAAGGATTGTGAGAGGTTAGGAGAGTGTGCAAAGAAGTGGCAGATGGAGTACAATGTGGGAAATGAAGTGCATGAAGTCATGCACTTTGGTAAGAAGAATAAAAGCATACACTATTTTCTAAATGGGGAGAAAATTCAGAAATCTGAAGTGCAAAGGGACTTGGGAGTTTAGGATTCTCTTAAGGTAAACTTGCATGTTGAGTCAGTAGTTAGGAAGGCAAATACAATGTTGGCATTTATTTCAAAAGGACTACAATATAAAAGCAGGGATGTACTTCTGGGACTTTACAAAGCTCTGGTCAGACCACATTTAGAATATTATGAGTAATTTTGGGCCCCATACCTCAGGAAGGATGTACTGGCCCAGGAGCAGGCCCAGAGGAGGTTCATGAGAATGATCCCAGAAATGAAAGGCTTAACTCAAGAGGAACATTTGACGATTCTGGGTCTGTACCCATTGGAGTTAAGAAGGATGAGGGGGGGATCTAATTGAAGCTTACCGAATACTGAACGGCCTGGACAGAGTGGATGTTGGGAAGATGTTTCCATTGGCAGGAGAAACTAGGACTTGAGGGCACGGCCTTAGAGTAAAGGGAAGATAATTTAGAATGGAGATGAAGAGAAACTTCTTCAGTCTGAGCGTGGTGAATCTATGGAATTCACTGTCGCAGAAGGCTGTGGAGGCCAGGTATTTAAGTATATTTAAGACAGAGATAGATAGGTTCTTGATTATCAAGGGGATTAAGGATTACAGGGAAAAAGCTGGAGAGTGGGGTTGAGAAACTTATCAGTCATGATTGAATGGCAGAACAGACTTGATGGGCTGAGTGGCCTAATTTCTGCTCCTACATCTTAAGGGTCTTATGATCTGTTTTCATGATGAAAGGATGAACATAGACCAGGAGTCTAGGTATTGCCCTTCTTCATAAGAGTGCCTTGGCATCTTCTGAAAGGCCAAACTAGGAGCTCAGATTAACATCTCATCTGGAAGAGGTCACCTCCAACAGTGCAAATCCCCCTCAGTACTGTAACAGTTTGCTAACATTCATTTGTATGTTCCAGGCCTGGAGTGGGACCTCGATTCACAAGCTCCTGTTTTGATGGCATGGATGTTACCAACTGACACAGCGGTTAAAATGACTTCAATTGCATAGAATGCATTTAATTGTCACATGTACTCAAATGGGCACAGTTAAATATTTACAAATCACCACTTACAGCACCACTTTAGGCACAAGGTACCTAGGTACAGAATGTTTATTATAGGTTCAAGGAATTGAGAAAAATGAAGAAATAAAAGGTCCAGCATTGCATCACGACTACTCCCTGCAAGATCCAGTCCCACATTCTCACCGTGCAAACACGATTCTCCTGAAATCCCTGATGGATTTGTGAAACACCAACTTATTCCGATGGGCCTCAGTTTTCATCTTCTCAACATCTACCCCTCCCACTCCTTTCCTCATCAGAAAGACCTCTACCAGTCTTCTTTCTCCCTGTGAGGAGAGAGACACTCCATCAGCTCACATTACCTTCCCGGTCTGCCAACACCTCCATCCTGCCACTGAACATAACCTTCAGCATGGTGTTCTGTTTGGTCAGGGTCTGCATGGTAGTGTGGTAGAGAGCTCCTCTGACATTCAGCTTCACATACCTGGACCTTGGGCTCAATCCTTTGAAGGAGGTGGTGCGGGTTGATGTTGTGGGCACCAGACTCACCTCATTTTCTCCTGCCATCCTGTCATCCATCAATACTATCACCACCACATCCACAGGACCCACACAGGTAAGGCAGCTTTAAAGTCATTAATGAATTTGAGGTTAAGTTAAAGTCATCATGGTCCCACTCGCTTGTCATAGAGAGATAGATATGACTGATGATGGGCTGAACCTGAGAATCAGCACACGTCAGGGTGAGATGGCAGGACCCATCATGGTGATCTTAGCCAATGCATGGATTGAGCCCACCTATCAGCATCATTCTGTATCACACAACAGCCAACTGGGCTCATGTAACTGAATGCTTATCGGGTTGAATTGCCAAACTTGTGGGATGGATAAACTTTGATTCATTTCTCAGAGTCATCCCTGACTTATTTCCCTTCCTTATGTACATCTTCCTTTATTTTCCTCCCTGTGAGACAAACAAAAGCTAATCAGCAAATCAAGGAAAGATTACTTGGCAAATGCATGGGAATTTAATTGTTGGATCTGTGCTGAAACGCTTTTAACCTTTGTTTTAAATTCTTCCCATGCTGTGATTTAGCCTTGCAATACTCTGCCTTCCCTGCATGGGCACAGCAAGCGTCTTATGAGTGTGTTAGATATTCTCGACTTTGCTTAATATTTAAGACAAAATCTGATGATGCTTTCTATACAAATTACAGCATGTGCGCTAGGGTTACAGTCTCTGGAGTAATTCTTTAATAGATATCAAAATTGCTGGAATTTTCAAAATTATATCCAAATTATATTTACCTCCCTTAAGTAACCTACAAGAAATTAATAAGTGAGACACCTATCTCCGTCGGGTGCTTCATGCATTGATGGTTGTAGGATTCAATGAATCTTGGCAGGTGATTCAAAATCACATCAACTTTGATTTGTTCAGAGTGTCATATGTGTAACATCAGTGAATTACAGATACATATGGCATCTTTATTGGAGCAAAATGGCTCAAGAACTCTACATAGAGCAAATTTTGGAGAAAATTCAAGACCAAGTCACAGGTGATCAAAGATTTAGCCAAAAAGGTTGGTTCTAATGAATGTTGTAGAGGAGGAAAGGGGGAGAGAGAGAGAGAGAGAGAGATGTGTACAGAGGGAATTCCAGAGGTTTTGGCATAGGTAGCAAAGACATTGAGGGGGTGTAGAAGAACAATGGCAGCAGATACATGGGAATACCACCACCTGCAAGTTCCCCTCCAAGCCCCTCACCACCATGACTTGGAAATATATCGCTGTTCCTTCCGTATTGCTGGGTGACAATCCTGGAACTCCACCTCTAAGGCCATTGTGGATCAACCTACAGCACATGGAATGCAGCGGTTCAGGAAGACAGCTCACCACTACCTTCTCAAGAGGCAACTAGGGACGGGTAATAAATATTGGCCTGACCAAATGCAAACAGTCATGAAAATTGGGGCTGCTGAAACACCAGTCCTTGAGAAAGGCAGAGGGGCTGGAGGATATTGATTAGAAAGATCACATGTGGAGGAGTTTGCAAACAAGGATGAGAATTTTAAAATTGAGGCAGTACCAGGCTAAGAGTCAGTACAGGCCTGTGAGTTCATGGGTGGTCAGTGAATAGGCTTGATGTGTCTGATGTTAAGCCTAATCTTGGCTATATTGGAAGGACTGTTAGGCTGCGTATGAAGACTGGACAAGAATTCTTGGCCAACATTCCTCTCTCAGAGCAAACAACAGTTGTTGTTGTAACCCTGATACAGAAGATTAACCTGGTCATTCATTAGCTTGTCGTCTGTGGGTCATCGTTAAGGTAGGAACATTTGACTACAAAACACTCAGTGACTGCGCTTTGAAAGTAATTAATTGGCTGTGTACCACTTTATCCTGCAAATATAAAAGGCACCATACAAATGCAGGCAAGTTCTGTATTAGAAAGAAGTACTTATTTGATTTATGCCATTTGATGACAGGTGCGCTGACTAAGACGTGTCTGATTTTGAGATCAAACCAGAGTTATAAACTGCTTCTGCTTTGAGCTTGCAGAGACTCCATCCTGCCTTGGTAACACAAAGAAAATGGGTCAAGGTCTGGCATGGGCTTGGGATATGATACAGACAATGTATAATCATGACTTTTGTAACTAGCTACTCAAATGACCCTCTAGAGAATCAATTTCATGCTAATAATGGAAGTCTTGCTCAACCAGTTTCCATAGTCACAAGGGTGATGATTTATTTACATTTTCTTTTTGCAATAATTTGTGTTATAAAAATAATTTGGCCACAACATGCACATTTATCTTATTGACATTTTTGCTAACCGTGCTAGGTTTGGTGGTGATTCAGTAGAGACGAAGGTGGACAATGAAATCCACAAGCTTCCAGAGTACCACAGTAATGCTGAAGCTGTGTTATTCAGACCTTGCCATCTCCATCTCTCTCACTGGGGTGGCAAATTTGATTGGCTAAACCACACTGTTTGCAATCTTAGTCGCATATTTGCCCTCGAGAGGATCCTTTTTTAAATTCATTTGTGAGATGTCGTCATCACTGGCAAGACAGCATTTATTGCCCATCCCTAATTGCCCAGAGGACATTTAAGAGACACCCACATTGCTGTGGGTCTGGAGTCATGTGTAGGCCCAACCAGGTAAGGATGGCAGATTTCCTTCCCTAAAGGTGCCACATGGGTTTTTTTCTTGACAATTGGCAATGGTTTCATGGTTACCATTGGAATCTCACTTCCAAATTATCATTATAAATTCCAACATCTACCATCTGAATCCAGGTCCCCAGATCATTACCTGCGTCTCTGGATTAAGAGTCCAACGATAATACCACTGGGGCATCAGCAGGCTAATAATTGTCCCTTGAAGTGGTGGTGGAGAGCTTTCTCCTTGAAATGCTGCAGTTCCATGTGCCGTAGGTTGACCCATAATATCATTAGGGAGGCATTTCCAGGATTTTGACCCAGCGCCTGTGAAAGATGGATGATATATTTCCAAGCCAGGATGATGAGGGGTTTGGAGGGGAATTTTCAGTTGGTGGTGTTCTCATGTCTTTGTCCTTCTAGATGGAAGTGGTCGTGGGTTTGGAAGGCGCTGCCTAAGGATCTTTGGTGAATTCCTGCAGGGCATCTTGTACCTGGTGCACACTGCTGTTACTGAGGATTGTTGGTGGAGAGAGTCGAAGTTTGTGGATGTAGTGCCAATCAAATGGGCTGTTTTGTCCTGGATGGTGTTGATCTTAGAGTCATACAGTCATAGACCTGTACAGCATTGAAACAGACCCTTCGCTCTAACTCATTCATGCCGACCAGATATCCTAAATAAATTTAGTCCCATTTGCCAACATTTGGCCCATATCCCTCTAAACTCTTCCTATTCATATAACCATCCAGATGCCTTTAAACGTTGGAATTGTACCAGCCTCCACCACTTCCTCTGGCAGCTCATTCCATGCACACACCACCCTCTGTGTGAAAACATTGCCCCTTATGTCCCTTTTAAATCTTTCCCTTCTCACCTTAAACCTATGCCCTCTAGTTTTTGGACTCCCCCACCATGAGGTAAAGACCTTGTCTATTTACCCTATCCATGATATTATAAACCTCTATAACGTCACCCCTCAGCCTCTGAAGCTCGACAGAAAATAGCTCCAGTCTATTTAGCCCGTCCCTATAGCTCAAACCATCCAACCCTAGCAACATGCTTGTTAAACTTTTCTGAACCACTTCAAGTTTCACAACATCCTTCCTATAGCAGGGAGACCAGAATTTCACACAGTATTCTAAAAGTGGCCTGACAAATGATCTTCACAGCCGCATCATGACCTCCTGTACGCAATGCACTGACTAATCATGGCAAGCACACCAAACCCCTTCTTCGCTATCCTGTCTAACTGTGACTCCACTTCCAAGGAACTGTGAACCTGCACTCCAAGGTCTCTTTGTTCAGTAATACTCCCCAGGACTTTACCATTAAGGATATAAGTCCTGCCCTGATTTGTCTTTCAAAAACGCAGCACCTCACATTTATCTAAATTAAACTCCATCAGTTACTCCTTAGCCCATTGGCCCATCTGATCAAGGTCCCGTTGTATTTTGAGGTAACTTTCTTGGCTGGCCACTATGCCTCCAATTTTGGTGTCATCTGCAAACTTACTAATCATCCCTCCTATGTTCACATCCAAATCATTGATGTCAATGATGAAAAGCAATGGACCCAGCACCAATCCTTGTGGCACACCACTGGTCACAGGCCTCCAGTCTCCAGCCACTGTCGTCCAACTTTGACCCAGTTCTGTATCCAAATATCTAGTTCTCCCTATACTCCATGTGATCTAACCTAACTAACCAGTCTACCATGGCGAACCTTGTCAAACACTTTACTAAAGTCCATATAGTTCAAGTCCACTGCTCTGCCCTCATCAAACTTCTTTGTTACTTCTTCAGAAAGCTCAATCAAGTTAGTGAGACACGATTTCCCTCACACAAAGCCATGTTGACTGTCTCTAATCTGTCCTTGCCTTTCCAAATGCATGTAAATCCAGTCCCTCAGGATTCCTTCCAACAAGTTGCTCACCACTGATGCCAGGCTCACTGGTCTATAGTTCCCTGGCTTTTCCTTACCAACTTTCTTAAATAGTGGCACTGCGTTATCTAACCTCCGGTCTTCCGACGCCTCACCTGTGGCTATTGATGATCCAAATACCTCAGCAAAGGGCCCAGAAATCACTTCCCTAGCTTCCCGCAGAGTTCTAGGGTACACCTGATCAGGTCCCAGGGATTTATCCACCTTTATGCATTTTAAGACGTCCAGCACCTCCTCCTTTCTAATATTGAAATCTTTCAAAATGTTGCTATTTATTTTCCCATTTTCTATATCCTCCATATCCTCGTCCACAGTAAATACAGATGCAAAATGCTTGTTTAGTATCTCCCCCATCTCCTGCTGTTCCACACATAGGCGGCCCTGCTGATTTTTAGCGGGCCCTATTCTCTCAAGTGTTGGTGGAGCTGCACACACCTAGGCAATTGGGAAGTATTCCATCATGTTCCTGACTTGATCCTTGTAATTGGTGAATGGGCTAACCATAAATCTATGCCAGCACCAAGTCCTCCACCATATTTCAGACTCAGGTTAGGAGCTGCTAAAATCCTCACTTGCGGCCTTTCAAACCTCCAGACTCCAGAATTCCAAGGCACTAAGGGCAGGTTTCCCATTTATGACTCCCCATGAGCATTTAGTGCTCCGGAATCTTTGCAATCTGTGCCTTAAAACGCTCCAAATCCCAACCACCATTCACCCTGAAGCTCACCCACCTGTTCTGGCTCCCAGCCAACCACATCTTGACCTTGTTGTTCTCATCCTTGCTTTCAAATCCCTAACGCTGTAATCTCTCCAACACCAAAACTTTCTGAGATATTGAAATTCCTCTAATTTGGATTAGCCATGGGAAATGCAGGGTTACAGGGATAGGGTCTGGGTCTGGGTGGGATGTTTATCAGAGGCTTGTGTGGACTCGTTGGGTCGAATAGTCTGCTTCACACTGTAGGGATTCTACAATTATATGTTTCACCTCTGTGGAGACTGGGAGAATCCCTACTTAGTTACAGAAGATCTGCATTTAATATATCTCTTATTGGCCCTTACAAACAAAAAGCTTTGTAAATACAAACAGTTCCATCTTGCTGCTACACCCATGAAGTATGTCATTTAAGTTTCCCCAGGGAAATCATTGAAGTTTTCCACTCAAAACTTTTAACACTTACAAAGTTCCCCACAGGCATGCAAGGAAAGTGTATGAATAAGCTTGGCAATACATCAACACATCTTTAAAGGTGAAGAGATAGTGGGATCTGCAGATGTTGGAGAATCTGAGATAACAAGGTGTGGAGCTGGATGAACACAGCAGGCCAAGCAGCATCAGAGGAGCAGGAAGGCTGATGTTTCGGGTCTGGACCCTTCTTTAGAAAGGTGCATCTATAACGTGCAGTCATCTCATTGGTTATTAGCTATTAAATCGGTGCTGTGATAGTATCTCTCTAGCACAACCAGACTCGGTTCAAGTCCCACCACCTCCAAAGGTGCATTGTGATGTGTCGAAGCAAGGAGCGGGAAAGGAATTTTAGAATCCATGCAGTGTGGAAGCAGGACACTAAGATCATACTGACCCTCTGAAGAGCATTACATCCAGATGCACCCTCCTACCCTACCCCTGTAACTCTGCATTGCCCACGGCTAACCCACCTGGCCTGCACATCTCTCGATACCATGGCTAACTTAGCAGGACCAATCCACTTAACCTGCTCATCTTTGGATTTTAGGAGGAAACTCATGCAGACACAGGGAGAACATGCAGACTCCAAGTCCGGAATCAAACCCGGGTACCTGGCGCTATGAGGCCGCAGTGCTAACCACTGAGCTACCTTGCCACCCTAGCCTTTTGTTTTTAATGACATGTACTTAGCTCCAATTCCACCAGAGACTGGCCCAAAGCTTGGTGCAGGGCAGTAGAGCAGGCTTGGGCAGAAAGGACTTGAACGAGTGATGGATAGCAGGGAAAAATGGAATGTTCTCTCGTGTTTCAGAATGTGAGCAAAGTTGATGAGAACTTCAGACACATGGGGGGTTCTGACATTTAAGTGAACACTTAAGAATTTGAAGGAATTAATTTAGATTAAAATACCAAGTTTGCAATTAAAGAAACATGTCAAAACACCAAAAGAAAGATAAATTGCTTCTTGAAACAAAATGCAGGCTCGGAACTGTGACCTCAGAAATATCTTAATTATTTTAAACAAAAGTATACATGAGAAAGCGAAATTGGAGTGAATTGAAATTACAAGTTAAGTGATGATATAAATATCACAAAATATCATTGTAAAGGTCAGCATTTCAAATAGAGAATGAGCAGTGAAGTGGAAAAAGATATACAGGATCTGTATAAATAGAAGTGTGGATGAAGAAAAGATGAAATAGATGATTTATGTAATAATTCAGTGAAAAAATTGAAAGGTTGAAACCAGGTGGGCAGGGCAGTGTGGTAATCGAAAGCAGATTGAAGAGTATCAGGGAAGTTGCGGTACTGTTGTACAGAATATCATTGTAAGTCTGAGAAGTCAAGAACAGCAGGTGTCAGCTCATTAGGAAATGATCTTAATATTCACGTTGAGTGGGTCACACCTCTGAGTCAGCATTTTTTGAAAAACTTGTTCGCAGGCTGTGGGCATTGTTGGCTAAACCAGCATTCATTGCCCATCCCTCATTGACCAGCGGGCAGTCAAATGTGGTCAGGAGCCTCATGTAGGCAGATCAGAGAAGGACAGCAATTTCCTTTCTAAAGGGCATGAGTGAGCCGGTTGGGTCTTTTTTCCCACAATTGACAACTGCTTTATGGCCACCATGGGACTCTTTGTTCCGGATATTTTATTGAATTCAAATTTCATTATCTGCCATAGTGGAATATGGACCAAGGGCCCCAGAACATTATCTGGGTCTCTGGGTTCATAGTCTCGTGATATTATCTTAAGCCCATCGCCTTCCCAAGTTGGGTTCAACTTGTATTCCCAAGGCTTGAGCACAAAGTGCAGGCTGACTCTCTTGGCGCAATACTGACTGCGGTAGTGCTGCACTGTCTGAGGTGCTACTTTTGGGATGATGCTGACTCAAATCTTTGTCAGGTGCTTACAAAAATATCAGACAACATATCCTGTGGAGTGTTATCCCCAGAGCCCTGATCAATACTTTTCCCTCAATGATCGTCACTCTGAGTACGAGAGTAATACCATTATCAGAGAGTTGTTCATGGGAAGTTGATTAATGCAAATTAATCAACCATGCTGGGCCATCACGGTGGCTCCGTGGTTAGCAATGCTGCCTCATAGCACCAGGGATCTGGGTTTCATCCCAGCCTCAGGTGACTGTCTGTGTGGAGTTTGCACATTCTCCCTGTGTCTGCGTGGGTTTCCTCCGGGAGCTCTGGTTTCCTCCCACAGTCCAAAGACGTGCAGGTTAGGTGGATTGGTCATGCTACATTGCACACAGTGTTCAAGGATATGTAGGTTCGGTGGGTTAGCCATGGGAAATGCAGGGTTACAGCGATAGGGTAAGGGGGTGGAATGCTGTTCAGAGGGTTGATGTGGATTTGACATGCAGAATGGCCTCCTTCCACACTGTGGGAATTCTCTGATTCTATAACTGGACTGCCACACTTCCTGCATTTCAGCAGGAATTACACTGAGGGAACTTACTTGCTTGATGGGTTTTTTTTTAAGGTTGGTGATTCCTGACAAATCTAACTAAAATTATTGAAGGGTGACTGAAGTAGTGGATAGGTGAATGCCAGTGGATGTTTGTTATCTTGACTTCCAGTGGATATTTGAATTTATAAAAGCTGAAGCTCATGGAATTGAAAAATAATGATTGCCCTGTTTGGGAAACTGACTGAATAGCAGGGGAGAGATAATGGACAATTACACTTTTTGGTACATGAGACTGGTGGTGCCTCTCTGAATATTTTGTTGGGATATCAACTATTCACTGTGTCTATGAATGAGTTAAATGAAAGATGAGACAGATAGGTATCCAGGTTAGTCAATTGAACAGAGATGGAAGGTAATGTATGCAATGGGCCTGGAAGTATCCTGTCGCAATGTGATTAAGCCATTGGGAAAACAGAGTTATAGAGGTTTACAGCGCAGAAAAGTCCCTTTGATTTAATTTTAATTCAGGCAATTGTGAGGCTACCTGCTTTGGGCCTAAAAAGGATGGAACTGAGTTCTTTCTAAATGGTGCAAAGCTTGAAACCCTGCAGGTCTAGAGATGGATGATCACATGCATTAATCATGAAAATGTCATAGGAGTTATATTCAAGGTAGAGATGGAGTCATAGTCGTAGAGATGTAAAACCCGGAAACAGATCCTTCAGTCCAATTCTTCTATGCTGACCAGATATCCTAAATTAATCCAGCCCCATTTGCCAGCATTTGACCTAAATCCCTCTAAATCCTTCCTATTCATATACCCATGCAGAAACCTTTCAAATGTTGTAATTGTACCAGCCTCCTCCACTTCCTCTGGCAGCTCAGTCCATACACACACACAAAGGAGATGGGGAGAGTCCCTCAAGCTCCTAGGCCGTCATTGTTGTCCACATCCGGGGGGGCGGGCCTACTTCTGGGCCCAATTCCAAACTCACTCCAGGGACTTCACCCCAATTCCTAAATCTGGAATCCCTCCCTCAACCATCGAAACCCAAAACAAAATCCCAGGCGTTCCCCGGTGCATGTGTAGTAATGCATTTGTGCATGGCATTCCACCTGAAGTCTACATGATGACTGCCATGCTGGGAACCTTGTGTTCACCATCGAATGAGCAGATGTAGTTTGGTGTCAGCAAACACTGCCAATTGTGATGTGTTTGGGGAGGAGGTGGGCGAGGGTTGTATTTTATTCATTCACAGGATGAGGGTGTCACTGGCCAGGCAGCGTTTATTGACCACCCCTAATTGCCCACAGGTCGTTAAGAGTCAACCACATTGCTGTGGGGCTGGAGTCACATGTAGGACAGACCAGGTAAGAATGGCAGTTTCTTTCCCTGAAGGACATTAGTGAACCAGATGGGTTTTTCTGACGATCGACAATGGATTCTTGGTCATCATTAGATTCTTTATTCCAGATATTTATTGAATTCAAATTCCACCATCTGCCATGGCGGGATTCGAACCCAGGTCCCCAGGACATTATCTGGGTCTCTGGATTAACAGTCCAGTGATAATACCACCAGGACATCGCCAAAATGGTGTTTGGGAAGTGGGTGAAAACAGCAAACCATGAGGCAATGTGTGAGTGGAGGGAATGTTCACTGATCTCCTGAGGCTGGGAGTGGGGGCAGAATGTAAGCAGGTGAAGGCACACGGAGAGAGGGATAGGTGGACACCCGGGGAGCTGTGGGGCCTATGGGGTTCACAGGAAGGGCTATCAGGAAGGACTGTCTGGAATGTTGGGCTGGAGGCTCAGACTGGAACATAACAGCTGAAGAGTGGTCACTGTTACTTTCCATTGTGCTAGAAATGGAAAGTACGCAATGGGGAAGAAAATGGATGTGAACAGACCCAGACTGTGATGGGTGAGGTTTACCACTGTATTATTATTTCAGGTCCCTGATAGAAACAAAGTAACCAGCCCTGTTTCCTGCTCTTTCTCTCCATCCATCAGATGTTCATGAGATACCATTGTTTGGAGAATGTGCCTTTAGCTGCCTAGACCCCATGTTCTGGGATTCTCTTTAGAAACCTTTCTGCTTCTCTCACTTTCATAAAGACAGTTTTCAAACCTCCCACTTTGATCAAACTTTTGAACAACCACATTGCAATATTTACCAGACTGATTCCTGTGATGCCAGGAATGGTGTATGAAGAGACTGGATCAGTTAAGACTATTTTCACTGCAGTTTAGAAGAATGAAGGGGGAATCTCATAGAAGCCCTCAAAGTGCACACCAATGCATTATATTCCATCTGCCAAGCTTTTGACTGCTCACTTAACCTGACTATAATCCTCTGCAGACTCTTGGTGTTATTTTCGCCACTTACTTATTTTTGTTCCAACTGCAAACTTAGTTCAGAGAATCATAGAATCCCTACAGTGTGGAAACAGGCCCTTCGGCCCAACAAGTCCACACCGAACCTCAGAGCATCCCACCCAGACCCATCCCCCTATAACCCACCTAATCTACACCTCCCTGAACGCCACGGGCAATTTAGTATGGCCAATCCACCTAACCTGCACATCTTTGGACTGTGGGAGGAAACCGGAGCACCCGGAGGAAACCCACGCAGACACAGGGAGAATGTGCAAACTCCACACTGACAGTCACCCAAGGTTGGGATTGAACCCGGGTCCCTGGTGCTGTGAGGCAGCAGTGCTAACCACTGTGCCACCATGCCGCCCCAATGTTATGGTATATTTGCTCTCCACATCCAAGTCATATGAGTTGGATGCACAGCCATGATCATATTGGATGGTGGAGCAGGCTCGATGGGGCAAATGGCCTACTTCTGCTCCTATTCTCTCCATTTTTGTGGAAATCTTTGCAAAACTGATCCATTGGGTGCATGTTACTCTGGTGTGTCACAGGGTGGACATTATTGAGCTGGGAATTTTGTTGCACTTTTATTCTTTTTTTAACCCTCTTGATCTGAGACTGCTCCGTCAGCTGAGGCTGAAGATTGTTCATTCTCCCGAAATGTTACAGTGCCTCACATTATGGACTCATAATGAGCACATCAATTCACATCATGAAGAAAAAGGAGGCACTGTTTTAGTAAGAAAATGATGGAGTGAATCAATGAACAAATAACGTTTAAATTATGGAGGAAAAGTGCCCCTAGTGCAATGTCAATGTAAAGAATTTAAAGGAAGCTACAAATTAAAACTTTAACAAGCCTATGAATTAAACAATTACAGTGTTCCTATTTTAAAATTAATATACTACAGCAATTGTCCAGCAAATATTAAATCCTTAATGTGTTTTATAATTTTACTCACAATAACTGTTCTTCAGGAGGACTCTAAATATCGAAAATGTGATTGCGTATTACTGACAAAGTGACATTTAGATAGGAATAATTATGAAGTGATTTATTATCTTGAAGTTAGCTTTTGTGAGCACTAGCCCAGTAAATTATCTATTACCTTTTATTAGTGTAAGTTCTCAAAACAATTACACTTATTTAGGTAAGTCATTTACATATTGATTTAATATTCGCATTCTGTGAATAAAATGAGTAATTATTTTGTTAACATCTTGCAACTTCAGTTTCATAATCACTAACAAGCCACTTTCATCAACAGTTTTTCAAATTCAGCTTAAACGAGATATAAGGAGCTCTTGAACGAAGGTGTAAGCAAGGTGTTGGGTTCGTAACTCCTACTGAGTGCATGCTTAGGAGACTGTGCAAACGCCTATTCAAAAGGCAGGAGAAGGTTGTAGAGGTTGAAACCCTGGGTTTAATCCAAAGATTCAATGCAATCCCTCAGACAGCTGTATGGGGGCAGAGTTCTTGTGTATTTTTAAGGCTGAGATAGATAGATTCTTGATCAGTCAGGGAATCGAGGGTTAGGTGGAAAATGGACATGAGGAATTTCAGATAGGTCATGATCCTATTGAATAGCAGAGCAAACTCGAGGGGCTGAATGGCCTATTCCTGCTCCTATTTCTTTCTCATTGGCCTCACAGAAGTGGCGCATGAACTTTTAAAAGCTTTTGATTTATTCTTTCATAGAGTGTGAGCACAGCTTCCAAGGTTAGCTTTTAACTGCCCTACCCTTGAAAATGAGGTCCTAAAATGTTGCTTTCCTAGTGCCACTCATTGCTGTTAGGGATGGAGTTCTAGGATTTTGACCAGTGACAGTGAACAAGTAGTGATATATTTCCATGTCAGGATGACATGCGGCTCAGAAGCCAGCTTGTTCCCCTGCCCATGGAAGAGAAGGTATTGGCTATTAATGGGATGGCCTTTGCTAAGGCCAGGATCAGTGAAATCAGTGATGTTGGTGTGCTCACACTTAATCTTCCTTTACACATTCCAACTCTGGCTCATCCATAGCCTCTTTTGA
Organism: Ginglymostoma cirratum; assembly: GCA_024137785.1. Taxonomy (NCBI): domain Eukaryota; kingdom Metazoa; phylum Chordata; class Chondrichthyes; order Orectolobiformes; family Ginglymostomatidae; genus Ginglymostoma; species Ginglymostoma cirratum. Next base: position 16,326,934 of record JAHRHZ010000273.1, on the reverse strand, counting down.
TTCTTGATTTCAGTACGAATGGGCTAGGTATAGAATAGACATCACAATCTGAACTTCCCTCTTTGAAAGGCCACCAGTGCTTGAAAGAGGGATCGGGCTTTGGGAGGTTTCTGGCATTCCCTCCCTAAGGGCATTGTGGGTCAACCCACGGCAGGTGGACTGCAGCGGTTCAAGGAAGGCAGCTCATCCCCACCTTCTCAAGGGGCAACTAGGGGCGAGCAAGAAATGCTGGCCAGCCAGCGGTGCCCACATCCCACAAAATGAATAGAAAGAAAAAGGTTGAGGTGGAATGAGCTCACTGAGAGCCAGCCATCCCTAACCCTCATCCCTGGAGACCCTGTATCCCTCTCCCCATCCCACCTTGTGAACCACAACCTGCTCTCATGGATCTAGATCCACACGCAATCCCAAACTGTCAGCAGTGACAATAGTAGAACAAATGTTCTTCATTTGGCTGGTGAGAGGAAGTGTCTCAGCCCCAGTATCCTTGATCCCAGGGGAAGGTCCCCACCACTTGCCTGTCAAGCATCTTAATTTGGCAGTTTTCCTTAAAAAAGTTAAGATGTGAGTCTTGCCAGTTCTCCAAGTGACAGGTGAGCCCATTATGTTCACCCTAATGTATCTGCCCCCCACAGCTCCGGCCACTGTTTACCATGTGATCATTTAGACTCTCGATAACATGGGATCCAGTGTGATTCCTCCGAAAGTGCACTCAATATTGACACAAGCTCCTTCTGAATGACATCTGCAGTGACAAAACAACAGACCAGAATATGCTCAAGATGGATGAGCCAAACTTTATGGAGCTGCTATTGTGTAATTGCCTAAGTGTTATCCAGAGTCAATGTTTAATCGGTGTACTAGCTGCTGGTGTTATTTGACTGTGAGCTTTAATTTTGCTGCTGTACCGCTATCTCTAAGAGAGGATCCTCAGTGACAACAGCAGCAGCGATGGCACCGCGACTTTGTCAGATCTGGAGCATGGACTTTGTTGTTCAGAGCCAAACCTAACGCCAGAAGAGGGAGTGACGAGAAAGGGCCCCTGGTATCTGCGATGGCATTGTTGCGATCAGGCAGCTGATGTCTCCCAGACAGCGAACTAAGCGAAACAGAATGGTGCCCCATTATGGCTATGCACTCAAGAAAGACTGATGCTCTTTTAACAAGCATGGGGCTGGATGAACACAGCAGGTCAAGCAGCATCATAGGAGCAGGAAAACTTC
>JAHRHZ010000273.1:16309780-16325311 GCA_024137785.1 Ginglymostoma cirratum | reverse complement strand
CTGCTTGACCTGCTGTGTTCATCCAGCCCCATGCTTGTTATCTCAGAAGTTTTCCTGCTCCTATGATGCTGCTTGACCTGCTGTGTTCATCCAGCCCCATGCTTGTTATCTCAGAAGTTTTCCTGCTCCTATGATGCTGCTTGACCTGCTGTGTTCATCCAGCCCCATGCTTGTTATCTCAGATTCTCCAGCATCTGCAGTACCTTTTATCTCTGATGCTCTTTTAAATTTATTTCATTATTTTTCTAGTTTATATTAAGAAGGAGTTTAAGGTTTACTAAGACCTTATTTCTTTTTATTTTACTTATACTCTGTTGGTCTGTAATCCTTTACTTTTAACTTCGTTTCTCTCCTTAACTACTTTTTACCTAAGATTTTGTACATAGGTACGTTGCTTCTTAAGATAGAGCTGTGTGTGGTAACATTGCACACTTTTCACTGTACTCCTGTACTCCTGTACTTGAGTACATGTGACAATAGAATCTAAATCTAAGTCTATTTTGTCCTTCAGTCAAAGAGAATGCTGGTGTAGTGGTAATGTTACTGGGTGGATAATCCAGGCCCTGGAAAAATAGGAGGAGCAGGAAGAGTAGAGGAGCTGAATATTGGTTAATTGGAGAAAGGCTGCAGATGACTGCAGTCAGGAAGTGCAGGGTCAATCTGTTCCTGAAGGGTGGGACTAACAATTCCATAGCACCCTGAACATCGAGGGATTGGATAAGAAAGGAAAGGAATCTGAAAGAAAGTGACTGGACTTGAAGAGTTAACTCTGCCTTCTCTCTGCAGATGCTGCCAGATCTGTTGAGTTCCTCCAGCAATTCTGTTTTAGTTTTAGACTGGATGGATCTTTGATGACCGGCATGGAAACACTGCATCAGAGGGACTCTCTCTGTGCTGTAAAATCTCTGTGTCTCTCAGAGTGGAGGGGTGGGGGAGTGTGGAAAGGGAGGCAGTTACAACACCAGTTCCCAAATTCCACGGTCAAATTACTGTCAGATGAGGCACCACAAAGCATCATACCTCATAGAGTCATAGAGTTGCACAACATGGAAACAGACCCTTCAGTCCAACTTGTCCGTACCAACCAGGTTTCCTAAACTAAACTGTTCTTATTTGGCTGTGCTTGGCCTATATCCCTCTAAACCTTTTCCTATTCATGTACCTGTCCAGATATCTTATAAATCTAAAAACCAAAAGAACTGCTGATGCTGTAAATTAGGAGCAAAAACAAAGTTGCTGGAAAAGCTCAGCAGGTCCGGCAACATCTGTGGAGGAGAAAACAGAGTTAACGTTTCGGGCCCAGTGACCCTTCCTCAGAACTTTTAAATCTACCTGCATATATCACTTCTTTCCGAATACACACCACCCTTGGTGTGAAAAAGTTGCCCCTCAGCTCCCTTTCAAATCTTTACCCTCTCACCTTAAACCCATGACCCTAGTTTTGAACTTCCCTACCCTGGGGAAAACACCTTTCCTACTCACCTCATCTAGGTGCCTCATGGTTTTATGAATCTCTATAAGGTCAGCCCTCCTATGCTCCAGGGGGAAAAAAAGTCCCAGCCTATCCAGCCTCAAACTCACTAGTCCTGTAACATCCTTGTGAACCTTTTCTGTGCCTTTTCCAATTTAATAACATCCTTCCCATAGCGGGGTGACCAGAGATGTAACTGTATGGTTTCTATTCTCTACTGTGAAATCTGTGGTTTGCTGCTAATGGATAGCAGTGGCAGTGCAGGACAGGATGAATCAGCATCCACAACTCTTTTTTTTATACTTAGAATATCTTCAAAGTATCACAGTTATTGTAAAAGATCTTATCACAGCTGTCTGTCAGAATATTTGGAAAGCATTCAGCCATTTAAACCTCGCATTGCAAAAACTTATGCATTCTAAAGTGGTCACTCTTGAGTAACTTAGAATATATATTCTCATTAACTTCAAATAGGTCGAATCATTTCTGCGAGACAGAAACTTCATGAGGCCCCATGCAGAAGCTGTCACAATAATAATGATATTTCTGACAGATTTAAGATGTAATTTAAAGAATATCTTTGAAACATTTCTTCAAATAGAGTAGCGTTGCGACAGGAATTATGAGTAAATCAAAGCCCTGTTGACAAGTTGGATAAACTCAAATTCCTTCAGTGGAGTTTTTATGTTTGTTGGATCGTTCTGCTGGACAATGGAACATTTTGAACAGTGTTCACAAATGTTGCCATGGTATCAGTAAGATCTCAATTCCACTGTACATCAGAATTGTTTCCACCATAAGTTGAAAACAACCTGGCATTTGAATTGGGGAAAAAATGTTACCAGCCTGGATAAGTTGCATTTTAGTGCAATTTCTGTCAATTTAACTTCTTAATTTCTTTTAGAATTGGGTGTTGTCATCGCTGGCCTGACCAGTATTTCTTACCCATTCCCTAATTGCCATTGAGAAGGTATTGGTGAGCTGGCTTCTTGAACAAAGGCACGAGTTTGACACAATGATGCTGATGGAACGGTGACATTTTTCCAAGTCGATGTGGCGAATAACTCAGAGGGGAACTTGCAGGAGGTGTATCTGCAGCGTTTATCTGCTGCCCATGTCCTTCCAAAAGGTACAGGTCATTGGTTTAGATGCTGCTGTCAGAGGACACTTTTAGAGTTGCTGCTGTGCATTTAGTAAGATGGGACATGCTGCTGCCTGTTGGCGGAGAGAGTGAACCTTGAAGGTGGTGGATAGGGTGCTTATAAAGCGGATTGCTTTATCTTGGATGGTGTAGAGGTTCTTGCGTGTTGTTGGAGCTGCACTTATACAGGCAAGTGAGGAGTATCCCATCACATGCCTGACGTGTGCCTTGTGGAAAATGAGAAAGTTTTGGGGAGTACAAAGGTGAGGTACTCATCTCAAAATCGACCCTGATCTACTGTTCTAGCCACATTGTCCAGTTCAGTTTCTGGTCAATGGTAGCTCCCAGAATGTTGATAATTGGGGATTTACATCATTGAATGTAAAAGGGAGATGGTTGGACATTTTTATTTTGAAGATGGTGCTTGTGTGGTGCAAATGTTACTTGCTACCTATCAGCCCATGTCTGAATATTGTTGAGGACCTGAGGAGATGCAGATTGTGCTGTAAATTGTGCAAATATCAGTGAATACCCTCACCTCTGACCTTATGATTGAGGGAAGGTCATCGATGAAGCAGCTGAAGATGCATAGAACAGTACCCTGAGGATCACCTTCTGCGATATCCTGGGATGATTGACTTCCAACAACTAAAACCATCTTCCTTTGAGCTAGGTATTGTGGTGTAAAGGTGTGAGTGTCTGAAGCAAGGAGTGCCTTAAGCAGCACATGCTGTGACTATGTCAGATGGATTTGAGGTCTGAGCAGCTTAGGGACAGAAAGAAGTGAGCCCTTAAGACCCAGGTCCCTGCCTGGTCATTGTAGCAATATCAGTGAAACCTGTAACTGATCTGCTTCAACTTCTTCAATATTTATTCCATTCTTGTTCCTGTTAGTGAGAGGTTTTTCTCGAGCACATTGGTGTTATTGGCAAAACCAGACCTCCCCCACCCACCCCAAAGCATTGTAAGGAGATAGCCTAGACCCTAACTTTTATATTTATTTAAAAGCATGAATAAGGTGTTCCAGATGTGATTCAGTTAGCCCACCATTAGGTTATAATTGATTTAATTGGCCCACCACTAGGCTATAAATAAAACATACTTTATTCTCACAACACTGTTAAAATATAAACAAAAGGATGAATTGGCATAAATTTAACTTGATAGAAATACTTAACAAGGTAATGCATTATTTAACCACTAATCGTCAACTGTTGCAATAAAGGCGGCATCCCATAAACGCACCCTTTGGCAAAAATGCAATTTAGCAAAATAGCTATGATTCTCACATGCTGTCTCTCTTCAGTCCAGAAGAAAGAAACAATCTGCCCCTTCTGATTTTGAAGAGTAAGCCTCACCAGCTAAGACTTCACTCTTGCAGAGAACTCAGGCTTTGAGCTCAGCAGCCAGCAGGAATCTTCAACTAACTGAAGGCCAAACTTAAAAACTTCTTGGGTCTGTGTGAGCCCTGACCCTGCCCATTCAGGTTTCTTTAGTCTCAGTCTAAAAGAAAAATACCCAGGGAAACTTCACAAACTGTTTACCAACTGCCCGTCAGAAGCAGACATTCTGGTACCACTGTGGCAACACCTCTCTGCCACAGAAACAACACAGAACATATCTCTCTTAAAGACACAGAACTATCGCTTTAGTCTAAACAGGACCAGTAAATCTTGATAGTTACAGAGAATGATGGCTGCATAGTGTTCACATGGTGAGATGCAAACTTGTTTGGATTATAAATATGAAACGGTGAACAGCAGTGTTGATGACTTCTAGCTGTGAATTCTAGCATTGAGTTTCTGTGTTTTATTGAGCTCAAACCTAGGAGGCGATGACCTGATGGTATTATCACTGGAGAGCCAGGTAATGTTCTGGGGTAATGTTTCTGATGAAGGGTCTAGGCCCGAAACGTCAAGCTTTCCTGCTCCTAGGACGCTGCTTGGCCTGCTGTGTTCATCCAGCCCCACAACTTGTTATCTCGGATTCTCCAGCATCTGCAGTACCTATTATCTCTGATACAATGTTCTGGGGGCACAGGTTTGAATCCTGTCATGAAAAAGGGTGGAATTGGAACTTGTGTTCCCTGAAACCATTACTGATTGTTGGGAAAACCCATCTGGTTCACTCGTGCGTCCCCCACCCACCCCTCCTTTTTTTAAAAGTAGAATCCCCAGGTCCACATGTGACTCCAAACCTACTGCAATGTGGATGGCTCTTAACTGCCCTCTGGGCAATTAGGGATGGACAATAAACACTGGCATGACCAGTGACACCCACATCCAGTCAATGAATTAAAAAAAATACCAAGATGGGTAAACTAAATCAGAAGTTGCTGGAAAAGCTCAGCAAGTCTAGTGGCATCTGTAAAGAGAAATCAGATTTAACGCTTTGGGTCTGGGCCAGAAACACGAACTCTGATTTCTCTTCACAGATGCTGCCAGACCTGCTGAGCGTTTCCAGCAAGTTCTGTTTTTGTTTCTGATTTACAGCATCCGCAGTTCTTTCGGTTTTGATCATTGATCAGCCATCTCACTCCTGCTCACCCCACAGTGGCTAACTGATCTGCAAAGTGTTACCAGCATCTTCTCTTTTTGTTTTAGCTTTGGGAATTAAGGAATACTGCCTGGACAACGAACCACTCTAGGCGCCCCCTTTCATCTGAATATTTCATGATGTAGCATGAGCGAAATGTAGATGATGATCTGTTAGAGAGACAGAAACTAAATTAGACACAGGCATCCAGTAACTATATATTATGTTGGAATGTGCAATTACAGTCATTAGAATGAAAGAATTTTAAGGTGTAAAGTAATTGAATTCTCGAGAGCTACATCACTGCAATTAGTTAACCCGTTCTGGAGCTTCAATGATGAGTGCAGTATTTAACTGGATAATCCTTCACAGAAAGATTTGATGCCAAAGAATCTGCCGATTTTCAATTTGTTGTGGTTTCCCATTAGCATTCAAATCTGTGCAAAAATGCCATCACCTCTGTTGCCAGCATATTTTAACAAGCCATCCTGACTTGGAAACAAGTTGCTGTTCTTTCTTTGTCGCTGGGTCAAAATGCAGGCATTCCCTCCTGAGCTGCGCTGAGAAAATTTGAACTGGGAGCAGGAATAGGCCAGTCAGCCTCTCAATAACAAAGTTGCTGGAAAAGCTCAGCAGGTCTGGCCGCATCTGTGAAGGAGAAAACAGAGTTGATGCTTTGGGTCCGGTGACCCTTCCTCAGAGCCTTTAACTCTTTCTTTTTTTTCACAGATACTGAGCTTTTCCAGCAACTTCTGTTTTTGGTCCCGATTTACAGCAGTTCTTCGGTTTTTATTTTGTTCAGCCTCTCAAGCCTGCTTCATCATTTAATACGTTCATAGTTCATCTCATCTCGACTTCAAATCCACGTTCCTGCCCGCTTTCCATAACCTTTTGATCCATCACTAATTAAAAATCTGTCCGACTCCTCCTTCAACATTTTTGTTGTTGGGTGGCCACCATTCTCCTCCATAGTGATTTTCATAGATTCATGACCCCTATGAGAGATGTAATTCCTCCTCATCTCTGTTTTAAACCTGCCACCCCTTATTGCCCCCAAGGGGATACATCCATTATATGTCCACTTTGTCAATCCCCTTCAACATCTTATAGACTTCAATTAGATCTCCTCCCATCCATCTAAACTCGAGGGAGTGTAGGCCTAAAATGGTCAGTCTCTCTCTGTAAAATGGGCCTTTCTTCTTTGTGGGTGCGTTTTTACCACAGGGACTGCAGCGGTTCAAGATGGCAGCTTACCATCACCTTCTCAAGGGGTCATCAGAGATGGGCAATGAATGTTGACCCAGCCAATGACGCCGTATTTCATGAAGGAGTTTTAAAAATAGTGGTGCTTGGTGGGGAGGGCGCTCTTGGACCTTCTCACCAGGGGCTTAATTGGGGTGGAGACTAGAAAGTGGTGGAGTTCCCACCCACTGCTCACTTACTGCTTAAACAGCCCAGCACCTCCAGGGGCAGAGCGTGTTCGTACTGTCAATTTTGCCAAAGTAAAGGCCTCTGCAATCAAATCCTGCCCCGTCCACAATTACACATCACATTCCAGACAATATCACTGGACTGTGGTCAGGAAGATGTAAAGTGGGGCAAAAATCCCCATTGGTTTATGGACACGCCCTGGACCTAAACCCCTCTGAAGGTGGAAGTTGCGGAAATGACATTGGATTAAATTCACTGAACATTTGGGACTCGAGAAACCAAGGGCTGCAACTGAGCCAGGAAAAGGCTGTCTGGGACTCACTGGGAAATATACAAGCCCAGGGGTAGATGTTTGGAACAGGGGTTATCCTGCAGAAACTAAATGAAGACCCAGCTTACACAATGGAAGCCAGACCGCAGGAAACAAACTTCAACAACTTCAGACCCTCTGGAGCCTACAGAGGTACAAATGCATTCAATTTTCCAGCCAGTGCTCAGGCACAGAGATACTGAACATTCTATACCGTTGTGCGACATATAAACCTGTTCCACCTGTGGATGTAAAGACATTCACAACACTATTCAACCCTGAACAAATACCCATCCCAGGGAAATATTGGACACTCCAAAACAATCAAAACCATTCACCTCAACTGAAAACCATTCACACTGACTCCAGTGCTCAGGACCCCCTTTCAGCCCCGAAAGGAGAAACAATAGCTCGACAGATTTGGTCGGAGGTAAGGGGGCCTGCAGTTGGGTACAACTGGAGACCCTGAGCCCAGCTCTGGACAGAAGGAAGAGAAGTGACAGAAGGAAGAGAGAGAAAAGGAGAAAGAGAGTGCGACCAGACCTGCGATACCAGAAACACGCCCCAACCCCAACATGGTGTGTGCTCTGGGGTGGGCTCCGCGAGGAGAGTTTGAGAGTCCCAGTGAGAAACTGGCCCTGTTTGCGAAGGAGAGCAGCTCTCGCAACCACTGAACACCAGCAACTAACCACAAACCTCCACTCGACATTCAGAGGCAACCGAAGGCATCCAGAGACACAAGACACTGACTGGGGCAACGCCAGCAACATCCCACGACCGTCCAAATAAAAACCCGCTCGCAAGGACCACCAGAACAGAAAGAAAGCCCAGGGTACTCACCAGTCTGGTCCCACGAGTCTAACTACATCGGCGGGCACCACCAGACTGGCTGTAACTGGTGCTTGCGGCCCTTCGCGGAGTCCCAGCTACCGCAAGCAACTACAGAGAAGAGCCAGTCAAAATCACATTTTCACACCAGGAGTGAGCCTCAGGTCATTGTGACCCTCTAACCCAGCTTGGCCAGTCTTAGAAAGGGGAAGGTGGGGTTCAGGAAGGCTAACGGTGTAGGGCATCCCTCAGGAAGGCAAGTGGAATAGGACTCCGGGTCAGCAGGTACTCACCCTCTCACTCCTGTTAGCATAAATAACAGCCACCCACTGTATCTACTTACCTATTGTATCAAGTCTGGGCTGCAAAGCTTAACTGGGGGTCACATTAACTGGGAGACAGGTCTCAATCAGAGATAGGTGGGTTTTAATTTTGATATTCACTTTTTTTCTGTAAATATATTAAATTTTGCTTGTTTGTTCAATAAAATCAGAGTTTTCTTTGCCTCTGAAGCATCTGCCTCCTGTGTTTTCCACCACACCACATTTCACGACACAAGCCCAGAGTCAGAACCAGGGAGCTGGTGAAAAGTAAAACCAGGCAGCACTCCCTACAAAGAAGATTCTGCATTTATTTACTTTCTGTTTGCCATTTGGAGGAATAGCGAGGTCAAAGATCTCAACCCTTATCATTACTCAAACTGATGTCAGAACAGAAAGAGATTTACAAGATCAGAGAACCATTGACTAGTACAACACCACAAAGGCCATTCAGCCCATTGAGTTACTACAGGCTTTTTTGAAGACAAATTCCCAGTTAGGACAATATACCATTCATTTATGATAGCTCTGCAAAATTTTCTCCTCAATATATTTATCCAATTGACTTCTGAGTCTGTGGCTTTCATACAAGTGAGTAGCACATTTCAAATACTAAGCACATATTTTGGGAAGGAAAATGTTTTCCCCTCATGTTGTCTTTGTTTTTCTCCAAAGACCTTAAATACATGGTTCTGGCGATCCAATCTTCGGCCAATGGTAACTTTATCAATACCAAAACCATTGTGTTTTTAATAAACATCAATAGCAGAACTGTCAGCACTTTACCACACCCTAATTCTTTATTTATTCAGGCAGAATTTATTGCCCAGAGGACAGTTCAGAGTCAACCACATTGCTGTGGGTCTGGAGTGACATGTAGGCCAGAGCAGGTAAGGATGGCAGTTTCCTTCCCTAAAGGACGTTAGTGAACCTGATGGGCTTTTACTACAATTGACAATGGATTCGTGGTCATCATTAGATTCTTAATTCCAGATACTTAATGAATTCAAATTCCACCATATGTTGTGGTGGGATTTGAACCAAGGTCCAGAACGTAATCTGTGTCTCTGGATTAACAGTCCAGCGACAATGCCAATAGGCTATCACCTCCCGTAAACACGGTGCAATGGACAGAAGAAATCCAAGATCCAGAGCCATCAATCAAACTATTTTCCCTTGGACTGAGCTGTTTCCGAGACAGAGAAAGAAAATTCAAAGCAGAATGGTAAAGGGAGAAAGAATGAGAAATTAGGGCACCGAAAGAGTGACAGAGAGAAAGAGACAGAGTGAGAGAAACCATCTGGGAGAAAAAAACACAGAAGAGCAAAGAAAGTGTAGCAAGGAAAAAGAGAAATATCGACTATGGAAGAGAGAACGAGAGAAAAAGCGATGATGAGACAAGAGCAAAGAAAGACTGGCAATAGAAGGAAAAAGAGAGAAAGATGAACAGTGAGGAGGACACAAAGTGTAGCAAGGAGAGCTAAAGAGCAAGAGAGAGAGAGAGAAAGAGAGAGGTAGAACTAGAATTCCAGCTGTGTAATGAACTAACCAGGAGATGGAAAAATCTAAATTCTCCCAATGCTCCCTGACAGAAGACTGACATCCACGAGTAGTGAGAAAATGAGTTCAGCTTTGTTCCACAGGAAAACAAAGTTATTTTATGAAAACAAACCATTAAATGCACTCACGAAGCCTCACGGTTTCCCCCGCTCAAAAACACTCGTATTTTTGTGTAACATGAGAGCAGTTCATGAACAGCTTGTCATTTTGTTTGCAATTTCAGAAAACCTGGTAATCTCATTTTACTCACTCAGACCCCAGTAAGTAAGTGCCTTCTACAATACTTTCAGGTAATTGCAATCTAGTGCAATGAGTTTGATTCTTTTAACCCAGTGCACACTCTAAAAACAAACTCTGAGAATATTCATCAAGAAACGGGCAGTCTTACACTTTAACCTTCTCAACACATAACCTGATGTGTTGGTGCACGAATGAACACTTGAACTATTCAGGACAAAGTTCACGGCCCTCATAACCCACTGGCCATGTGTTTTAGGTTGTCTTCTCGATTATTACATCCTAAAATGTACTCCAGATGTCTCTGTGGTGGAATTTGTACAGTCATTAGCAATTTGATTGAGAATCGATAAGGAAAGAACTTTAATTTCAAAGAGCCATTGGATCTTACTGCGCAGAAGGATGTCATTTGTCCATTTCAGTCCTTGCTTTTGGGAACGAATTATGCAATTATTCTCATTATCAGAAATGGCTGTCCCGTAACTTGAAAAAATCTTATTCCAAGTCAAATCTTTTGCAAGTTCTCTTTCTCTCTCTCTTTCTCATTAAGGAGATTCTTGAAGTAAATGAGTTGGCTGACAAACACAGGACAGTGTAGACCTGTTATCCCTAAAAATATGTCTTCAGTTTAGACTCTGATTCAAAACATTCCTGAAACCTGACATCTCATGACCCAACTGTTTTAGAGTAAAGATTAAGCAGGCAGTCTCATTAAGCAATAATCCATGAGGTGGTTTCATGGTTTTTGACAAAAATAGACATAATTTACCTTGAATACCTGCCTCACGCTACCAGACAAACGAACACATGATTGATGTAAGGAATCTAAGAAATAAAGTATATAAACAACTTCTCAAAAGTGGAAAGATAAGGTCAGACAAGCGAGAGCTCTTCAAGGTGCATCTATGCTGGATTGATTCAGATAGCTTAAGCAGACTTTGATGGAAGGCAGCTCTTGGAAGTGATCAGTACCAGCTTCAGTTTGACATCTTGCCTCGCACATCAAGACTGATAAGGTGATTACCACTTCCAGATACGGAGGACAATTTTGTCCAAATGTTTGTCTGATTTGTTACGAGAAAAACACGACATGATGGGACTGCAGTTGCCAATCGTGTGGTTTAGCAACACTTACATCCTTCATCCACGACCTTGAGCCATTCTACATATCTTTTATTTTCTTCTTCATTCATTCATAGGATGAGGGTGTCACTGGCCAGGCAGCATTTATTGCCCATCCCGAATTGCTCAGAGGGCAGTTGAGTGTCAACCACATTGCTGTGGGTCTGGAGTCACATGTAGGCCAAACCAGCTAAGGATGGCTGTTTCCTTCCCTACAGGACATTAGTGACCCAGATGGGTTTTCCCAAGAATTGACAATGGATTCACAGTCATCATTGGATTCTTCATTCCAGATGTTTATTGAATTCAAGTTCCATCATCTACCTTGGCGGGATTCGAGACCAGGTCCCCAGAATGTTATCTGGGCCTCTGGATTAACAGTCCAGTGATAACACCACTAAGTCATTGCCTCACCCTGTTCTATATACTGAACTCCTTAAAGTGTCACTTCTTCTTAAATTCGTTTAAAATTACCAAAGACTTGATTCCCTTTTTTGGATAATCTGAGTGACCCTAAACCAACTTTCCAGCATCCCCTGATTTCCAGCATTCATAGTCCTGAACAAACTTTACGTGACACGTTTTTTAGTGAAGCACTTTGGGAGATTATAATTGGGTTTCATTACTGTTGTTTATGGCCAAATGTTCACACTTTGGGAACCTGGGGAGGCCTGTCTAAGTTAGGGCCCCTGCGCATGTACCTGATTTGATTTAATTTATTTACTGTTGCATGTGTTTTGTTACAAAATACAGTGAAAAGTGTTGAATAGTGTGGCCACACAGAAAAATAAACCAGAAGAGATAGCAAGGACTGCAGATGCTGGAGTCAGAGATAACACAGTGTGGAGCTGGAGGAACACAGCAGGTCAGGCAGCATCAGAGGAGCGGGAAAGCTGACCCTTCTTCAGAAAAATACCGAAAACCAAAACATAGAACACAAAGGCAGAAAAATAAAGATATGAAGAAAATGTGTTCATCTTTACAGTCCTTCTTGTTAAGTGCTCTGCCATGATGGCCAGGCACGAGTACCCTTCATCACAACGCCACTGCCATCCTGCCTCCACCGATGCCCTTGCCACTATGAGTCCTGGCTGGACCTCTTCAATGCGGACACCGCCGATACTGCCTGGTACCGCAATGGCCCAAACTCACCTCCACCATCAACTCCGCGCCAGAAGCACAGGAACCCCAACTCACCACCACAGCAGCAGCTGCCATGAGTCGGCACTAGGGCCTTCTCGTCGGTGGGGAAACCAGACCCGCCTCTGACACTGCTACCGCGATTCTGCTGTGGGCCCCACTCGTGTCTGCGCTGGGCCCACTCACCGACCCCCGATGGCGTAGCTGCGACTGAGCTCTTCAACAAGAGGTCAGTAAAATAAAAGGCAAAATTCAAAAGAAACGAGAAAAGGACAAGAAAGAAACAAGAAGAGAGAGAGAGAGGGAGAGAAATGAAAGAAACAAGAAGAAAATTGAACGGAGAGGATGAGCTCCAGGCTGACAAAGCCCTACTACACCTCCATCTCACTGGAATTTGAAGTAAGCTTTGACATTTTGGGGGTGAATGCCTGGGCCAGGGGCAGAGAAGGGATCATGAAAGGGGGGAGTGTGGCGGGAGGAGAAGGAGAAAACAGTAGCAAGCCATTCCAAGAGTAAGGAGCAGAGATCGACAAGACAGAGGCGAGGATACTTAGAATCCAAAGTGAGTGATCGAATAATGATGTCTGCAGGATATATTTGAGAATGGGTAGGAAATTAGCTGAGGAGGGTTGAAAGGAAAACTGCTGCTTGTTAGAGAGATTAGGTCAGGATGTGGGGGGAAGTGGGGGAAGGTTGAGGACGCAGGGAAAGCATTGCCCCAGGACACAATTCAGATCATTGCTGTTTCAAATCGACAGTAATGACTTCAATTCACCAAACTGAGGGGAAATTTTTGCAGATAGCATCAGAACAGAGGTCTTGTACCTTGCGGATTGCTGGGCCCTATAAGTTTGGTTTCTCTACAGACTGGTTGAGTAGACAAAATCTCTTCAAGTTTAGACTTCAAAGTAACACTATTTCAACGTTAACACTAAATGTAGCTCCCAGTCAGGGAAGCAGGTTTAATTTTATGGTGGCTCAAAGCGCCAGGGAGCCAGGTTTGATTCCAGCCTCGGGTGACTGTCTGTGTGGAGTTTGCAGATTACTCCCTGTGTCTGCATGGGTTTCCTCTGGTTTCTTCCCACAGTCCAAAGACGTGCAGGTTTGGATGATCGGCCATGCTAAATTGACCTGTGGTGTCCTGGGATGTGCAGGTTAGGTGGATTAGCCATGGGAAATATGGGATTATGGGGATAGGGCGGGGGGGTGGTGGGGTCTGGGTCTGGGTGGGATGCTGTTTGAAGGGTTAGTGCAGGCTTAATGGGCCGAATGACCTCTTTCTGCAGTTTAGGGAGTCTGTGGCTTTAAATGTTGCTGCACATGGTAATAGTAGATAGACCTTGACCTGACATATAGTTAAATTACTTAAAGCATAATCTACATTTGTACGTACATTTCCCTGTGCTCTCAAAACTCTCTCTCATTCTGGACTAACCTAACTCCACCCACTCTGTGCAATTTACACTCAGGATGGTATAGTTCTGTGACGTCATTGCAGGGGTGCTCCAGGGTCCCAATCACTTCACACAACAAGATGCAACAGAGGAATTCAAAGGAGCATATCATATGGCACAGAATGAGTACGACAGAAGAAATGAAGAAGTGGGGTGGCTGATAACTATTGGCACCAACAGCCGTCCTGTGAACGAATTAAAGTAAAATGAAGAATTAAAATATATCAGTGCAGAAGAATATGAAGTATTTCACATAGGAAAGTCAAAATGGGTGATGAATACTTCGAAATAGTTTAGAGGGAAGCCGAAACAGTCTTAAAGTCCAGGCAGACCAGGGGCTGTGCACCAGAAAGTGGGTTCTAATTCAAAATGTTTCTAGCGAAAATAGTCCTCTCATTAAACTTAAGATTTACTGAAATTTCTTCCTCCTCAAAAAAGTCTTTCTCCAACTGTCTCTGCCCGTTAAGCTCTCCTTCAAACACACCTTTAAAGTGATGTGAGCCACACTTAGTCCCGCGTCACAAAGCTCCATTCTTGAAGACAAGCTCCCACCGAGGGAGCATCACACTGTCAGAGGTGACGTTTGCCAGAGCAGATATCAAACTAAAATAATGTCCGTTGATAGATTTACTAGATCCCACAGCACTGCTTTAATGAAGACCATGGGAATTCTTCTTAGCATCCATACTGGTAGAAACCGGTCTGAGTCATTTTCTCATTTGTGGGATCTTGCTGTGCACACGTTGGTGACCACATTTCCTGTTTTGCATCAGCTGGACTTCAGAAAATGCACCTGGCTGGCTGTAAGTGGTTTTGAGACATTCCAAGGTTGTGCAAGGCGCTATGTAGATGCAAGTCTTTCTTTCTGAAAGGGAGATTTTGGTTAGCTCTCTTCGTTTTCAGCCTCGTCAAAGGCGTTGGAAACTTTGTCCACATTGCAAAGTGTTATACAGATGCAGTTTTGTGCAGCTGTTGATAATGACGAATGGGTGCAGCGATCCTGTACTCTACAATTTAAAATGGACGTTTCACGGTCTTCTCCAATTTGCCAGTGATTTGAAAAGCCACACGCTAAGTTTGTGTGTTCGTCACACATTAACAATGTGAGTCATTGACCTAGGGTCTTTGAGAAATCAAGAGTTACTGAAAATGCTCAATTACGTTAGGACTATTCTGGCCCTTGATGAGAAGATTGCTCGTTCACCACATTGTCAAGTCTCAAATTTACCTCGTTCGGTATTATCAGGACTAAAAAAAAAATCAATCAAATATCTAATGCCACATTTGCACAATTTCCTGGATAATTTCTAAACTATTATTGGTTTAAATTAACTCCGATGCCGATCAGACCGAGCAGCTTTTAAACTTCCAATAACAACACAGGGTAATTATAATCATTTCTATCATAAACACAGTTTTATCACTGTTTATCAAAAACGACAAGGTTTAAACACGTAGAAAGATTTTGGTTTGTTGCCTGTTCTACCCTGAGAGAGGCTCTGGGAGAGGGCTGCAGATGATGCTAACCTCCAGGGCCTAGGTTAATACCACTCGGTCTTAATTCCACTCGGGTGTTGGGCAAATTCACACCCAAATATCCCCAGAGCAAACGGAAAACTCAGTGTAGGAGCAAATTACGGCAGATGCTGGAATCTGTGCTGAAAACAATCAATGCTGGAGATCACAGTGGGTCATGCAGCATCCATGGAGAGAGAGCAAGCTAACGTTTCGAGTCTGGATGACTCTTCATCTGAGCTGAAGGGAGGCGGGGAGGGGACAGAATCCATGTTATAGTTAGTAAGAACTGTGGATGCTGGAGTCAGAGATAACGCACTGTGTTTTTGTTGCTTTGGGAGGGGATGTGACGGCAAAGGAGCTTAACCGAACTCGTCCTTCCCCTTGATAACAAGGTGTGGAGCTGGATGAACACATCAGGTTAAGCAGCATCACAGGAGCAGGAAAGCTTGATGTTTCGGGCCTAG
>JAHRHZ010000273.1:16290741-16309380 GCA_024137785.1 Ginglymostoma cirratum | reverse complement strand
ATTTCTGATGAAGGGTCTAGGCCCGAAACGTCAAGCTTTCCTGCTCCTGTGATGCTGCTTGGCCTGCTGTGTTCATCCAGCTCCACACCTTGTTATCTCGGATTCTCCAGCATCTGCAGTACCTATTATCTCGTCCTTGCCCTTAACAACTTTTCCTTCAACTCCTTCCACTTCCTACAGACTAAGGGGGTGCCATGGGAACCCACATGCCTGACCACCTCGAAACCGACATCTATTTCAAGCCCACCGACCCCCACAGCTACCTGGACTACACCTCCTCTCACTCACATACCTGCAAGAATGCGATCCCCTACTCCCAATTCTTCCACGTCCGCTGCATCTGCTCCCAAGATGGGGTGTTCCACTCCTGAACATCCCACCTGTCCTTGTATTTCAAGGACTGTAACTTCCCGCCCACAGTGGTAGAAAACGCTCTCGACTGCATCTCTTGTGTTTCCTACATCTCAGCCCTCACATTCCCTCCCCACAAGAAAAACAAAGATAGAATCCCCCTTGTCCTCACGTATCACCCCACTAACCTCTGCATCCAACGTATCATTCTCTGCCACTTCCACCACCTGCAATCTGACCCCACTACCAAGGATATATTTCCCTCCCCACCCCTATCTGCCTTCCAGAAGGACTGCTCTCTCCACGAATCCCTCGTCTGCTCCACAATCCCCACTAGCCCCATCACCCCGACACCTTTCCCTGCAACTGCAGGAAGTGCTACACCTGCCCCTACACCTCCCCCTTACCTCCATACAAGGACCCAAAAAACCCTTCCACGTCAGACAGATGTTCAGCTGCACATCCACTAATGTGGTATATTGTATCCGCTGCGCCTGATGTGGCCTCCTCTACATCGGTGAGACCAAGCGGAGGCTTGGAGACCGCTTTGTACAGCACCTACAAATGACAACACCTTCCGATCGCGAACCACTTCAACTCCCCCTCCCACTCCATCCTGTCCATTCTGGACCTCCTCCAGTGTCACAATGACACCACCTGCAGCACCTCATATTCCGCCTTGGGAGCCTACAGCCCAAACGGTCTCAATGTGGACTTTACCGGTTTCAAAATCTTCCCAGCCCTGACCTCATCCCATGACCATCCCTCCCTCTCATCCCCGCCTCCTGGACCTGATACAACCTGTTCGTCTTCTCACCCATCTATCAGCTCCTCCCACCTCACTGACCAACCCCCACCACTGCCTACCTGCACTCACCTATCACCATCCCACCTACCTTCCCCAGCCCCACCCCTCCTCTCTTTATTTATTTCAGAGCTTCCTTCCCCCTCCCCCATTTCTGAAGAAGGATCCCGACCTGAAAAGTCGACTTTCCTGCTCCTCTGATGCTGCCTGGCCTGCTGTGCTCTTCCGGCTCCACACACAGTCCCACTGGGGTGGGGGAAGTTGGGAGAAGACATGAAAACAGAATGTAACAAGCTAAGAGAAAGGGAAGAAACTCAATGACATGGATGAGCAGAGAATGACAGTTTGTGGATGTGGTGCTGATCAAGCGGCTGCTTTGCCCTGGATGGTGTTAAGATTCTTGAGTGTTGTTAGGGCTGCACCCCTCTAGGCAAGTAGGCTTTGGGAGTCCAGAACTGATGTATCTCGATTTATGGCAGGTCCAGTTGAGTTTCTGGACAATGATAACTCCTAGGATGATGATAGTGAGGGATTCAATGATGGTTACACCACTGGATGGTATTGGGCCATGGCTAGATTGTCTCCTTTTGGAGATGATCACCTATTTGAAGTCAGACCAGGTAAAGGTGGCAGATTTCCTTCCTGAAAGGGCACTAATGAACCAAATAGGTTTTTATGACAACCATTGCTGGTTACATGGTCATTAATAGGCCAGCTTTTTATTGATTTCAAATTGCGTCATTTGCTTGGAATCGGATCTACATCCACAAATCATTAATCTGGGTTTATGAGCTACTAGTCCGGTGACATTATCCCTACACTACCACTTCTCTGGTTGCCTTCTTTCCATTTTTAATAACCAGGTAACCTACGTTAGACTGGTGCCTCTTTGGAGATACTTATTTTCCAACAGTGTAATGTAATTAACTTGTCTTCTTCTGCTATAACCCATTACCTTTTGACTGGTTGGACCAAAGGGTCTGTTTCCGTGCTGTCTGACTCTATGACTGTATATAATAAACCTTTCTCATACTCAACAGAGAGCAATATATCCACCGAAGGAAGATTCATCCAGAATGAGGCACCTGATACAGGTTTCTCTTCTAACACTTTCTAACTCTAAATGTAACTGGAAACACTTGGGCATTTTAACTGGAATCTCAGCTGGAATTGAGTGCATTATTGTCACCAAATACAAAGTGGGAACAACAGACTCATTACCCGCCTTTGCCTTTCCTCTAGTTAAGCTAAACAAACAACAGTGAGAGAAAAGCACAATGCCAGCAAATATTAAAGAATGTCCTGGGTCTCCGCCCAAGTGCTTCAGCTCACACTGGGCTCTGTCTCCCTTCAGGAAATTAAGACTGACCTTGGAAGGAGTACAGTGGAGATTCACCAGAATGCTACCAGAGTTACATTGTGCAGAAAGGCTGTGCTGTCTCTTCTTCCATTCTCTTGACGTCTCAAAGATTAAAGCAGTGATCTAATTGAAAATGTTTAAAATCATCAAAAGAGCTGAGGGAACAGATGAAAAAATATGTAATTCCTCTGGTGGGAAAGTCCAGAACAAGGAAGCATGATCCAATGTGGAACGGGCATTGCAAAGAGTATTTGATGCCGAGGCTGGAGTAAAAAGAAACATAAGACATAAATTAAAGTCCAGAATCTTATCTTGATAGGGTCAGCTGAAGCGAGTTAGAAGGAAGCTCATGACCATAGACACTGCCATGGACTTTTTGAATGAAATTATCTGTTTCTGAGCTGTGAACACTTTGTGAAAAATACACTTAGATGTGATTAAGTGATGGGACAGCACTAACTGAAACATGTGGAGTGTGTAATAGCTGCCCTAATAATGAAATTAGGATAATCAGTTGGACTTGGGGTCTTCTCTGCTTGCTAGAAGTGAGGATATCTGTATGGAATGGCTCACTTTCTGCAAACAAAAGGAATATGTTCAAGCCTTGCACATTTTAAAAAAATTACCCAGGAGTTTGTGGAGTCAGTCCACCCCTGTTGATTTCCTTGACTCTCTACAGGTGGAACATTCCATGAGTCCACGTTAGAGTCGACCAGACAGTCATTGAGTTTACGCTCATTGTCATCTTTTGACTGTAACAGTCATTTACATAAAAAGAAACATGTTGCAATTAGAGGTCTGATATGTACTTCATTAGTACTTCAGAGTCTGATCTGTCGTCGTGGCAGATGAGTCTGTTGTTCCCACTTTGTAGTTGGTGACAGTAATACACTCAATTCCAGCTGAGATTTTCTTCTGAACTATTCACTGTTGTGAACATTTGAGATTTGGCTCTCCTGTATTTGTCCTGAATGAGTACAAGAGAGAAAGTTTTCGCAACATGTCTCTCTCTTCAGCAAGATTCAAGTTCTGTCACGGCAAGCAATTGTTTGTAAATGCGTTAAAATTCTTCGCTTGGTGTCATAACCTGAAGCAGATTTTGTAAGTGATATTTTCTGCTTCAGATTGTTAGGGACCATATTGCACCTTGATCACCGCAAATCACAGAATCCCGACAGTGTGGAAGCAGGCCATTCAGCCCATCCAATCCACACAGACTATCTGAAGAGCATCTCACCCAGCTCCACTCCCCAACCTTACTGCTGTAGCCTGGCATTTCCCATGGTTAATCTACCTAACCTGAACATCTTTGAACTGTCGGAGGAAACCGGAGCACCTGGAGGAAACCCATATGGGCACACGGAGAATGTGCAAACTCCACACAGACAGTCACCTGAGGATGGGATCAAACTTGGGTGCCTAGCGCTGTAAGGCAGCAGTGCTAACCACTGAGCTCCTGTGCAAGCCCAATGTCTAGGCAACTCATGGTGATAGAGACACAGAGCTAGCAGAAGACCTAGAACCTGAGAAAGATTCCCTTTCAAAATTGTTGTCAAAAAGTGAAAGAGCCCCACAGCGTGCCTCATTCAGAATTCTTTATTAGTCTACTCCAGACGCCAATGAAGGAAAATGACGACGTGCTTTTGTCAACACCTTTCGTGTAGTCAAGAAGAATAGGAATCTTGTTTCCCTTTCTTCTTAGGCAGTCTCTCTGGATTGAGGAAGACTTGCTCCCCGTTTGGTTCACTGGGTTCTGAGATAGTTGGTAAGTCTGATGTGTGATCTCCAGACTCTGCCACATGTGGGTGGTTGGGGATCGGGTGGAATTCCCTCTGACATGATGACAGATCAGACTCTGAAGGACTAATGAAGTACATATCAGACTTTTAATTGCAACATGCTTCTTTTTATGTAAAGGACTGTTATGGTCAAAAGATGACAATGAACATAAACTCAATGACTGTCTGGTCAACTCTAATGTGGACTCATGGAATGTTCCACCTGTAGAGATTCAAGGAAATTTCAAGCAGAAAAACCAAGAAGGTGGAGATAATGAGATACTGGCTAACCACTCCCTCCCCATCATCCCCACCCTCCCCATCCCTCTTCAACAGGAAGTCACAAAAAATATGGTGTTAAAAGCCATCAATAGCCCCTGGTCTGTGTGTGTTAGTGGTTTGACACACCATTGTATGTTTTAGCCCGCAGTGGGGGTCACAGATTGAGAGCTGTCATTTGAAAAACCCTAGCACTGCAGGTAACGAAGGGGAAAATGGAAATCTCTCACTCTGGATGCTGCTGGTCAGCTATTGACAAAAGAATTTCAGTCAAATCACACTATCCGGTCCGTTATGGTGAGTAGTATCATTTCTGGTTTTGATCTGTATGGGGAGAGGATGGAAGAAGCTGCCAAAGGAAGTGGTGGAGGCTGGTACAATCACAGCATTTAAAAGGCATCTGGATGGGTAAATGAAGAGGAAGGGTTGAGAGGGATATGGGTCAAATGCTGGCAAATGGGACTAGATTAATGTAGGGTATCTGGTCGGCATGGATGAATTGGACCGAAGGGTCTGTTTCCCTCCTGTACATCTCTATGACTCTATTTAGTCGGGAAGGAAGGGAGTGGATTCGCTTTTAAATTAAACTTGTTGCAAATAAGTGAGGGGTCCGTGTGAGTGAAGCAGAGGAGACAGTTCATCCCTCCTCACTCAGAAGCTGAACTATTTGGAGCATCCCATCTGGAACTATCATAAACTGGTGAACCACTCCTGAACAGGATTGAAAGATTTATTGTAACTTGCATTTTAGG
Organism: Ginglymostoma cirratum; assembly: GCA_024137785.1. Lineage (NCBI taxonomy): Eukaryota > Metazoa > Chordata > Chondrichthyes > Orectolobiformes > Ginglymostomatidae > Ginglymostoma > Ginglymostoma cirratum. The sequence goes on along the minus strand of JAHRHZ010000273.1, from coordinate 16,304,055 downwards.
GTAAATGATACAGCAAAATAGAGAGAAAAGTTTCAATTGTTGTCACAATCTGGTATCAGTATTTGACTGTTTTATAAATAAGAAGGAATAACTGAAAGACAGTCTATGTTCAAGATCTGTGTCTACCCCTCCTCTGTTGCCTTGCCCTCACCAGAGCTGGACTCTTCAAGCTAGGAATCATCAATCTTCAGGCATCATCTCTTCGTCATTGGGCCTACCACACTGATGCCGCTGCTGATGCTTGGTCCTGGGGTCAACCCACTTTCGCCCTGCAACCAGGAAGACCCCAGCTCCGCTACTGCCAGCACCTCATTAATAACAGGCAGTACCTGCTTTGGGCCTACCTCATCCACAACTAGGAGTCTCTGGCTCCACGGCTAGGGCCAGGCCGCCGCTTCATTGAGAGACCTGTTCCGGCCGTCTTCCTCCCAGATGCTGCCTTCTTGAAAGGTCCACTGAGACTTCCGCTGCATCCAATTGCCAGGAGGAGCTGTGTCAGCCACTGCCACTGCCTCTGACCATCAGAGGCTGTTGCTATTCCATGCATGGCCTGCTCGTGCTGCTATCCTGATGCTGCCGATTAACTGCAAAAATATTTAAACAAAGGAGAAACCACCAATAAACCTAAAGAAAAAAAGAGCCAAATTAAAAGAAAACAAAGAAAGCAGTTAGGACCGAATGGGCCCTGGACTCAAGAGCATGCATGCGGTCATGCTACTCCACTGCCACCTTGAGACTGGGACTCTGGTCTTAACCCCCTGACATCTCAGCTTGACCTGTCCCTCTGCACCAATGTCATAATGCACCAAAACTGTATTGCTCCACCAGCAACCACTCCCTCCACCACCGACGCTCAGTAGCAGCAGTGTGTACTATCTACAAGATGCACTGCAGAGATTCACCAAAGAGCCTTAGACAGCATCTTCCAAACCTACGGCCACTTCCATCTAGAAGGACAAGGGCAGCAGATACATGGGAACACCACCCCCTGCGAGTTCCCTTCCAAGCCACTCACCACCCTGTCTTGGAAATATGCCTTCACTGTCACTGGGTCCTCCCTGTCAGCATTGTGGATCTACCCACAACACATGGACCAAACTCCATTATATTCGGGAGAAATAAATGACAATGGAGTTGTTTGTCCCCATTGAGTGAGCTGTCTGTGGTGGTGAATGTTATCGATAGCCCACACCAATTATTTAGACAATGCCTGAGCACACATATCTGTTGGTTGTCAGACCTGTCAGTTTAAACACCTTGTTTCCGAAATAGGAACAAATGAACAGGTATAGGCCATTCAGGCCCTTGACCCCGTTCATCCATTCAATGAGATCATGGCTGATCTGTGACCTAATTCCATATACCTGCCTTTGCCCATATCCCTTAATACTTTTGTTTTACAAAAATTTATCTATCTCTGATTTAAAATTAACAATAGTTCTAGCACTCACTGCCATTTGTGGAGGAGAGTTCCAAACCTCTACCAAGCTTTGTGTGTTGAAGTGCTTCCTAACATCTCTCCTGAATGGTCTGGCCCTCATTCTCAGACTGTGCCCTTAGTTCTAGAATTCCTAAACTATGGAAATAGTTTATTGTTATTTACCCTGCCTTTTTCTGTTAATATCTTGAGGACTTTCATCAGGTCCCTCTTTAACCATCGATAGACAACCTTCCACCTCCCTCCTGTCAACTTTTTTTTGTGTGTGTTGTTTTGCTGTTTCTCTCTCAACTCACAACTTGCCTTATTCACCCATCGCCTGTCCTGACTGATTCCTGGTGAGACTTTATTATATTATTATATATATTGGTAATGTTCAGCCATGTTTGTAAATCTTTCCACAGCCACACCCTATCTATCTTCCCTTCTCTAACCCTACAACACTCTGCAATGTCTGTGCTCCTCCAATTCTGTGCCTTTCCCAATTTTCATACTTGTTTCATTGGCGCCAGTGTGTTCAGCGCATTTTCCATCAACTTCTCCCCTTCTCTGGCTTCCTTTATGATGCTGCTTAAGTTTTTGTCACAGCAAATAACACTGTATGTGGCTCAGTATCAACTTTTGCTTGATTATGTGCTCTGGGTCATTGTTACTCCAAGGTTTTAGCAAAGATCTGTAGGTTGGGTTGTGGGTGAGGTTGTTGACTTGCTCGCCGAGCTGGCTTGTTCTCGTTCAGACATTTCATCACCATGCTAGGTCACATCATCAGTGGAGCCTCCGATGAAGCGATGTTATTCTACTCTGCTTGGAATTTATACTGACCCGTCTGTTATGGTGAGTACCGTCATTTCTGGTTTCGATCTGTATGGCTTTGTATATGGGATCCAATTCTATGTGTTTGTTGATTGCATTACAGGTGGAGAACCATGCCTCTGGGAATTCCTGTGCGTGTCTATGTTTGGCTTGGGCTACTATGGTTACATTGTCCCAGTTAAACTGATGGCCTTCATTGTCCAAGTGTACCAGTATTAAGGAAAGTTTGTTGTGTCATTTTACTGCTGACTGATGTTTGTGTATTCTGATGGCTAGTTTCCTTCCTGTCTGTCCGATGTAATGTGTGTAGAGTCGTTGCATGGTATTTTGTAAACCACGTTGGTTCTGTATGTTGTGGGAATGGGGTCTTTAGTCATTGTAAGTGTTTGTCATAGAGTGGCTGTGGGCTTGTGGACCACCATGATTCCTAGTGGCCTTAGGGTCTTGTTGTCAGTTCTGATATGTTCCTGATGTAGGGCAGTGTGGTCAGTGTGTTAGGGCGTACTGTGTCCTCCTGTTGTTGTCTATTTAGTAGGCACCCGCAGATGAAGTTGTGGGGATATCAGTTCATAGCGAAGATTTTGTATAGGTGCTCTTCCTCTTTCCTGCGTAGTTCTGGCATGTTGCAGTGAGTGGTGGCCCATTTAAATAGTGTCCTAATACAGCTTTGTTTGTGGACGTGAGGTTTGGAACTCCCCATTGGCCAGACGCTCAACTCTGACATCCAGAAATGGAAGCTGATTACTGTTTTCTTCTTCTCTCATGAATTTAATGCAACGACTGCCACAACCATTACATCGGACAGACAGGAAGGAAACTCGCCATCAGAATACACGAACATCAGCTAGCAGCAAAACGATACGATGACCTCTCCCTAATATCAATACACTCAGTCAGTGAAGGGCATCAGTTTAACCGGAACAAGGTAACCATAGTAACCTAAGCCAAATACAGACACGCACGGGAATTCCTAGCTACAGGAAGCATGTTATTAACCTGGAAAGAGTGCAGAAGAAATTTACAAGGATGTTGCCAGGACTCAAGGGTCCAGTTACAGGAAGAGGTTAGGCAGGACATGTTCAGCAAGGTAGGACCTTTTTCTTTACAGCATAGGAGACTAAGGGGGGATCTTATAGAAGTGTATAAGATCATGAGCGGTATGGATAGCATGAATGCATTCAGTCTTTTTCCCCAGGGTTGGGGAATCGAGGACTAGAGGGCATCAGTTTAAGGTAAGAGGGGAACCTGACTTTTTCACACAGATGGTGATACGCATATGGAATGAGCTGCCACAGGAAGTGGTTGGGGCAGGTACGCTAACAACATTTAAAAGATATTTGGGCAAATACATGGATAGGAATGGTTTATAGGGAAATGGGCCAAGTGCAGGGAATGGATATTTCGGTCAGCATGGACCTGTTTGGGCTGAAGGGTCTGTCTCTGTGCTGTAGGACTCTATCACTCTATGAGGTTAAGTTAACTGGCAGATGAATGTGACTTTGGTTGAATGAGATGCTGAGAGACCATTTGGTATGTGGGATTAATGATATAAACATACCAAAGCATCTACTGGCTGAAGCCCAACTGGACTTCAAACAGACGCTAAAGCTGGCTTTATCAGTGGAATGTGCAGCAAGTGGGACATTGGAGTTACAGGGTATTCCAATAGAAGTGGAGGCTCTTGCTAGACTGACTGAGATTGAGAAGCAACCGCTTGGATGATGGCAATTGCATAGCATCACTCAGGACATATCCTGAAAAGAGGGATTCTGGGTCAGCCCAAAGCAAAACCCCAAAACAAAGCCAAGGCTCAGTCAAACAGCTAAAATTATTCTCCAGGATCTGGGTCAGTAAGCCATTATAGTTGCTGCTGGTATGTGGACTCGAGATAGCATAAGAGTCGCACTAGGCCTGGATTGAGTAAGAGAACTCACAGGCTGATATCCAGGAGAATGGACACCCTGGAAAGTCCATCTACATCTGGTTTGGAAGAGTTACACTGCTTAGCAACACCCAAATCAAAACCAAACAAAGTAAGCTCCTGGTTAAATGGTCACCCTGTTCCTGTGGAGGTCGATACTGGTGCCGCCATTTCAGAGATTGTGGAGCCAGTCTTTAACAAAATTTGCTCTGTATGCAAGACCTAAACTTTGTGCAGGGTTAGACTGGTTAGAATGAGAACCTATACCAGGGAACCTTCACAGGTTAAGGATACAACTTTGGCTCCATTCTGTTATAAGAAGCAGTGGGCTCAGTCACCACTAATTATAGTAAAATGCTCAGGCCGAAGCTTGATGGGGCGGAATTGGTTGAGAAAGATTCACCTTGATTGGCTCAATACATTTTGATTAGAAAATGGCTGACTGAGTGAAGTCCAAACTAAATTCCCGGGAGTTTTTCAGGAAGGTCTCGGGATGATCAAAGCTGCCAAGGCCACCTTGCGTTTTGACCAAGGAACAATTCCGTGATTCTGCAAGGCCTGCCCAATGTCATTTGCCTTACAGGCAAAAATAGAGGCAGAAATCAGAAGGCTGGAAAATGAAGGAATCATCAAATCAGACATAGTAGGAACTGCCGATGCTGGAGAATCTGAGCTAACAAGGTGTAGAGCTGGATGAACACAGTAGGCCAAGCAGCAACAGAGGTGCAGGAAAGCTAACGTTTCAGGCCTTGACCCTTCTTCAGAAAATGAATCATCAAATCAGTCCAGTTTGTGGAATGGGCAGCACCTGTTGTACCAATTATGAAGCCCGACGGATCAGTTCGCCTTTCTGGGAATTTAAAACAAACAGTAAACTGCTTTACACAGCTGGATAAATACCCAATCCCTCATATAGAGGATTTATAACAAAGCTGGCAGGGAGGCTGAACTTAGCAAAGCTGGACATGATCCATGTGTACTTGCAATTGCAGTTAGATGAGGATTCCCAGAACTATGCTATAACTAATGGACATTGAATAGTTCATCAATTTTACTAACACCTTTCAGTCCAACCTCAAATTCACCTGGACCATCTCTGATACGTCCCTCTCCTTCCTGGACCCTTCTGTCTCCATCTCTGGTGACCACGTCGAAACCGATATCTATTTCAAGCCCACCGTCTCCCACAGCTACCTGGACTATACCTCCTCTCACTCACCCTCCTGCAGGAATGTGATCACCTATTCCCAATTTCTCCGACTCCGCTGAGTCTGCTCCCAAGATGGGGCATTCCACTCCCGCACATCCCAGATGTCCTCGTTTTTCAAGAATCACAATGTCTCTGCTCCGGTGATCGAAAATGCTCTCGACTGCATCTATTGCGTTTCCTGCATCTCTGCCCTCACATCCCCTTCCAGCAACAAGAACAAGGACAGAGACCCCCTTGTCCTCACATATCACCCCACTAACCTCCGGATTCAACATATCATTCTCCAGCACCCCTGTCAACCACGATCCAACTCCACAACCAAAGATATATTTCCCTCCCCATCCTGATCTGCCTTCTGTAGGGTCCGCTCTCTCCGCGGCTACCTCATCTGCTCCACACTCCCCACTAGCCCCATCACCCCCGGCACCTTTCCATGCAACCGCAGGAAGTGCCACACCTGCCCCTACACCTCCCCCCTCACCTCCATCCAAGGCACAGAACAAACCTTCCACATTAGACAGGGGTTCAGCTGCGCATCCACTAATATGGTATATTGTATCCGCTGCTCCCGATGTGGCCTCCTCTACATCGGTGAGACCAAGTGGAGGCTTGGAGACTGCTTAGTAGAGTGCCTGCGCTCTGTTCGTGACAAACGACAACAGCTTCCAGTTGCAAACCACTTCAACGACCCCTCCCACTTATTTCCCAGCTCCCTCCCTCCTCCCCATTTCTGAGATGGATATGGCAGATGCTGTCGCTTTGGTGTCTTTGAAGCCTGAAGAAGGCAATGAATTTCTTCCGAGACGCTCCTGATGCAAGAGGTGAGCTACACGCCATTATGTTACACACCATCAGTATCAGGGGCAGATATGGAGGAATCTGACCCAGCGCTGAAATGGCCCAGGAGGAAATAGAGAAGAGAAGAATCAGCCTACGACCTCAGACTCGGGGTGGGGGGGTTGAGGAAGTGATTGTAATGGGATCAGCCGGGTAGTCCTCATAGAATATGACTTCCCTGATTGGGGCTGTTAATCTGGTCCCATCAGGGACCCCTGGCTGACAGGTATAAACAGGAATGTCAGGGGTCTGTTCACTCTTAAAGCAGGCTCTGAGGCAGCTGGATCAGTGTCAAGGACTCTCCACGTGTAAATAAAAGGTGACTTGGCGACAGGATATTGGCCTCAGTTGAGTTATTTCAGAGGGAAAGGACCACACTTACCTGCTCTGACCATTATGTGACTCCAGACCCACAACAATGTGGTTGACTATCAACTGCCCTCTGGGGAATTAAGAATAGGCAATAAATGCTGACCTAAGCCTGTGAATGAATTAAGGAACATTCCCCTTTGCCAATAGCCTTGAAGACCGACACAAATACTTTCTTACATGGCTCAGTATTGATCTTTTGTTTAATAATGACCTTGTCAGCTCAATTGGCTGAATGGCCAGGTTGTGATTCAGGGTAATGCAACCAGTGTGAGTGAGGTTACCATGAAGGGCTCTCTTTCTCAGCCTTTCCCCTCGTCTGAGGCATTGTGACCCTCAGGTAAACTACCACCAGTTGTCTGTCTCTCTCCAAATTGGAAGAGCAGACTTATGGGCCATTAAGACTATGATGACTTTACCTTTCACCTGTGTGACATGGTCCAAAGGGCACTACATTAATACAAGTTGTGGGATAGTTACACAGGCCGCCTTACAGAACTGGAAGTGTTAAAACTGTTGGACATTACATCAATGGATTGAGTGTGCATTATGCATGAGGCAAACTGCAAAAATGTCTCACAATAATTACACAATAAGACACCATTGATTTAGGTTTAGAATGTAGCCACAGGTCTATTAAGTTTTATTAGGACAAACAAACTGATTTATTGATTTATTTCTTTATTCTGGCAAACAGTTGTGACACAGTGAGTGAGCGAGTGCACAGCACAGGCAGCAAGAACTGTGCTGCTCCTTTCATTCAGAAGACTGAAGGTATACAACGGGCAGAGTGAACTCACTGTAAATGAGGACACACTGAATAAAGTGTTTAACACACCAGAGAACATAGGCATACAGGCCTGTGAGTTGGCGGGGGGGGGGGGCACTCAAGGGTGGCAAAGGTGAACTGCAGTGAAATGCCAGGCTCACTGGCAGGAGTATCGCAGTGCAGCATGGCAAAGCTCAGATCCTCGAATTAAAACTCCGTGGATGGGGCTTCTGGAGGTGAAAGGATCTCTTGGCTGTTGAGTGATGGTTGGGGAAGGGGGCTCACGGGTTAGCGGGAGTGGGTGGGGGCAGGGACATCAGCAGCAAAGGTTGGGGGGCGTGGGGGTTCATCAGACTCCTCAGTCCTATTGCTGGATCCCTTAATCAGGCACAGAGCCTTCGATGAGGGCCCACGCAAGAAAACCCTACTGTGGGGTTCGGTTCAAGGGTCTCCATATAGCACCCAACTCTTAGGTGGACATGATACAAGGTTTCAATTGGCAGCAATGGTAGGGGTGTCACCAGATTCCTCACCCACTATCCTCCTGAATGAATAAATGCTTAAATTTAGAAGAATGAGGGGGGATCTAATAGAAACATATAAAATTTTAAAGGGAATGGATTAAATAGTAGCAGGGAGGTTGGTTACACTGGTGGGTGAAACTAGAACGAGGGGGCACAGACTCAGAATAAGGGGGAGCAGATTTAGCACTGAATTGAGGAGGAACTTCTTCACCCAAAGGGTTGTGAATCTGTGGAATTCCCTGCCCAGTGAAGCAGTTGAGGCTACCTCGTTGAATGTTTATAAGGCAAAGATAGATTTTTGAACAGTAAAGGCAATTAAGGGTTATGGTGAGAGGGTGGGTAAGTGGAGCTGAGTCCATGAAAAGACCAACCATGATCTTATTAAATGGTAGGGCAGGCTTGAGGGGCCGGATGGCCTACTCCTGCTCCTAGTTCTTATGTTCTTATGTTCACATACCCCAGTTACTGACGCATCAGGGAGGGGATAGACATTCTGGGGCATAGATAAGGGCATTGGTAAGCATCCTTTCCGGAAGGGCAGGGCATTTCAAAACTAGGGGGCAGATTTTTGAGGTGAGAGGAGAAAGATTTGAAAAGGACATGAGGAGCAACATTTTCACGCAGAGGACGGTGCGTGTATGGAATGAACTGCCAGGGGAAGTGGTGGAAGCAGGTACAGTTACAACATTTTAAAAAATTGGCTAAGTACATGAATAGGAGGGATGTGGGCCAGGCGCAGGCAGGTGGGACTAGTTCAGTTTGGGAACATGGTCAGCATGGACTGGTTGGGCTGTATGATTCGATGACTATTCTGCTTTGTGAGTGCGTAACCCTAATACAGCAGAGAGGGACAAGCTGGGATTTATGAGGTTGTCACCAGGAATTGAGGATGTTATTTATGAGGAAGGCTTTGGGCTGTTTATTTTGAAATGGAGAAGACTGAGGGGAGATTTAATTGAAGTGTTCCAAATAATGAGCAGTCTCATAAAAGTGGAAAGGAAGGAACCATTTCCTCGGACAGGGAGGTCAATAAGCAGGGCACGGAGATTTATAGCTTTTGGCAGAGGGACAAGAAAGGAGCTGGGGAGGAATGTTTCACCTGGGAGGGGGAGGATGGGATCTGGAACACAGTCTGAAAGTGTGATAGAGGTGGAAAATTTCTGAGCAATTTTAGTGAACCCATGGATATGGACATGAGTTACTGTGACCTACAGAATTGTTGGTCATCTTTTGGAAAATAATGTTATCGGCTGGATAACATTTTGGCATAGCATGATGGGCTGAACATGATGGGCAGAATGGCCTGCCTGAGTGCCACAAATCTCTTTTTATGATTCAAAGCCTGGTGTTCCTGTCCTTCACTATTTGATCTCATATTCGCTCCGATTCATTCACTGAAACAGTGATGTCAATAGTCACCCTTATGAAGAGTCGAATATAAGGTGGCAAAATCAGAGAGAGGTTAAGCTCTCTTATGATACTCAGGGGCACACGGTGGCTCAGTGTTTAGCACTGCTGCCTCATAGCACTAGAGACCGGGGTTTGATTCCAGCCTCGGGTGACTGTCTGTGTGGAGTTTGCACATGCTCCCTGTGTCTGTGTGAGTTTCCTCCGTGTGCTCCAGTTTCCTCCAAAGATATGCAGGCTAGGTGGATTGGCTGTGCTAAATTGTCCATAGTGTCCAAGGGTGTGTAGGTTTGATGTGTTAGCCATGGGAAATATAGGGTAGGGGGTTGGGTCTGTGTGTGATGCGCTTCAGAGGGCTGGCGTATGCTTGTTGGGCCGAATGGCCTGTTTCCACACTGTATGTATTCTACGGCAATGCTGCTGTTATCTAAAGTAGTGCAGTTCTGATGTAGCGTGAGATGGGGGTAATATTGTGGGGCTCCATGTCCAGTGCATGATGCATGACCTCAATAACAGTGAGTGTTGAACTGATAAACTGTTGAACTGAGTTCACATGCTACAGGCACCATCTTTGCTATGGTCAGCCCATTTGCGAGCTGATGAACTGAAACCCTGTGTCTTCACAAGGTTTACTGTAATTATATCCTCCTGCCTGTAGAGGGGCTAATGCCTCCAGCTGAGATGGAAGGAGGGTCATCAGAGTAGCTCCATTCTAAATGTGACACTGGGATTTGTATGAAGTTCACATTGACTTGTACTTCCTCTTGTTGCTCTCCTCCTTGTTCTGCTTCTTCTTTCTCTCATTAGCCTTTGGTCAACAAAATGCTGGCTGGTCACCCTTCTCCTCTTCTTCCCATCAGGCACCCATTCCTGATCTCATCCTCTTGTTTCTAATAGGATGGAGGTGCCGGTGTTGGATTGGGGTGGATGAGGTCAGGCGTTTCATGACTTCTCCTGACGATGGAACAGCGCTCCGAAAGCTTGGGATTTCAAATAACCTGGTGCCATGTGATTTCTGACTCTGTTTTTAATGACCAGGCAGGTTTAGAGGGGGATATGTGGAAAAACTTTTCCGCCTGGAGAGTGGTGGGAATCTGGAACTCACTGCCTGGAAGGATGGTCGAGACAGAAACCCCAATAACATTGAAGAAGCATTTGGATATGCATTTGCGATGCCAAAGCACACAAGGCTATGGGCCAAGTGCTGAAAGATGGGAGATAACAAGGTGTGGGGCTGGATGAACACTGCAGGTCAAGCAGCATCATAGGAGCAGGAAAACTCGACGGTTCGGGCCTAGGCCCTTCATCAGAAATGGGGAGGGGATTTGGATTGAATTCGCATTAATGTCACATCTACTCAAATGAATACAGGACAAAGTTTACTGTCGATGCATTGCAGCACCATCTTAGGTATCAAGGTGCTTAAGATCAAATTCTTAGGAAACAAACAAAAACTAGAAAATTAAAGAAATAAAGGGTCCAACGTTACAGGAATAGGTGAGAAAAATAAAGATGTAAAAAGTTCAGGATCTCAGTCTTTCTGTACCCAGCCTGAAGGGAGACCCCTACAAACCCCACTTCCCACCCCCAACGCCTGCACCGGACCCATCAACATAGGAGTTGCCCCACTTTAGGTTGCCATCCCTTCGCAGCTCGGCCCACTTTCCTGACACCACCGAACCCACACTCGTCCCGTAACCAGGATTCCCCTGTTCTGCTGCCAGGCCAGGGCACGATTCTCGCTTCCCCTGCAAGTGTCACCCAGCCAGCGCCACCATCTTGAATAGTTCATTGCCCCCGTCCCCCACTGTCCTTCACCGTCCTCCGCCGTACCCCACCATCCCCCACCGTCCCCCATCTCTGGAGGAGCTTTACTACTGCCGCCACAGGCCCCGAACACCGGGAGAATGACATTACTGCTGCCACAGGGTCCGAACACTGGGAGAACGATATTACTGCTGCCACAGGCCCCAAACACCGGGAGAACGACATTACTGCCGCCACAGGCCCCGAACACTGGGAGAACAACATTACTGCCGCCACAGGCCCCGAACACTGGGAGAACAACATTACTGCTGCTATCACAGGCCCCGAACACCGGGAGAATGATTTTACTGCCACCGCAGGCCCCGAACACCGGGAGAACGACATTACTGCTGCCACCACAGGCCCCGAACACCGGGAGAATGCCATTACTGCCGCCACAGGCCCCAAACACCGGGAGAACGATATTACTGTCGCCACAGGCCCCGAACACCGGGAGAACGACATTACTGCTGCCACCACAGGCCCTGAACACCGGGAGAATGCCATTACTGCCGCCATAGGCCCCGAACACCGGGAGAACGATATTACTGTAGCCGCAGGCCCCGAACACCGGGAGAACGACATTACTGCTGCCGCCACAGGCCCCGAACACCGGGAGAATGCCATTACTGCCGCCACAGGCCCCTGGAATGGTGAGAGAAAGTCCTCGCTCCTGCTGCCTCCGACCGCCGGGAGAAGCCACGTCAGCCACTCTGCACACGGCTTGCTCTTGCTGCTGCAACGTTACAGCCGACCTACCCCCAACAGAAAAGAATAAAAAAAAAGACCAAAAGGAAAGGAAAAATAAAGTGAAAGAGCAGAAGCGAAAGTAAAACAAAAGAAGGAAAGGCAGATAGGTGTGAATGGGTTCCGGGCAACAGCCTACACACTGCCCTGTTATTCTGACACCATTTGCACCAGAAGAATATGTGCTTATTTTAGACTAGAATGGACTCAATGTTGAAGGGTCTCTTTCTGTGCTGTACGATCCTAATTTGCTACTCAAAGTGTACCATGCTTTCGGCCCAAATGCCTTAAGAATAAGACGCTGCAGTGACAGGTCAAAAAACAGAAATGGAGCTAAATCCCGCATGCTGGGCCTTCACCATCTCAGGGCACATCCTGCCCTGCACTGCCTGATGATCTGAAAGTTGAGAATCAGCCTTTTCGGTCCCATTGAAGATCCGCTTCGCAAATGTGTGACCCTGAATGGATGTTCTGCTTGAACTGAGAGACAGCAGCTGATGAACAAGCCCAATCAGGACAGCATGGCATGAATCTGTGATGATCCCTGTAGCCAAATAGCTCTGTCCATGAAGAATGACGTGTGTGGAGGAGTGTGCGGGAAATGGCTTTCCCTTGAAAACCAATCTCTGGAGGAGAATGGAAGGGAAAGAAGTTTGACTCTTTCACAATATTCTGTGGCATTTCACCTGCAATCACGAAACTGCGGCAGGATAATAGCAGGAAATAAAACACAACCTCAGCTAATCAGTGGGCAGGCCTCATTTCTGCTGGAGGTACAAATACAAACAAAATAACAGGCGCAGCCCCATTGGGACATCAGCCATGATTCGGGGGAGCATAACCTTTCTGCATTGGTGCAATAACCCCTAGAAGCGAAAGCATTGAATATGTGCTGAAAAAGGCACACATCGACACAAAATGGGTACACAGCAACTCCGGGAAAGTCAATAAAACTCACCACAACTCAGCGACTGCAGGAAATGGCTTAATGACCTGAACACAAACCGTGAAAAAGACGGGGCCCCCTAATTAAACACCGCAGACCAAAGGGGAAGGCTAAGCTACATAACTAAATACCTGCAGGTTCCCAACTGAAAGAGACTTGATTGCAAAGGTCTTTGTGATTAAGAAGTTGAACTGCTCCACTCAGCCCTCAAAGTACTGATGGTATATTCAATATATGGAAGTATAAAATACACACTCTCTCTCTCACACGCACACACACACACTCACACACTCACTCTCTCTCTCTCTCTCACACACACACACTCACACACTCTCTCTCACACACACACTCACACTCTCTCTCTCTCACACACACACACTCACACACTCACACACACTCTCTCTCACACACACACACTCACACACTCTCTCTCTCACACGCACACACACTCACACACACACTCTCTCTCTCACACGCACACACACACACACACTCACTCTCTCTCTCTCACACACACACTCACTCTC
>JAHRHZ010000273.1:16205645-16280741 GCA_024137785.1 Ginglymostoma cirratum | reverse complement strand
GCTGTATTCATCCAGCCCCATGCTTGTTATCAAGGATGGCAGATTCCTTCCCTAAAGGACATTAGTGAACCAGATGGGTCTTTCCCCAACAATCAACAATGGATTCATGGTCATCATTAGGTTCTTAATTCCAGGTATTTCTATTGAATTCAAATTCCATCGTCTGCCATCGCAGTTTTCGAACCCAGGTCCCCAGAACATTAGCTGGGTCTCTGGGTTAACAGTCCAGCGACAATATCACTAGGCCATTGCCTTCCCAGTGTAGGTAGTCATGTATTTTTGACAGTATGGACTTGATGGGCTGAAGGGCCTGTTCTGTACGCTATGGTTCTGTGAACTGGAGTTCCAAAGAATCTTTAGACTTGAAACATTAGCTCTATTTTTCTCTCTACAGATGCGGCCAAACCTATTGAATTTCATATTTCCAGCATCCACAGTATTTATTTAAGATTTTTATGTTTGCTTGCCGGAGCAGGGTCACATGAGGGCATGTAGGAAACATTTGCCCTGGTACTGTTATGTCAGTGAATATTACTCCATAAACTGCGGTTATGTAGATCACTTTTCTTCTGTAACAATCAAAGAACAGTCCAGCACAGCAACAGGCCTTTGGGCCCACCAAGTCTACGCTGACACTTGACACCTTTCCTAACTGAAGGCTTTTTGCTTCCGTACAATCTGTATCCCTCTATTCCCTGCTTGTTCATATATCTGTCAAGATATCTCTTAAATGTTGCTAGAAGGTGTGGAGCTGGATGAACACAGCAGCCCAAGCAGCATCAGAGGAGCAGGAAGGCTGATGTTTCGGGTTCTGATGAAGGGTCTAGGCCCGAAATGTCAGCCTTCCTGCTCCTCTGATGCTGCTTGGCCTGCTGTGTTCATCAAGCTCTACACCTTGTTATCTCAGATTCTCCAGCATCAGCAGTTCCTACTGTCTCTTAAATGTTGCTATTGTATCTGCTTCTACCACCCCCTCTGGCAGCACATTCCAGGCACCTACCACCCTCTGTGTAAAAAACCTCCACCATTCCCTGGGGTCGAATATACAAAAAACTAGCGATGATCTGAGAGAAGGAATTCCTTTTTATCTCAGTCTTAAAAATGGGAAGATCCTTACTCTGAGACAGTGCCAATCCCACGCCTACCACGTTCCTCTACAAAAGAAATGTCCTTTCAGCATCCATGTTGCCACAATTCTCTCAGATCCATTGAATCCCTGCAGCGTGGAAACAGGCCCTTCGGCCCAACAAGTCCACACCAATCTTCAGAGAATCCCACCCAGACCCATCCCCCTATAACCCACATCCCTGAACACTATGGGCAATTTAGCATGGCCAATCCACCCAGCCTGCACATCTTTGGACTGTGAGAGGAAACCCACACAGACACGGGGAGAATGTGCAAACTCCACACAGACAGTTGCCCGAGGGTGGAATCAAACCCAGGCCCCTGGCGCTGTGAGGCAGCAGTGTTAACAACTGAGATAACAAGGTGTGGAGCTGGATGAACACAGCAGGCTAAGCAGCATCATAGGAGCAGGAAAGCTTGACATTTTGGGCCTTGTTATCTCGGATTCTCCAGCATCTGCAGTACCTATTATCTCTGAGACAGTGTTAACAACTGAGCCACTGCACCGCCCAATCATTTCTCATTTTCCTACAGAGATAATGAAGGTGGAAATGCAGATGCAGGACAAACAATGTGTGGAAATTTTGGGGCATCGCAGTTGCTGAGAAGTTAGAATTGGTCATTGAAAGTTACTTAATTTACATGACGTGAAACTTCCAAAGCACTCCATTCCACTTAGCCGCGTATTCACAATGCATGCGTCAGATGACTCACTGAATCAAATCACAACTGTTTCACAATGGTGCATAAAATACAGCACATTTGTGGCTTTACTCACAGAGGATGGAAATCAAACTCCAATTCAAATGCACCTTAATTGCATCCAAGTTTCGCATTCAAAAGGTGATGCTAAATCACCAGTGGGCTTATGTTAATCATGTTATGTCACCTTTACTGCTAGCTTAATTGGTCATTTTCAGGCTGGGTGGTCAATCTGAATGACTGTGATTTATCCACAGTCGAAGGGATGACTTAATGTTAGCGATAATCAAACTAGCTCCAGTGTCCCCGACATAATTCAGGGCCAACCACAAATAAAATACATGTGTAGTTTATTCAGACTGGAAAATTTCCATGCTAAACTCCAAAATGAGTGTCAGTTCTGGCGAGACATGGGCCTTCAACCAATCTATAATCAAATTCTTTACGCTTTTGTTGACTACCACTTGACTGGCTTTTATTGCAAGAGGAATTGAATGTAGAGGTAATGAAGTGTTGCTGCAGGATTTTTGTTAGACTGTGTCTGGGGTGCTCTGTACAGCTTTGATCTCCTTATGAGAAAGCATACAATTGCATGAGAATTCCACAGCTCAAAATAGGTTCAATTCAACTGCTTCATGGGATGGGAGTGTTTCTCTTGTGAGGAAATATTGAGCCGATATCCACTGGAGTTTAGAAGAATGAAAGGAGATCTTATTGACTCTTAGAAGATCACCAAGGAACTGGGGAGTCGGGAACGAGGGGATGTAGTTTAAAAATATGGGCACTTCCATTTAAGGCTGGGATGGGGAGAAGCGTAAGTAAATTGCTGCTCATCAGGAAAGAGCGTTTGTGGCTTTGAGGAGGGAGGAGGTAAAAGGTCATGCGTTACACTTCCTGCGATTGCATGGAAGTTGCAACGGGAGGGGAAGAAGGTTTTGGGGATGGTTAACATTGAGACCTTTGTGTTGTGGAGGGAACGTTCCCTTCAGAGACTGAGGGGAGGGGGAGATGTATTCGGCGACGGAATCCTGCTCGATGTGGTGGAAATGACAGCGGATGATCCTTTGAATGCAGAGACCAGTGGAGTGGAAAGTGAGGACAAGGGGACGTTTATCATTGTTCTGGGGCTGGGGAAGGAGGGGATGATGGCAGAGTGTGGGAAATGGGGTGACACGGTTGAGGGTCCTGTCCACCACAATGGGGGTGGAACCCTTTGTTGAATCGAAGAAAGAGACTTCAGAAGCACCATTGCCAAGGGCAACATTTTCAGAACAAATGTGGTGGACATGGGACTCTAGACTAATGGATGTTTATAGCACAGAAGCTCTTTGTGTCCACTGTGGGTAACAGGTCATGACTCACTGATGCCCTTATACAGTTCTTGATTCATAACCCTCGAGGCTATGGCGACACAAACAACTATCTAAAATACCTCATCAATGTTTTGACAATTTCTAACACAATCTCACTTTCAGTCAGTCAGTCTCAGAGATCCACCACCCTATGGGTGAAAAATATTTTCCACAAGTCTCCTCTTAGCTTTCTACCTCATCTTAAACCTGTTCCTTTGGTTATTGATGTATACTCATGGGAAAAGTGCCTTCCTGAAAAACTACTGATGTCACTCATAATATTATAGGCTTTTATCTTGACCCCTTTTGACCTTTACATGGCCAAGGAAAACAGCCCAGATTTTCCAATCTTGCCTCATGCCTCAGACCCTCCAGCCCAGACAACATCCCAACATCCTGATTAATCTCCACTACACCCTCTGTCATATCTTCCCTCTACTGTGGTGTCAGGACTTGACGCTGTTTTCCAGTTGTGGCCCAACTGGTGTTCTATACCATTCTGGCATAACTTTCCAGTTCTTGTTTTCGATGCCTCTTCTGATAAAGGCAAATGTTGTTATTTTCCTTCTTAACCAATGTCCCTGTGTTCTTCAATACTTTCTATGATCCTACCATTCAAAGTGTAAACCCTTGCTTTGTTAGCCCTCCCTGAACTGTATCACCTCACACTTTTCCATAGAATCGTGGAAACCCTATAGTGCAGAAAGAGACCATTCAACCCATTGAGCCCACACTGGCCCTCTGAAGAGCATCCCACCCAGACCCACCCTCCGACCCTAATCCTGTAACCCTGCATTTCCCATGGCTAGCCCACCTAGCCCTGGACACTACGGGCAATTTAGCACGTCCAATCCACCTAGCTTGCACATCTTTGGACTGTGGGAGGAAACTCGAGCATCCAGAGGAAACCCACGCAGACGCAGGAGAATGTGCAACCTCCACACAGAGAGTCGCCTGAGGCTGGAATTGAATCTGGGTTCCTAGTGCTGTGCGGAAAAATTTCATTTGCTACTGCTCCACCCAGCTGACTAGTCCATCAATCTCCTCCTACAGCCTATAGGCTACGAATTTCTTGATCGTACCCCCAACATTAAAGTCCAATTCATTAACGTACACCAGCAAGGGCCACAGCTCCGAGAACTGCAGGGAATTGGAAGCAAAATTTGGGCAGGCAAATTGCGGAGATGCTTATCCGACATTACCCAATTCACAGCGTCAGCTATAAAATCAGGGGGCACCTCCTTTGGATATCTGGGAGGGAACAGACAGCTCGGGGAACCGACTGACCCACAGGAGAATGAAATGTCAACTTCAGTCTTTACCTCAAAGTGTCACGTGTATTTTTTCCCCTCCATTAGCTGTGTTAATAAGTTCCTTTCTACATGACTTGAATTACATTTACAATATTTTTCTAATTTTACATGTGAATGCTTCTCACTCGAAAAAAAGTTATATTGAAGAATAGGCTCCATTTCATATTCCCTGAAATTTAAAAAAATAAAATTCCTACCTCACGGTAGAATACAATCCCATCTTTAATTCACGGCAGGGTGTGCATTGTTAGTGACACCCACCAATGACCTTGTAAGAGCAGAGCCCTTTCAGTTATTGTATTTAAGTTTTATTTTTCTTTACAAGTGGAGCTTCAAAGCTGCCAGGAAGAATATGTAACAGTCTGGGAACAATCCTCAAGACACCTGTATCCTTCTCCTTTGTCCCCCAAGCAGCTTCTATTTTGTTCAAGGTGACCATTACATTTTCATATTGGCCAAAGCCACCAACTCAATTTCCTGACAAGCTCCCTTGGGTCCCCACATTTTCAGACTAGTTTCCACCGTCACATTAATCCGATGTCTACTGAGTTGATTTTGTAGGTAATTCCGCAAGAAGCGCTCACACAGAAAAACGTAGATGATGGTACGGGTGATTGGAGTCCGAAGGTTAGGATTCTGGATTGCACAATTGAAGCTACCCTGTCTGGGTGGAGTTTGCACGTTCTCCCTGTGTTTGTGTGGGCTTCCTCCAGGTGCTCTGGTTTCCTCCCATAGTCCAAAGATGCTTAGGTTAGATAGATCGGCCATGCTAAATTACCCATAGTATCGAGGATTGTGTAGCCTAGGTGGATTAGCCATGGGAAATGTAGAGATTGGGGAAGGGGCTGGTCTGAATAGGATGTTCTTTGGAGGGTCAGTGTAGACTCGATGGGCCAAATGGCCTCTTTTCATACTGTTGGCACTCTATAATTCTATGATTCTATGACTTAGTTTCCATTGTTTGACTTGCATTGGCTCCTGGGAAAGAGAGAGAGAGCAAGGCATGATTCTAAGGAAGGTTTATATTTTATAAGACCTCCCAATTGTTCTATTTATTTATGGGACATGGACATTGCTGGCTGAGCCAGCATTTATTGCCCATCCCTAATCACCCTGAAGGCCGTTAAGAGTCAAACCCCATTGCTGTGGAGTTATATGTAGGCCAGATCAGGTAAGGATGGCAGTTGTGTGAGGCAATGGCCTATTGGTATTATTGAAGGACTGTTAATCCAGAGACCCAGCGTAATGCTCACGGGATCTGGGTTCAAGTCTTGCCATGTCAGATGGTGGAATTTGAATTCAATAAGCATCTGGAATTAAGACTATAATGAGGACCATGAATCCATTGCCAATTGTTGGAAAAACCCTTCTTGTTCACTAATGCCCTTTTGGGAAGGAAACTGCCATCCTTACCTGGTCTGGCCTACATGTGATTCCAGACACACAGAAATGTGGTTGACTCTTAACTGCCCACTGGGCAATTAGGGATGAGCAATAAATGCTGCCTAACCAGCAAAGTCTTCATCATGTTAATGAATCACTAAAAAAAGTTCTTTCGCTAAAGGACATCAGTGAACCTGATGGATCTTTAACACTAATTGATGGCTGTTACATAACAAGCTTGACAGTCAAGTGAAATTTTTTTGATGTGTAACCATAATTAAAATATAGGAACTTTCTTTTCAATTCATTCATGGGCCATGGGCATCGTGAACTGGACAGCATTTATTGCCTGCCCCTATTTGCCTTTGAGAAGGCGGTGGTGAACTAATGAGGAGGAGTTTTTTCAGCCAGAGGGTGGTGAATCTGTGGAAATCATTGCCACAAAGGGCTACCGAGGCCAAATCATTGCGTGTATTTAAAACAGATGTAGATGTGTTCTTGACCAGAAAGGGGATCAAGAGTTACTGGGAGAAGGCAGGAGAATGAGGTTGAGATTCATATCAGCCACATTCAAATGGCAGCATAACCTTGATGAGCCAAATGGTCTAATTTTGCTCCCATATTTTATAGGCTTATGATCCCAGCTAATGTTAGTAAAGTTGAAATCCCCAATCATGACCTTACTCCTTTCACATCTTTCTGTGATTTGTCTACATATCTGCTCCTCTTTCTCCCTCTGAATATTGCGAGGCCTGTAGTATAATCCCAGCAAGGTTGTCACTCCTTTTTTATTTCTAAGCTCTTCATTAGAGGAGTATTCTAAGACATTCCTCCTCATTACTGCAGTGATGGTCTCCCTTATCTTCACTATCGCACCTGAAACTTCTATACACTAGGAAGTTGAGCTGTCAGTCCTGCCCTTCCTTCAAACACGCCTCAGTGAATACAACAATATCATATCCCTACACGCTGATCAATGCTCTAGGGTCATCCACCTTACCAGCCAAGCTCCTTGCATTAAAATAGATGCAATTACGCTCTGTGGACCTCCAATGCACCTACTCTGCCCACCTCTTCTCTGTGTGCTGAACTGTCCTAGCATTCCTGCAATATCTTATTGAGCCTTGCTCCTGACTTTGCATCTGCTCTGTGTCCCATTGGAGTCCGAAGGTTAGGATTCTGGATTGCACATTTGAGGCTACCCTGTCTGGGTGGAGCAAACTAGCTTGAAACCTCCCCAGCAGCACAAGTAAATCTCCCAGCAAGGATATTGGATCCATACTAGTTCAGATGAAACCCATCCTGCTTGGTTAGGTCCCATTTACCCCAGAAACTGTACCAGCGATCCAAAAATCCAAAGACTCAAACCCCTACCCCATACCAGCACCATCCCTTTAGCCATGCAATTCTCTGCCCTATCTTCCTACTTCTATATTCAGTAGCGCGTGACACTGGAAGTAATCTGGAGCCTACAACCTTAATAGACTTCTTTTTTGTCTACTACCTAACTCTCTAAATTCCTGCTGCAAGACTTTATTTTTCAACCCATGTCATTGGTATCAACATGTACCACAAACTGCTGCCTGTTCACCGTCCCCCTTCAGAATGCCCTGCAGCTGCTCCTAGACATCCCTGACCATGGCACCAGGGAGGCAACCTCCCATTCGAGAGTGTTGTTTGCTGCCACAGAATATCTCTTTCTCTCTTTATACCTAATAAACTACAAACCACCAAAATAACACACTCTCTCAGTCCCTAAAACTGGTTCCTGACCAGTCAATCATCTCACGGCTTCCCCGCAACATCACCCCAGTTGTTTCTCCCTGTTTAGGGTAAAGTTATTTTTATTTTTATTGCTCGCTGCTCATTTCTCCCCCGCTGAGTCCATTCTGAGTTGCTAATTCCCAGTGAGTGCCTCTACAGTGATGTTTTCCTGCTAAGTTGCCCCTTCAGTGTCATTTTTGGTAAATATTCATTCCCAGTATCATAAATAAATCATTTTTGCAGTCAAATAATACAAATGTGCACTTTATCAAAGAAAACAAAACACTATTTCACTTATTTTTGTCGTCTTTTACAGTTCTGTGATTGATTATGTGAGTCTGGTTACTATTGTTCGTTGTTTGATTAGTTCGGTCTGGTTGTGAACTCAGGGAAAAGTAAGTCGAGCTGGAGAGAGAGTTGGAAGCGAGAGCTGAAGCATAGAGCAGACTTTTGAAAGTGTTGTGAATAAAGTATTCACTTATTTTATATATATATAGTGTGACATGACAAAATAATAGGAGAGAACGAGATCACATTTTGTGAATAATATTTCTATTCGGAGTACATAAGACCAAAATGAACGTAAAAACCCAGAGGCTGTCCATTTTTCAATGCAGTGTGGGTAGCAAGTTCACTGGACTGCGATTAACATTATGTTTAAACGATTACCCACAAAAACAAATAGATCACATGATAAGGACCTTGCAAGCATATCGGGCTTTTTCAGTTATTCATTTGTGGGATGTTGAAATAGCTGCACAGAGGCTGGTATCCCATCACCAAGTCCACCCTTTCTTTACATCTGCACAGTATACTGTCTGTGTCGAGCAGCTCGCAGTCAGTCCCCCGAAGTGACGAGATTTTAATTTCCCTGTTTCTGTCTATCACCCAGGGCTCCCTGATTGGCCCCGGGTTAACAACGTCAATCAAGGAAATCCTACTCAATAAGATCCATCTGGTTCCAATCACTAGTAATGTGACTATCTCAGCCAAGGCCAGCATTTGTTGGCCATCCTTATCTAACATGAGAAGATAGGTAGATAGATGAGAAGGTAGTTGAACTACTAAAGCTTTTGTAGGCACAGCCTCAGTACTGTTATTGAACCTAGGAGCAGGGATAGGCCATTCAGCCTCTCAAACCTGTTCCGCCTTCAATAGTTTCAGAGTTAGTAGGAACTGCAGATGCTGGAGAATCTGAGATAACAAGGCGTGGAGCTGGATGAACACAGCAGGCCAAGGAACATCAGAGGAGCAGGAAAGCTGACGTTTCAGGCCTAGACTCTTCTTCAGAAATGGGGGAGGGGAAGGGGGTACTGAAATAAATAGGGAGAGAGGGGGAGGCAGATAGAAGGTGGATAGAGGAGAAGCTAGGTGGAGAGGAGACAGACAGGTCAAAGAGGTGGGGATGGAGCCAGTAAAGGTGAGTGTAGGTGAGGAGTTAGGGAGGGGATAGGTCAGTCCAGAGAAGACGGACAGGTCAAGGGGGCGGATGAGGTTAGTAGATAGGAGATGGGCGTGGGGCTTGAGGTGGGAGGAGGGGATAGGTAGGAGGAAGGACAGATTAGGGAGGCAGGGACAAGCTGGGCTGGTTTTGGGATGCGATTGGGGGAGGGGAGATTTTGAAGCTTGTGAAATCCACATTGATACCATTCAGCTGCAGGGTTCCCAAGCGGAATATGAGATGCTGTTCCGGCAACCTTCGAGTGGCATTGTTGTGGCACTGCAGGAGGCCCAGATGGACATGTCGTCTGAGGAATGGGAGGGGGAGTTGAAATGGTTCGCGACTGGGAGGTGCAGTTGTTTTGTGCGAACCAAGCATAGGTGTTCTGCAAAGCGGTCCTCAAGCTTCCGCTTGGTTTCCCCGATGTAGAGGAAGCCACAACGGGTACAGCGGATGCAGTATACCACATTGGCAGATGTGCAGGTGAACATCTGCCTGATGTGGAAAGTCTTCTTGGGGCCTGGGATTGGGGTGAGGGAGGAGGTGTGGGGGCAGGTGTAGCACTTCCTGCGGTTACAAGGAAAAGTGGCGGGTGTGGTGGGGCTGGAGGGGAGTGTGGAGCGGACAAGGGAGTCGCGGAGGGAGTGGTCCCTCCGGAAGGCAGATAAGGGTGGGGAGGGAAAAATGTCTTTGGTGGTGGGGTCTGATTGCAGATGGCGGAAGTGTCGGAGGATGATGCGTTGGAACAACTGCCATCCTTACCTGGTCTGGCTTACATGTGACTCCAGACCCACAGCAATGGGGTTGACTCTTAACCACCTTCTGGGCAATTAGGGATGGGCAATAAATGTTGGCCTGGTCAGTGACATCCTCATCTCATGCATGAAAAAAAAGTCCCACTTTCCTACACAAGGCCCATAGTCTTGGATGTGATGACATTTCAAGTCCTCATCCAAGTGCATTTTAAAAGTTATGAAGTTTCCCACATCAAGCAACCTCCCAGGCAGCGTATTCCAGATCCCTACCACCCTCTGGGTGAAAAACTTTTCCCTCAAATTTCCTCTGAACCTCCTGCCTTTCACTTTAAAGGTATGGCCCTTTGTTATTGACCCTTCATTCACAGCTGCCTTCATTCAGCCTTTTCATGCCACTCACAATCTCATACACCTCTATTGAGCTCCCCCCGAGCTTTCTCTGTTCCAGAGAAAGCAACCCGAGCTTATCCAGCCCCCTAATTGAAATGATTCACCTGGTTAAAGGTTATTTTTCTGGTTAAAGGTAACTCCCAGGTTGCTGATGATGGGCGAGTCAGTAATGGCAATGCGATCATACCAGTTATTTCCTGGAGTTTTTAGGATCCAATGTTAATCTAAGACTCTGCCCTCTCGGTGAGTTGTAGAAACCAACACCTACAAATAACTTGGTCTCTTACTTCGTTGTTGTTGGTGGAAGTAGGCTGTGGTCTAATTAACAGCCCTGTTCCCTGATTTATAGTGGAATCTACGCTTCGAGAAGCACTCCATTAGCTGTAAAGCCCTTTGGGACACCCTGAGGTTTTGAAAGCTGCTGAATAACTACAAGTATTTCCATTTCGTAGAATTAGCTCATAAAAATGAGGCTATTCAGCCCACAGAATCTGTGCTGGCTCTGTGTTTGTTCCATTCCCTCCTTTATATTCAGAGCCCTGTCACTTTTTGTTCACCAAGTGCCTGCCTCTGTCCTTTAAAAATCATTAATCATCTATAGCTCCACCATTGCCAAAGGCGCCGGACTTCAGATCATTACTGCTTGCCATATGAAAAGTATTCTTCCTCATATCCCCCCTGTATTTTTGCTGGAAACCTTAAATCTATGGTCCCTTCATTCCTGTATGTCGGGCAATGGGAATAGATTTGTTTTCTCTACCTTACCAATTAAAGCATGAGACACTATGTATTGTCAAATCTGATGTTTTGTGATTGACGCCTGTACACTTTTCGTTCTGCTAGGGACTCACGCACCTGTACTATTTCACAATTTTAATCCTTCTGACTCTGTCAAAGACCAAATTTGACGCACTGTGGGATAGACATGAGCAGGAGGATTGATAATACCAGTGGGTGTCATCCTAAGATGTGCAGCAAAGCAAGGGAAATTTCTTGGAACATTGCGGTGAAGAGAGTCACGAGAGGCTGGGGGAGAAATTTGCCTCATTTGGTACCATTGAGAATATGGCTGGCTGGAAACTGTGAATGAATGGTGAGGGTTCTTGCCAGGCAGCGATGCCCAAGAGTGACTGATCCAACTTGGATGCGAGGGCCTGCAGTCTATATGCCAGAGTGCAAAGTCAATCCAGTCAAAGTAGTAGCTGAAGAAGTGAAAGAAGCCCTTCACTCCCTCCACCACTGACGCTCAGTAGCATCAGTGTGTACTATCTGCAAGATGCACTGCAGAAATTCACCAAAGATCCTCAGACAGCACCTTCCAAACCCATGACCATTTTCATCCAGAAGGACAAAGGCAGCAGACATATAGGAGGACCACACCCTGCAAGTTGCCCTCCAAGCCACTCACCATCCTGACTTGGAAATATATCGCTGTTCCTTCACTGTCGCTGGGTCAAAATCCTGGAATTCCCTCCCTTATAGCATTGTGGGTCAACCCACAGCAGGAGGAATGCAACGGTTTAAGAAGACAGCTCACCACCATCTTCTTGGTTTGGCAACTAGGGACAGGCAAGAAATGCTGTCCCAGCCAGCGACGCCCACCTCCCATAAATGAATAGAAAAAAAAATAGGAGTGATCATATCTCTGTGGCCTGGAGGATCAGGGAGAGGTCTTTGAGCTCTCTTGTGGCTTCTCTCACCTCTATCTCTTCCCCTGTGCAATTGGTTCTTGCTCTCACAACAACCCACGACCTGCCTTGGTCTCTGGCTTGGACTCTGGACTGTGAGACAGTGCAGAGATCATAAGACCATAAGATGTAAGAGCAGAAGTAGGCCATTCAGTGATGGTTGATATATAATAGAAACAATCCACTTTATTTCTCAAGCTGTGCAAGTAACTGCCAAAACCCCTGAAATAACCTAAAACGAGGTGAAATTGATTACAGCAGTAGGATTCCTCTGGAAAGGAATGAAAGACTGAAATGAGATTCGGTAACAATACCTTCCAACTCCTTCTGTTTTTGTGCTCCTTGGAACCATTGAAAGATAACATTAGGGCTGAAGATTGCACCAACTCTCCAGGTATGTTTCAGGTACGATGATAATATGGCTTCAAGAAGTGTATTTTATCCTGGTCTTTTTTGTGAAGAAAGGTTGAGACAGAGGTATTGAGCAGTCTGCTCAAAGCCAATAGAGTAACAGCTTGTGAGGCACTGGGGCTAAGTTTTTCAAGTTAGAATAATACAAGCAGCCTGAATGGGTAGGGTCAAGCTCCCATAGAACCAGGGTTCAAAGGCTTAGCTTTTCACAGCTTGCTGGGGTCTTGGAAGCTGGGTGTGGAATTTTTTTGATTCTCTCTTGGTTACAGCTAAAAGCTGGGGTTCTCTTCCTGCTGCTAGAATCGCATGTGAGACAATCTCTTTTCCTGACTTTGCCATTCCCAATGTTGTGTTTATGAGATGTAACTATATTGGAACAGATTATTAGTAATATTTAATATATCTATTATTTTGTTAAACATTTCAATAGTTACAGTTAAGCCAATTATTTCATTTCTATTTTGTGTATATTCTAACTGAAGTGCAAAAATAAAGTGTGCTTTGCTTAACATCGAGTAGTTTGACTAATCAAATTGCATCTGGAGTGCTACGCTTTCACTCACCTTTAAAATCAGAAAATGCTAGGATCCACATTATCTTCTTAATATATTCTGAGGGGGTTTGGCCTGGTCCTTAACACAGGATAGAGTGGATGTGGAAAACATATTTCCACTAGTGGGAAAATTTAGGATCTGAGGGCACAGCCTCAGAGTGAAGGGACAACCCTTTAGGACTGAGATGAAGAGGAATTTCTTCAGCCAGAGGGTGGTGAATCTGTGGAACTCATTGCTGCAGAGGGCTGTGGAGGCCAAGTCATTGAGTGTATTTGAGACAGAGAAAGATAGTTTCTTGAGTAGTAAGCGGATCAAGGGTTGCAGGGAGAAGGCAGGGGAATGGGGTTGAGAATCATATCAGCCATGATCGAATGGTGGAGCAGGCTGGATTGGTCAAATGGCCTGATTTTGCCCCTGTATCTTATGGTCTTCTCGACCAATCAAAGTTGACTGGATCAAGTGGTAACCCAACCTTCCAACAAGGTTTAATGTCCCTTTTTTGTGATCGGTTCATATTAGAAGATCCCAGTTGGGATGAATGACGTTCGAAAATAGGACAGGATCTGACAAATTACCCAGGCTCTGATTGAGAAAACTGAGCTAAACACACAGAGATCACATTCCCTCCATTATCCCATTGTCCTATCTGGATGCATCACAGCTTGCTTTGGCAACAGCTCTGCCCAAGCCCGAAAGAAACTACAAGGTCATGAACACAGCCCAGTCCAACACACAAACCAGCCTTGCATCCATTGACTCCAGCTTCACTTTCCTCTGCCTTGGGAAAGCAACCAACATCATCAAAGAACCCTCCCACCCCAGTTATATTCTCCTCCATGCTCTTCTGTTGGGTAGATGATATAGAAGTTTGAGTACATGTGTGATCTGGTTCAAGAACAGCTTCTTCCACCCTGCTATCAGATTTTTGATCAGACCTCTCAAATGTTAATTCTGATCACTCTTTGCACCTTCTCTGAGGCTGTAACACTGTATTCTGCACTCTGTTCTGCTATCCTGATGTACTTTGTCGGGTATGATCCACCTGTAAAGCACTCAA
Organism: Ginglymostoma cirratum; assembly: GCA_024137785.1. NCBI lineage: Eukaryota > Metazoa > Chordata > Chondrichthyes > Orectolobiformes > Ginglymostomatidae > Ginglymostoma > Ginglymostoma cirratum. The sequence goes on along the minus strand of JAHRHZ010000273.1, from coordinate 16,266,803 downwards.
AACACAACACTTTTCACTGTATCTCGATACATGTGACCACAATAAGTCAAACTCAAACTCAAACATGGACACAGCAGTAATGACTAAAATTGACGGTGGGTAAAAAATTTTTAAGGAAACCCCTCCGAAGAGACAAAGGATCCCAGACCGCAGGGTTCCAAAAATAGTGGGGAAGTAACGATCCTACAATTACCTAGTGTCTCTCATAGCCACATGAAGTCCCAAAGTACTATATAGACAATGAAATACTGCTTTCAACTTTCACTGTCGGAATGCAGGAGACCTGGCTGTCGATTTGGTCACAGTGGAGTCGGCCTCATTAGGGATATTTAAGTGGCTATTAGATAGGCATATGGATGATAGTATAAGGTAGGGGTGGAGGTTGGATAGACCTTAGGTTTCGGGCAAAAGTTCGGCACAACGTCGTGGGCCGAAGGGCCTGTACTGTGCTGTACTGTTCTATGTTCTATGTTCTACACTGTGGGGCAGTGTGGTGGCTCGGTGGTTAGCACTGCTGCCTCACAGTGTGAGGGACCTGGGTTTGATCCCACCCTCGGGTGACTGTCTGTATGGAGTTTGCACATTCTCCCTGCGTCTGCATGGGTTTCCTTTGGGTGCTCTGGTTTCCTCCCACAGTCCAAAGATGTGCAGGCTAGGTGGATTAACCATGAGAAATGCAGGGTTATAGGTTATAGGGTAGGAAATGGTTTTGGATGGGATGCTCTTTGGAGGTTTGGTGTGGACTCAATAAGCCAAATGGCCTGCTTCCCCACTGCAGGTCTTCCATGAAGCTCCCTTGCATAGCAATGTGATGGTAATCTCACAGAAAAATGGAAATCTGAGGACAGAAAGTAACAGAGTCCCAAAGAAGTCACATACCAGACTCAAGATGTTAACACTATTTCTCTCTCACAGATGCTGCCAGACCTGCTAAGTTTCTCCAGCATTTGTTACTTGAGGGAATGAATTTTTGGCCTTGAGGCTGAATTTCCATTATATTTAGGAAAAAGAACTCAAAATTTGAACACAAAGTGAGTTTGCCAGTGCATGGTGATAAAAATAAAACAGACTTTACCAGGATGTTGCAAAGCCGTAGAATCATAGAATTGTACAGCGCAGAAGAGGACCTTCAGCCCACTGAGTCAGTACCACAACTAATACTGACCTTTGTCCCACTTTCCCACACTAGGACCATAGAATTGAATGTTCTGATACTTCAGGTGGTCATCAAGCACTTTTTAAAGGTTATGAGGTTTTCCACCTCAACTACACTCCCAGGCAGTGCATTCCAGAGCCCACCACCCTCTGGGTGAAAAATATGTTCCTCAAATTTCCTCTGAGCCTCCTGCTTTTCACTTTAATACTATGCCTCTGTGTTATTGACCCTTCGTCTAACAGTAGTTGTCGATGTCCTCCATAATCTGATACACCTCAGTCAGGATCCCCCCTCTTTTCAGTGTTTTCATTTCCAATTTTGTCGTCATAAACAGACTGCACAGAGAGGAAATGCCTCTCTCCAAAAGGTTATGGCCCAGGCTTCCAAGTAAAAAATTATTGTCTGCTGTTTTGCACTGTTGAGTCAACATGAGGACACAGGGTAAACCTACAACCTCTGATAAGACGGCTCTTGTGGTGCAGTGGTACAGTCCCAACCTCTGAGCCAGGAGGCCTGGCTTCAAGTCTTACCTTCTGCAGAGATGTGTCATAACTCTTCTGAACAGGTTGACTAAAAATATCTAAACCCTCTGACGTGAGGCAATGTCACTTTGGATCATTAGATGGCAGTCTTATCTGTAATCCAGAATGTTATATTCCAATTCTGGAATCCACTTTAAAGGAGGAAGGATATCATTATACTGGAGAGGGTTCAGAAGCGACATACCAGGATGGTGGACTGGAGAGTTTCAGTGATGACGAGAGATTAGACAGACTGGGGGTTGTTTTCCTTGGAGCAGAGAAGATTGAATGCAGACATGATTGAGATGTAGAAAATTATGAGGGGCATAGATAAAGCAGAAAGAAAGACATAGGGATCAATGACAGGGGACATAGATTTGAGGTAAGAGGCAGAAGGTTTAGAGGGGAACGTGATGGAATACTTTTTCACCCGGAGGATGTTGGGACTCTGGAACTCACTGCCTGCAAGAGACAGAAACACTCATAAGTTTAAAGAAATATTTAGATGTGCACTTGTGATGTCAAGGCATATGAGGCCAATGCTGGTAAATGGGTAAGGACAGAAATCACATGACACCAGGTTATAATCCAATAGGTTTATGTGCAAACACAAGCTTTCAGAGCCTCGCTCCAATGGGTATAGAATAGTTAGGTGGTTGCTTTTGACTGGCATGGACATAGTGGGCCAAAGAACCTTCACTGTGCCTGTAGATCATTATAGGTCTATGAAGACTAGTGGATATAATCTAGGCTAATTCTCCACTGCAGGAACAACGGAGTGCCAAGATATCAAAAGGAACATTCTTTATGTGGATAAGTTTTCCATTTAGTTATTCATTGATTGACTGTAAACACTGGTGGCAAAGTGAGAATTTCTTGCTCATTCCTAATTGCTCTTGAGCAGCTGGTGGTGAGCTGCCATCTTGAACCACCGCAGATACACCCACAGTTCCAACAGGGAGGGAGTTCCAGGATTTTGACCCAGCAACAGTGAAGGAACAACAATATATTTCAGGATGATGTGTGGCTTGGACAGAAAATGACATGGTGGTGTTCCCAAGCACCTGCAGCCCCTTATTCTTCCAGGTGGCACATGATGCAGATTTTGAAGATGCCGACCTGGAAATTAATTTCCAATTTTTCAACGGCTAGCAAACCATCCCTGCAAATATAAGACCCAAAACCGGAACAGATCCTCAATCATATTTAATTTAGCATTTCACACATGAGGAATTCAAGTGAATGTTTGCCAAGCAATAGGGTTTGCAAATGTAATTATGGAAATAAATCAAAGTCGGGTTCATTTTGTCTCTCAAGTGCCAATGGAGTGCTGGCAAATCACAGCAGTGCGACTTATACACAGTGCACAATGCTCCCACTGTGTATCTGTGATGATGGGGGGAGTCTGTCCGATTTGGTGGATAGGGTACACACAAACTGGTTGCTTTTGTTTCGATTTGGTTTATTACTGTCACATGTACCGAGGTACAGTGAAAGGTTTTGTTTTGCATGCAGTACAGGCAGATCATACCATACAAAATGCATTAGGGTAATAGGACAGAGCGAGGAAGATGATGTTACGGCTGCAGAGAAGGTGCACAAGGAGTGAGACCAACATTACATTTAAAATTTGAGAGGTCCATTCAGAAGTCTAATAACAGCAGGAAAGAAGATACATTTGAATCTGTTGGTACGTGTGTTTTAGCTTTTGTATTTTCTGCCCGACAGAAGAGGTTGGAAGAGATTAAAACCGGGGTGGGAGGGGTCTTTGATGATGTCGTCTGCCTTCCTGAGGCAGCAGGAAGTGTAGATGGAGTCAGCGAATGGAATATGGGCTTGTGTGATGGATTGGGCTGCGTTCATGACTCTCTGTAGATTCCTCAGCAGAGCAGTTACAGTACCAAGCTGTGATGCATACAGATAGAATGCTTTCTACGGTGCAACCGTGGGGCCTTGGTTAGTGCTGAGCTTTTTGAGTGATGCTCTTGGTGAGGCTGAGGCATGGTTGTAATGTACAAATTTAGATCCTCAAACTAGAAAAATAGGGCTGGAATAGGCCATTCGGCCCTTCGAGCCTGCTCTACCATTCAATCTGATCATGACTGCTCCTCAAACTCAATGCTGTATTTTTGATTTCTCTTCATACCCTTGATGCCTTTAAAATCTAAAAATGTATCTGTCGCTTTCCTGAATATATTTAGCAACTTGGCCTCCACTGCCTTCTGTGGTAGAGAATTCCACTGCTTCACTATCCTTTGAGTAAAGAGACGTTTCCTCTTCTCATGTCCTAAACTATAAGAATATAAAACATAGGAGCAGAAATTAGGCCATTCAACCCATTGAGACTGCTCCACCATTCAATCATGACTGATAAGTTCTTCAACCCCATTCTCCAGCTTTCTCTCTGTAACCCTTGATCCCCTTGATAATCAAGAACATATTAATATCCGTCTTAAACATACTCAATGACCTGGCCTCCACAGCCTTCTGTGGCAGTGAATTCCAGAGATTCACCACTCTCTGGCTGAAGAAGTTTCTCCTTATCTCCGATCTAAAAAGTCTTCCCTTTACGCTAAGGCTGTGCCCTCGGGTCCTAGTCTCTCCTACCTATGGAAACATCTTCTCAACATCCACTCTGTCCAAGCCTTTCAATATTCTGTAAATTTCAATTAGATCCCCCCTCATCCTTCTAAACTCCATCGAATATAGACCCAGAGTCCTCAACTTTCCTCATATGTTAAGCCTTTCATTCCTGGGACCATTCTCGTGAACCTCCTCTGAACCCGCTCCAGGGCCAGTCCATCTTTCCTGAGATATGGGGCCCAAAACTGCTCACGATACTCCAAATGTGGCCTGACCAGACCTTATAGAGCTTCAGAAGTACATCCCTGCTTTTTTATTCAAGTCCTCTCAAATAGAAGCTGAAGTTATATTTGCCTTCCTAACCACTATGTGCAAACTTATCTTGAGAGAATCCTGGACAAGAACTTTCAAGCCTCTTTGCACTTCAGACTTCTGAATTTTCTTCCCATTTAGAAAGTAGTCTATGCTTCTATTCTTCTTACCAAAGTGCATGACCTCACACTTTCCCACGTTGTACTCCATCTGCCACTTCTTTGTCCACTGTCCTAACCTGTCCAAATCCTTCTGCAGCCTCCCCACCCCCTCAATACTACCTGTCCCTCCATCTATCTTTGTATCATCTGCAAACTGAGCCAGAACCCCTCCAGCTGCTTCAACTAGATCATTAATGTATAAAGTGAAGTGTTGTGGTCCCAACACTGACCCTTCCCGGTGACAACTGGTGTTCCGCAACGGTCAGTGTTGGGACCACAATTTTTCACTTGGGGTTGAGGAACTTATCACCCAAGATTGAATGGCAGAGCCGACTTGATGGGCCTAATGGCCTCATTTCCGCTCCTATGTCTTATGGCCTTGTTGTAACCGGCTGCCATCCTGAGAAGGACCCTTTTAACACCACGTTCTGCTTTCTGCCAGACAGCCAATCTTCCATCTGTGTAAGCACCTTGCCTCTAACACCGTGGGCCCTTATCTTACTCAGCAGCCTCCTGTGTCGCACCTTATCAAAGGCCTTCTTGAAGTCCAGGTAGATAACATCCATTGGCTCTCCTTGGTCCAACCTGCTCATTACTTCCTCAAAGAATTCTAACACCTTTGTCAGGCATAACTTCCCCTTGATGAAACCATGCTGACTTTGCCCTATTTTACTGTACACTTCCAAGTATTCAGAAATCTCATCCTTTACAATGGACTCCAAAATCTTGCCCAGGACCGAGGTTAGGCTAATCGACCTGTAATTTTCAGTCTTTTGCCTTACTCCCTTTTCAAACAGGGGTGTCACATTAGTGATTTTCCAGTCCTCTGGGACCCTCCCTGACTCTAACAATTCCTGAAAGATCACCACTAACGCCTCCACTACCTCTTCAGCTATTTCCTTTAGAAATCTGGGGCGTAGTCCATCTGGTCCAGGTGATTCATCCACTTTCAGGCCATTCAGTTTTTCTCGCACCTTCTCCTTGGTGATGGCCATACTCAAGCTTTGCCCCCTGATTCTCTCAAATGTTTGGGATATTACTCGTGAATGAGGCAGGACAATGGAGCTTGACACTGACTCATCGATCTTAGGATCATTTAACGCTGTCTACCCAGAATAAAAAGCCAGTCTGAGCAATAGAGACAATGACAATATCTCCAATTATCCTAAAAACCCAGTTGATTTACTTACCTCTTATAGAGAATCAAATCTGCTGTCTTAACCTGGTCTATTTGTTCAACGAGAGTGAATTTTTTTTTAAATTACCTGAGCAATTAATGACTTGAAAGACAAAAGCAGCGCAGCAAATGATCAAATAAAGTCCCTTAGTTTGGGATATTTTACTTCCTGAATGGGTGCACAAACAGGATGTTGCAGCATTAAAGTGCCAATCGAAAAACGAGAGGCTTGCATTTTTATAGCGCCTACATGTGACTCTGGACTCACAGCAATGTGGTTAACTCTTAGTTGCCATCTGAAATAGTTTGAGCAATCCATTCAGATGAAGGGAAATGGAGATGGGGAGAAAGTGCTGGACTTGTCAACAATACCCCCATATCATCAAAGGACAAAATAAAAATTAGCTTGTTGGTTCGATCCAGCGTTCTGGCTTAGAGACGGAGGCACCGCCTCACCAAGTCACAATTCCCCAAACCTCATTGGCTGTAATGTGTGGTCACTGATGCTGTCAAAGGCACTATAAAACTTCTAGTCTTCCTTTCTTTGATTGGCACCCTGCTACTGCAATACTTTGATTGTGCACCCACTCAGGAAGTAAAATATCCCATGCTAAGGGGCTTTATTTGATCATTTACTGCACTGCCCCCATCTTACAGGTTATTAATTGCTCGGATAATAAAAATATCATTCCCTTCCGGTGAACAAATAGACAATTTATTAAAAGGAAGCTTTGGACCAATTTAACTGCCTGCTTAACACATGCCATATTTTTTTAAAATTAAAATTTATTGGAAAACAGAGCAGTTCAGATAGGTCTAATGCATGCAGGAATATATCAGTCGGATAATGCAATCATAATTATTCTTGGATAAGTGAGGTTGGATCTCTGCAAAATTAGATCTGCAATGTGCACACCATCAGCATATTAACAGGCCGTGAGACGTAATGTTATCCCGCTCTCGTCCTACTTACTGTGTGCAGCACTCACTGGTTCCTGGCCAGCTGAGAACCTGGCTCTCAGTTTGTTTGATTCCTTGAAGGGAATGTTACATTCAATCAAAAATTAGCTGTTACTTGATTGTTTATCGGCGTGCTTGCCAACGTAGGATTCAAGTAAAGCATCCCTGAAGAAAATCTCTCCCAGCCACCTGCCTAACTTGGCAAGAGGATGTCTCCACCAAGCTCCTGCAATCTGCTTAATGCCCACTTGCAAACCCAGAATCATAGGCCAGCTTTTTGAGACCTGGCTACAGCCATTATTCCATTCCCTAAAGTCAAGCTGCACCATGAACCTTCGGGTAACTCACGTAATCCTCATTAACAGAGTGAAGACATTGAGGCATGATCCATGGATACTGACCCAATGCGTAACGGAGAGCTGTTCATTTCCAATTTTCATTGAATTAACCAGAGTCTGGCGTGTCTTGTGGCCAAATTATTGCGGTGCATATGCGCTGCCATCTGTTAAAGTTGGTATCACTGGTAATTTAAGGCTCAGGTGGTGTTGTTGGCTGTTTGCCAAACCATATCTGTCTAGTCAAGGAAAAGAACCAGGAACGCTTAAGAGACAAATTGACCCCTACTTTGATTTATTTCCAGGAATAGATCCTGTTCGCAAAGCCTCTGGTTTGGCAGCCATTCGTTTAGCATTTTCACGCGTGAGAAATCAGAGTTAATGTGCTTGAGGATCTGTTCATTCTTTGGGTTATTTGAGTCTTTTATTTGCCAGTAGGGTTGCCAACCCGGGAGGAATGGGAGATTAATCTCCAGGACACTTGCTGTGAACGACCAGAGAGAAAAATCACTGGGGCATGAACTAAATTGTGTTCTTTTTTCCCACTTCTCTTTGAATGCTTTGGCTTAGTCATTGTAAAAATATTGAAGCTGGAGGGGGAGCAGGCAATCCAATGGAGAGTTAGGAGTCACCCACAGGGTTCTGATTGTCTCCAAGGGCACAGAACTCTTCAGGGGTGATGAAGGGTTTAGGCCCGAAACGTCAAGTTTTCCTGCTCCTATGATGCTGCTTGACCTGCTGTGTTCATCCAGCCCCATGCTTTGTTATCCCACTCTTCAGGGGTGATCCTTTTGTGTGAACATTGCTGAGATGGTGGAACTGGCATTGGAGTTGGTAATTAAGCACCTAGGAATACGTTGACTAACAGCAACAACTATGACTGTAAAACATCCTTAACATAATTAAACAATCCCCCTAGGCGCCTCACAGGAACAAAAATACACACTGGGGCTACATGAGATGACGTTAGGTCAGATGACCAAATGCCTGCTCAAAGATTCGGTTTTAAGGAAGGTCTTAAAAGAGGAATGTGAGATAGCGAGGCAGAGAGGTTTAAGAAGCTTTTGAAGTTAGTAGTTTGAAGCCACTATCACCAACTGTGGAATGATTAAACTTAGGGATATTCATCAGATTGAAGAAGTTGGGTGACCTGAGAAGTAACTTTACAGTGGTTTATAAAATCATGAGGGCTGTTAGGGTGAAAAGCCAAGGTATGGGATTCCAAAACAAGACGGCATAGGTTTAAGGTGAGTGGGGAAAAATTTAAAAGCGGCCTATGGAGCAACTTTTTCATGCAGAGGATGGTACGTGTGTGGAAAGAGCTGCCAGAGGAAGTGGTGAAGGCTTGGTGCAATTACAACATCTAAAAGACATCTGGATGGGCATATAAATAGGAAGGGTTTCAGGGGATATGGGCCAAATGCTGGCAAATAGGACTGGATTAATTTAGGATATCTGGCCGGCATGGACGAGTTGGGCTAAAGGGTCTGTTTCCCTTCTGTACAGCTCTATGACTCTATAAATTAGGACAGCTCTCCTTGGAGACAAGAAGGCTGAGAGGAGATTTGATGGAAGCTTTCAAAAGCATGAGCTGCTTAGATATGGTAGATAGGGAGAAGCTGCTCCCACTCTTAAAAGAAAAAATACACAAATGGGCACAGATTTAAAGTGATGTGCAAACAAAGCAAGGGTGATGCGAGAAAATTTATTCACACATTGAGTAATTACGGTAGAATTTACTGCCTGGAAATGTGATGAAGGCAGGTTCAATTGAGGCATTCAAGAGGGACTTGGGTGACTATTTGGATAGGAATGGTGGGCAGGGATAGGGTGTAAAGGTAGGAGAATGGCTCTTGGTAATGATGCTTGTGAATGGGCTAATTGTCCTTCTGCACTGCTAACAATTCTGTAATGCTGTAAAGAAGAATTTTACAGGTGCTGATATCTTTGAGAGATTTTGGAGCTTGAGGAGGTTACAGAGACAGGGGAAGGTTTTGCCATGAAACAATTTGAGAACAGAGCAAGTGTTTTCAAATAAAGTGTTGCCTAACTATCACTCAATGTAAGTCACTGAGTGCAGAGCATGTGGGTGACCGGGCTCCGGTGAAAGTAAGGATGTGGGCAAGACAGAAAATATAGGAAACATGTGCAAGGACACTAAAACTGTGTGTAATAGTGATAGGATAAACTATTACACAGAATATTGGTTGATGGATAAGTAATAGTGTGACAGCATTTGAAGGTTGTGAGGTGACCTGATAGAAGTTTATCAAATAATGAGACGTGTAGAAAGAGTTAATGGTAGTTGTCTTTTCCCTAAGGGAGGGAATTTCAAGGCTCAGGGGTACATTTTTAAGGTGAGAAATTGAGAAAAGACGTAAGAGGCAATTTTTTCACACAAAGGGTGCTTTGCATGTGGAATGAACTTCCTGTTGAAGTGGTGGATGCTGGTACAATTACAACGTTTAAAAGACAGTTGGTGGATATATGAATAGCAAAGAATAGCAATAGGAGGGATATGGACCAGGAGCAGGCAGGTGGGACTTGCTTAGTTTGGGATTATGTACAGCATGGGCTTGTTAGACTGAAGAGTCTGTTTTCATGCTGTGTGACTCTATGACTCGAAGAGCAGCTGGCTATGAAAATGTGGACTTTTAATGGAAAATTGTTTTGTAAACGAATGTAGTGGTATACAAAACAATTTCCCATTAACATTCCAGGCTTCATAGTGGTGGCTTATCCCGGGTACGGTAAACATTGAAGGCCATTAGCTTGTCTTCAGTTTGGGATCATCAAGCAGTTTAGCGTGAGTTTAGAAAACACAGAGATTGAAAGTATTTAGGGCAGTTCAGAAGAGACTTTACTGCGGCCAGGACAGGTTTTAGTATCTCACCTAGAAATGAGTAATAGACAGTTCGGAAAAGCAGAAGCACCTCAGTAGGAAAGTTCAAAATGTGAAAATTCCCAACCAGGAGTGTTTGGTTAGAAATCTGCAAGTTGTTAAAAGCCCGAAAATTCTAAATTAAAATCTGTGTGTGAAGACTCAGTAGTTTACGGGACAGAAACTGGGGAGGATCATTTAGGAAGAACCTGAACTTGTAATTTAGATAGTCTTATTTTTATTCATTTTCACTTTGGATTTCTGCCCTGTTGTTAAAGAAACTTAAGTTAGATTTCATTCTGGGATCTGACTGATCCAGTTGTTCCATCAGCTCAGATTCTGAATTTAATCAGAACATCAGTGAGCACCGTCTAACTTGGCTATTAAATGATACAAGGGATCACTCATATCTTTCTCAGCAGACAGGGCTATATTTTAACATTTCATATGAAAAACTGCACCACTGACAGTGCTGTACTCCCTCAGTGCTACACTGGCGTGTCGGCTGAGATTTTGTGCTGAAGACTCTAAAACAAATTTGGGTCCACAACCCTTTGATTCAGAACTGAGGACTCGAGCCACAGAGAACACTTCGCAGCATAAGCTATGTGCAGTCTTGATAAGGAATGGGTCCTTCACATTTACTTATTGTGCTTTGCTTCACATTACTTAACAGTAACCTTGAAATATGATTCAGTTTAGCTTTTAACACTTTTCAAGATATGTGAAAAGAGCTTGGATTCGTGCATCCTCAGGACATTGTCAGAAGCACTTTAAAGCTGCTTTCTCAAAGTGGTTAGAGCTAACAAGGCATGGAGCTGGATGCACACAAGCAGCATCAGAGGAGCAGGAAGGCTGACGTTTCGGGCCTAGACCCTTCTTCAGAAACCTCCTGAAAGTGGTTCATGAGTTTAGGGTGTCAGTGTTTCTGATTATGAGATTGTCAGTGTATCTGTTTTTGTATGTCTGCGAGTATATGAGTGTTTATGTGTGTAATGTTTTCGTGTGTTTGTGTGTGTATGCCTGTGTGTGGATCAGTCAGATCCCATAATGAAATCTGACTTGATAAGTCGTATGTTTGTATCTTTCGCGTTATTTAACATGGTGGTCAGTCATGAAGCGTAATCACACAAAGCTACAGAGTTCCTTTAACAACAGGGCAAAAGTTTATTGGACAAAGGAAAAGGTAAATAAAAAAAAGCTATCTAAGTTACCACTCCAAGTTCGACCTAAATGATGTGTGTGTCTGCATATGTATGTGTTTCCAATGGCTGTTTATGTGTGAGTGGGTACGTGTTAGTGTGTATATATTTATGGGTGTGTATGCATGAGTCCATATGTGTACATGTGTGTACATTTATCTGCATATGTATATGGGTGTCGATGTATGTTATTATATGTGTGTGTTTATATGTATGTGAGCATGTATGTATGGGTGAGCATGTGTGTGTGTGAGAGAGTGTGTGTTTGTGCGTGTGTGTGTGTATGTAAGTGTGTGTGTGTGCGCGCGCGCGGGTGAGAGAGAGTGTGTGTGTATATGTGTGTGTGTGCGTGTGTGTGTGAGAGAGAGTGTGAGTGTGAGAGAGAGAGTGTGTGTGTGTGTGTGTGTGCGCATGCGTGAGTACACATGAGTTTATATGTGCATGTATTTTTGTGTGCACATGTTCATGCGGGTGTGTGAGAGATAATAGGTACTGCAGATGCTGGAGAATCCAAGATAACAAGGTGTGGGGCTGGATGAACACAGCAGGCCAAGCAGCATCATAGGAGCAGGAAAGCTTGACGTTTCGGGCCGAGAACCTTCATCAGATTTTTTCTGATGAAGGGTCTAAGCCCAAAACATCAAGCTTTCCTGCTCCTATGATGCTGCTTGGCCTGCTGCGTTCATCCAGCCCCACACCTTGTTATCTCTTTCATGTGGGTGTGTGTTTATCTGTCCAAAATGCAAGTATATATTATCGCCTTCTGTAAGTTAAAAGTAATTCAATTTCGGAGTGACTCAGGGCTAAAGTTTAAACCTTCAGCCAGACCAGATTCAGTTTTAGTTGCTTGGAAACTCAGAGCTTTAGCATTGCTGAAAACAGATACTAATTTTCTCAAGTATTTTGACTTGTACTCATCATGTCAATCTGCAAGAAACACCAATGGAAAGGAAAGCAACCCTCTAATAATGCATGTTAATAGCATACTGATTAGTTGACAAATGGACATTGAAAGGTAAAGATTTGCCATGGGAGAATACAGTTAGATGATGATTGACAGCTAACTGCCAAGCTTTGTTTAAACATATAAACACAGGAACCCAGAACATAGGTACAGGAGTAGGCCATTCAGCCCTTCAAGACTGCTCTGCTTTTCAATATGATCGTGGCTGATCATCTAATTCAGTACCTTATTCTTTGTTTCTCCCCATACCCTTTGATTCCTTTACCACTAAGAACTACATCTAAATCCATCTTGAAAACAGACAATATTTTGGCCTTAACCGCTTTCTCTGTGACAGAGAATTCCACAAGCTCAGTACTCTCTGGATGAAGAAATTTCACCGCATTTCAGTCCTAAATGGCCTACCCCAAATCCTTACACTGTGATTCCTGGTTCTGGTCTCCCCAGACACCAAGAACATTCTTTCCATGTTTACCCTGTCTAGTCCTGTTAGACTTTTATAGATTTCAATGAGATCTCCCCTCATTCTTTCAGATTACAGTGAATGTAATCCTAATTGAACCAGTGTCCCTTCAGAAGTCAGTCCTGTCATCCCAGGAATCAGTAAACTTTGGTTGCAATCCCTCCATTGCCAGAACATCCTTCCTCAGATAAGGAGACCGAAACTGCGCACAATGCTTCAGGAGTAGTCTCACCAAGGCCCTGTATAAGTGCAGTAAGATATCCCAGCTCCGGTACTCAAGTTCTCTCGCTATGAAGTCCAGCACACTGTTTGATATGGTAACTGCCTGCTGCATCTGCATGCTTAGTTTCAGTGACTAATGTACAAGGACGCCCAGGTCTTGTTGCACATCCCCCTTTCCCAATCTATCACCATTCAGATAATAATATGCCTTCCTGTTTTTGATAACAAAATTGATAACCTCATTTTCACTTACAGTATATTTCACCTGCCCTGCATTTTCCCACCTGCCCAACTTGTCCAAATCACACTGAAGTATCTCTATATCCTTCTCACAGCTCACCCTCACGCCTCAGCTTTGTGTCATTCACAAATTTCGAGATAATATATTTAGCCCCCTCATTTAAACCATTAGTCTACATTGTGAAGAGCTGGGATGCTAAGACAGGTTCCAGCAATACGATCCCTGATGCTTCTTGTAAATCTAGACTTGCCTGTTCCAAAATTTCCTTGTCTTCTGTCTTTGACTCCTCTGTAAAACTTAAGCTGAAAGACATATGTGCAGGTGAGCTCTGAACTCACAGCAAGTTCCACTTATATCTAATAAAAACCAAAAGAACTGCGGATGCTGTAAATCAGAAACAAAAACAGAAGTTGCTGGAAAAGCTCAGCAGGTCTGGCAGCATCTGTGAAGGGAAAAACAGAGTTAACATTTCGGGTCCGGTGACCCTTCCTCAGGAGCCGAAACGTTAACTCTGTTTCTTCCTTCACAGATGCTGCCAGACCTGCTGAGCTTTTCCAGCAACTTCTGCTTTTGTTCCATTTATATCTAAACAAGTAAAGTTCAATTCAAGATCTAAAGAAAATCATGTGGATGCTGGGTCATCTGTAATAAGAAAACATGTTGGAAAAGCTCAGTAGGTCAGGCAGCAGTTGTGATGAGGAAAGTTACTGTTTCAGCTCGACGATGTCACATTTCCATCTAACCTGCTGAGTTTTCCAACTTCTTAAAACTTGTTTCTTTCAGTTGAACATCTTATCTAAAAAAGTGCCATTTGCAACTTTATTGTACAGAAGAGTCAGCCTTGATATATTGTGGAATTTGAATCCAAAAATCTGTCTTAGAGCACAACCAAGACAAGCTGTGAAGTAGCCAAGGTAAGTGCAGACTGAAGCTGGAAAACATATTACTCCCAGGTTTCTGTGTATTACAGAGACTGACTTTACTCATAAGCTAGATTGTCTAAAAGCTCACACAGGGTAAAATTTATGTTTCTATAACTGCCTTAATGACAATGATAATAGCCTCTAAATATTGCAGCCACTCGGTGCATATTATTATGACAGATACCAATGAAAATAATGATCGCTGTAATAGTCATTACAGGGCAAAGATGCACATTATCACAGTGGATATCAACAGACAAATATTGACGATTTCCCTTAATCAAAGTACACATTATTATGCAAACAGTCCAATGAGCTTTCACTGCCATTAAGTATACAGTTGCTACAAAAGAGTCAAGAACTGCCAGGGTCAAGTTTCATGACTAATGGGCTTCAACAAAATTCTGTTTGTCCACTGCCATAGCAAAGAAGGCAGTCAGTTCGAAACACCATTGTGCACTTAGAAAATACCTTCCAAACTCGTGACCGCTTCCGTCTGGAAGGACAAGGGCAGCAGACATATGGGAACACCACACACCTGCAAGTTCCCCTCTGAGCCACTCACTATCCTGACTTGGAGACACATGGCCGTTCCTTCACCGCCGCTGGGTCCAAATCGTGGAATTCCCTCCCGAATAGCATTGTGGGTCAACCCACAGCAGGTGGACTGCAGCGGTTCATGGAGGCAGCTCACCACCTCCTCAAGGGGCAACTAGGGACAGGCAATAAATGTGGGCCCAGCCAGCGACACCCATGCCCCAAGAGTGAGCAACAAAGTTGAAAGGTAGATAAAGTGGACAGTATTGCTGGCCATCTCTTTCTCAAACTTTAAATTCTGGGTGATCGGGTGATACTCCTCTTGAACAAATTGCCATGGAAGGAACATTTTTGTTTATACTGCCTTGTGCCTTTAAGCTGGCTCCTCAGTTACTCACCGTTCCATGACGACATGCCCTGATGTTACTTGGTGACGGAAATTTTTACAGATTGGTAATGAGATACTAAACCAAGCTGGATGTTAAAGATGGCAGAGCAACTTTTTGTCTCCAAAGACGGGGAAAGCTTTCCTGATGTCACATTCAACATGCTCCATCAACCAACACCCAATAAACAGCTTACTTGCTCAGTGATCACATTTCCTTTTACCTGGGTTTCGATGCCCTCAAAAAGCTGTTGTGAAAACAACAGAGACTGCACATTTTTGCACAAAAGAAAATTTGTAATTTATTGCCTGCTAAGTGCTTTGGGAGATCTAAAGGATGTGAAAGATGCTATTAAATATTAAACCAAGAGTGATTTCATCTGCAATCTCTGCTCAGGGTTCAATATCACTTACATCAGTGATGTAGTTTATATGACTTTCTCTCTTTGCTTTGGGCCCATGACAGTATCAAGTTGTTTCTTAAATGGTCTCAACTACTCTTTCTGGTAACTTGTTCTAGAAGCTGTCAACTTCTGTGTAAATATGTTCAGAATCAAAATGGGATGAGAGATGAGAGATGCCTGCAGAGATTTAATAAAAGAACAGAGAGTCATAATAATCTTCAATGAGAAGCCATCATGCCAAATAATGTTGTTCTTAATGATATAAAAATTATATGTCCAAATTTAGCAATATCTTTGTCAATTATCTGTCACTTGTCTTAGTTTTAATATCCAGTTAATTCTCATTATATTTTGCACAATTAGTATGCACAGCAAGGATAACTGTGCCTTATATAAAGCAAAATGCTGCAGCTGCAGGAAATCTGAAACAAACGCAGGGAGTGCTGGAGAAACTCAGCAGGTCTAAGCATCTGAAGGGAAAGAAAAAGCGTTTGCGTTTCGAGTTCAGTAAAGACAGCATTTGAATCTGCTCTCCCTGCTATATGTTGTGAAACCGGAAAGGGTTCAGAAAATATTTATGAGGATGCTGCCAGGGTTGGAGGGTTTGAGCTATAGGAAGAGGCTGAATAGGCTGGGGCTATTTTACCTGGAGCAGAGGCTGAGGGGTGACCTCATGGAGGTTAATAAAATCATGAGGGGCTTGGATAGGGTGAATAGACAAGGTTTTTTCCTGGGATTAAGGGAGTCCAAAACTAGAGGGCATAGGTTCAAGGTGAGAAGGGAAAGATTTGAAAGGGACCTAAGGGGCAACATTTTCATGCAGAGGGTGGTGCGTGTATGGAATGAGCCGCCAGAGGAGGTGGTGGAGGCTGGTACAATTACAACATTTAAAAGGCATTGGATGGGTAAAGGAATAGGAAGTGTTTAGAGGGAGATGGGCCAAATGCTGGCGAATGGGACTAGATTAATTTAGTTAATTTGGTTGGCATGGACAAGTTGGACTGAAGGGTCTGTTTCCATGACTCTATGACGCTATGATTTTTCTTCAGAACTGACTGAGGCAGACCTGAAGTTCTGAAGTACAGTTCTAGTGTACTTGAAATGTTAAGTCGAGCTGTGTCTGCAGATGCAGTCAGACTTACTGAGTTTTTTCAGCATTCTCTGTGTTTGCAACTGTCCTTCCCATTTTGTTAATACTTTTTCTTTATTCTTTCATGGTCATAGGCATCGTTGGCGAGGCCAGCAATTGAAGACCATCCCTAAGTTCTTTTGAAGTGAATTTCCTTCTCAGTCATTCACACATCTGTGGGTCGAGAGTCGCAGACCCTGTAGGACAGGCCGAGTAAAAAATGGAAAACAACGGTGAACCAGATGGATTTTTATGACAACTGAAGATACCTATTTTGTTGTAATTACTGAGATTAAATTCCAGACTTTCTTAATTAACCGATTGAATGTATCAATCGGAACTCTCATGTCACAGGGTGTTGCATATGGGTGAAGGGCAAATCAGTCGAAGTTGCAGTATAATTTGGGTAAATGTGAGGTTATTCACTTTGGAAGCAAAAACAAGAAGGCACATTACTACTTGAGTGGCTGTAAATTGGAAGAGGGGAGAGTGCAGTGGGACCTGGGTGTCCTTGTGCACCAGTCGCTGAAGGTAAGCATTGCAGGTGCAGCAGGTGGTAAAGAAGGTAAATGGTATGTTGGCCTTCGTTGCGAGAGGTTTCGAGTACAGGAGCAGAGATGTGTTGTCGCAGTTGTACCAGCCCTTGGTGAGACGACACCTGGAATATTGTGTGCAGTTTTGGTCTCCTTTTCTGAGGAAGGATGCTCTTGCTCTCGAGGGAGTGCAGCGAAGGTTTACCAGGCTGATTCTGGGGATAGCAGGTCTGGCATATGAGGAGAGACTGACTTGGTTGGGATTGTTTTGCTGGAGTTCAGACGAATGCGGGGGGTATCTCATAGAGACTTATAAAATTCTTAACAGGACTGGACAGGTTAGGTGCCGGGAGGATGTTCCCGATGGTGGGCGTGTCCAGAACCAGGGGTCACAGTGTGAGGATTCGGGGTAGATGATTTAGGATGGAGATGAGGAGACATTTCTTCACCTAAAGAGTGGTGAGCTTGTGGAATTCATTACCACATGAAGTAGTTGATGCCAAAACATTGAATGTATTCAAGAGGCGACTAGATATAGCACTTGGGGTGAATAGGATCAAAGGTTATGGGGAGAAAGCAGGATTAGGAAGAAGGGTCTAGGCCCGAAACGTCAGCTTTCCTGCTCCTATGATGCTGCTTGGCCTGCTGTGTTCATCCAGCTCTACACTTTGTTATCTTAGGCTATTGAGTTGGACGATCAGTCATGATTGTGAAGAATGGTGGAGCAGGCTCAAAGGGCTGAATGGCCTCCTCCTGCTCCTATCTTCTATGTTTCTATATCAACCTGTCAGCCATAAATTCCAGGTTTGAGTCCCATTTTCACACTTCATGGCCAAGGAAGTTTCATCCAGGACATGTGTAAGTGGACGATCACCAATCTGTACATTCTTAACTACAGCAAGAGTCAGAGAGTTATCTGCTCAACCAGAACAA
Source organism: Ginglymostoma cirratum (assembly GCA_024137785.1). Lineage (NCBI taxonomy): Eukaryota > Metazoa > Chordata > Chondrichthyes > Orectolobiformes > Ginglymostomatidae > Ginglymostoma > Ginglymostoma cirratum. The sequence goes on along the minus strand of JAHRHZ010000273.1, from coordinate 16,248,781 downwards.
TGTGATACCGAAAGCTGAACAGCATCCTCATACCAAAGGACTCCACAGAGAAGCCTTTGCCTTGTTCAATGGGAAGTATCCTCCTTGTTTTGAGGGACAGCTGGGAAGAATGTATTAATCAAACTGCTCCAGTCACTGTGGGGAGGTTTGAACCTGCACCACTACAGCATTCAGTCAGACATAAGTGACCAGCCCAGTGACATTAGCACTAGCCCCCAACAATTCCCTCATTGCAAAGGTGAATCTCTTAAAATTGTCAAAGGACCATAAGGAAAGCACTAGGACTAGCTTTAAAGACTGCATGACCTACTCCTGCTCTACGTTTCTATGGAAGGTTGCAAGCTCCAAGGGCCCAAATGTATGTGATTGACCAAAAAATCAGGAGAGAACATGAAGGAAGGCACTTTCCCTGTAGCACATGGTTAGTTTTAAATGTGCTGCCTCTTACACAGGCATATCCACATTCAGAAGTCGTCTTCAACGGAAATCATAACACTAGAAAGCTGTAGCAACTGAGCCGGAGAGAGGGACAATCTGGGTTGTTCTTTATAAGAACTGATGCTACTTCCATGGGTCAACTAGTCTTCTTCTGCTTTATATATGTGACCAATGTTTCTGTGTGGATCACCAGCTTGATCTACAACTGGAATCTTGCACCGGAAGCATATATCGTCTCAGAGGGGGGAGTGCTGACTGTGGAGTCCAATCACAATAGCTCTGCAGAGGATCCGATTGGAAACACCTCATCCCAGAAAGGGTATCAGAAATTTGGAACATTATCCTCCCACTTCCCTCCTGACCAAAAGATGCTGAAGTTTTTCTTTCACTTGAGGGATGTGGGCATCAATGGCTGGCCAGCAGTTATTACCCACCCATATGCCGTAGGTAGAAGGGAGGGGCTGTTAAAGGGGAGACAATGGCCTAATGGTATTATCACTGGGCTGTTAACCCAGAGACCCAGGTAATGTTCTGGGGACCTGGATTCGAATCCTGCCATGGCAGATGGTGGAATTTGAATTCAATAAAAATATCTGGAATTAAGAGTCAAATGATGACCATGAATCCATTGTCAAGTTGTCGAGAAAAACCCACCTGGTTCACTGATGCCCTTTAGGGAAGGAAACTGCCATCCTTACTTGGTCTGGCCTACATGTGACTCCAGATCCACAGCAATGTGGTTGACTCATAACTGCCCTCTGGACAATTAGGGATGGGCAATAAATGCTGGCCTCGCCAGTGACACCCTCATCCCATGAATGAATAAAGAAAAAAGAAAGGTAGGCCCATTATTCTGTTAGGGAAGGAATTCCAGGATTTTGACCCAGCGAATATTCCTGTAGTGATTGTAATGAGGTCAGTCAGGTGGACCTCACAGAATATGAGGTCGCTGATTGGGTCTGTTAATCTGGTCCAATCACGGATCCCTGGCTCACAAATAAAAACAGGACTGTCATACACTCTGAGAGCTGGCTCTGAGGTAACTAGATCAGCGTCAACAACTTCCTACATGTAAATAAAGGGTGACTTGGTGACAGGATACTGGTCTCTGTAGAGTCATTTCAAGCCCCACTCCTGACATTATGGTTAGGGGATGATCTTTGATAAATGGGAGTGCCACAACTGAGACTGCAAGATTCTTGTTAGTGAAGGGCATTGAGGGTCCTAGATCCAAACTGATTCGACGGAGATGTGGTCCATATCAGCCATGATCTAACTGAATAGTGGTACAGGTTTAAGGAGTTGAACGATCTATTCTGTTCCTATTCTCCTAACTATTCTTGTATCATGTCGACTGTGGGTAAGTGTGGTTCAGCTGTTCTAATATTACAATAGTTTCATCAGCTCGCCTGTTAGGTTTAACCCAGAGCACTGGTGCCAGGCCTTCACTAAGAGAAGTATGGCACAGGAACAGGTCCTTCGGTCCTCCAAACCTGTGCTGATCATCATGCCCTGACTAAACTAAGAAACAAGTCTTCTGCCATTATTAGGTCCATATCCCTCTATTCCCTCCCTATTCATCGAACTATCTAGACGCCTCTTAAATGTCACCAATGTACCTTTTACCGCTTTTATCTCTGGAATTGCATTCCAGGCTCCTACCACTCTCTGCGTGGAAAATATTTCCTCGCACATATCCCTTCAACTTTCGCCTTCTCACCTTGAACTTGGGCCCCTTGTAATTGAAACTTCAACCTTGGGAAAAAGCTTCTGACTATCCACCTTATCTATGCCTCTCATAATTTTGTAGACCTCTATCAGGTCTCCTCTCAGCCGCCATCCTTCCAGTGAAAACAAATCTTGTCTTTTTAACCTTTCCTCATAGCCAATGCCCTCGAGACCAGGCAACACCCTGGTGAACATTTTCTGCACTCTCTCCAAAGCTTCCACGTCCTTCTGGTAATGTGGTGACCAAAACTGCACACAGTACTCCAAATGCGGCCTAACAAGGGTTTATATTGCTGCAACATGGTTTGGCAACTCTTGTACTCCATGTCCTGGCCGATAAAGGTAAGCATGCCATGTGGCTTCTTAATCACCTTGGCCACCTGTGTTGCCACTTTTAAGGAACTGTGGACCTGCATGCCCAGATCCATCTGTATGTTAATGTTCCTATGGGTTCTGCCATTTACAGTATAATTCACACCTCAAGGGAGTGAGGGAAGTGACTGTCAATAATTGGAGCACAGATTGGTCATAACCATCAAATAGGCAAGAACTGGAAAAGTGGTTCACTTAAACTGACAGTGTTCCAGCCACTTGACAACCTACAGGGCTGAACTGATAGAGAGAAACTGTTTCTCTTGGTGGAAGGAAAGCGAAGAAACAGAGCACTCCGATTGACGATGACTGGTAAATGAACCAAGAACTAAGCTGAGCTGAGTTGCTGCTGCAGAGAGTTACTACAGAAAGACAGAAAAGAAGAGCAGAGTAGGTCATTTGGCGCTTCAAGGCTGCCCGGCCATTCAACATGATAGTGGGATAGTAGGAACTGCCGATGCTGGAGTCTGAGATAACAAGGTGTAGAGCTGGATCAACACAGCAGGCCAAGCAGCATCAGAGGAGCAGAAAAGCTGACATTTCAGGTCTGGACCCTTCTTCAGAAAAACATGATTGCGGCTGATCATTCAACGCTTTACCCCATTCTCGCTTTCACTCCACATCCTTTCAGCCCTTTAGCCTGAAGATCTATATCCAACTCTTTCTTGAAAATAACCTCCTTCTGTGCTTTATCCATTGACGATGTTTGGCAAGAGGCACTGAGTTGACCTGAATTGAGTTTTTGTTGCAGAGGCTGCCATTACAGGCTGAATGGCCTCCTTCTGTGTTGTTACCATTCCCTGTTCCTATAGGATGTGATAAAGTTATAAACGCCAAAGTAGAACAAAGGACTGCAGATGCTGGAGATCAGTAACAAATAAAAACAGAAATTTCTGGAGAAACTCAGCAGGTCTGGTAGCATCTGTGGAGAGAGAAAAAGAGTTAACATTTCATGTCTAGTCATAGAGTCATGTAGCACAGAAACAGACCCTTCTGTCCAACCAGTCCATGCTGAACAAGCTAAACAAGTCCCACCTGCCTGCTCCTAGCCCATTTCCCTCTTAATCTTTCCTATTCATATATCCAAATGTCACTTAAATGTTGTAATTGTACCTCTATCCATCACTTCATCTGGAAGTTCATTCTACGTGCAAACCACTCTTTGTGTAAAAGAAATGGCCTCTTGTGTCTTTTTTAAATCTCTCTCCTCTCACCTTAAATATGTGCCCCCTAATCTTGAAATTCCCTGCATTAGGGAAAAAAAACAACTATCATTAACTCCACCTATATCTCTCATTATTTAACTTCTATCAGGTCACTTCTCAACCTCCTATGCTCCAGTGAAAAATGTCCCAACCCATCCAGCCTTTCTTTATAACTCAAACTTACCATACCTGGCAACATTCTGGTAAACCTCTCCTGAACTCTCTCCAGCTTGATAATATCTTCCCATAACTGGCCGACCAGAACTGCGCACCGAACTTCAGAAGAGGCCTCACCAATGTCCTGTACAACCTCAACATGACATCCCAGCTCCTGTACTCAAAGGACTGAGCAATAAAGGCAATCATGCTAAACACCTTTTTAACCATATTGTCTACATGTGACACAAGCTCACCATTAATCCCATGTGACCTAGCCGTGCTGATTAGTCTACGGTGTAGAACCTTGTCAAATTCTTTATAAAATCCAAATAAACAACATCTACTACCCTGCCATTATCAACCTTTTTGGTAACTTCCTCAAAAATCTCAAGCAAGTTTGTGAGGCACGATTTTCCTCTCACAAAACCATGATTGAAGAATGGTCACTGGGCCTGAAACTTTAACTTTGTTTTCTCTCTCCACGATGCTTCCAGACTGACTGAGTTTCTCTAACAATTTCAGTTTCAGTTTGTTTCAATGTGCGCACACTCTCCTATTTTGAGGGCATGGGTGATGGATGGCGTGTCCAATTTGTGCCTGGGCTGGAAAAAGACAAAAGTCCCTTCTGTAGACGGTTCCCAAGCCGAAACGTCGACTTTCCTGCTCCTCTGATGCTGCCTGACCTGCAATGTTCCTCCAGCTCCACACTGTGTTGACAAATGCTTTGACACTTGTGTCAACATTGGCTGCAACCATGGATTTCTCAAAGACTTGGAACTGCCTTGGTAGAGATCTAGCTGACACAGTACTGTCACAGCCTTTTTCTGTTGACTCAGATATCATTGTCAGCAAAACCAAACTCTCTGGCATCAGGCCCAGGAACTAAATTGTCGATAGAAGATATGCTTCTTTACCTTCACCTACCATGACAGTAATTAGGAAGTGGTAATATTCTTATCTACATAATGATATGTTTTCCAGCATGCCTGTATGGCACTGAGAGGCAACCTATTGTGATGATACCTGAGCACATTATCTATCTTATGCGATCAGCATTTATATATGTAAATTTGATCATTACATAGGGTCATGTTCCAATCTTATACCATGAAATCACTCTTTCTGCCATAATACAATTATCCAACACTATAGGATATGCCTGTGCGCACTTTTGCATTTAAGATTTATTATGAAAAAAAGCTACGAAGTTGCTTTTTTTTAACAGGAATGTATCTGAAGACTGACAGATATGATGATATACTCAAAATTGGCTGCTCTAACTGGCGATGCAGAACATCTGCTTTACAAAGTTTTCAAGGCAAAACATTGTGGAAGAAATAATCAACTGTTCTTTTGTGTGAGGATGTTTTAATGAGATTTGTCTTTTTGCAGCCTTCCAGCATTGGCTGCGGTAGCCCTGACTAGAGTGATGCCTCATTCACTTTGTAATAAGTCTGAATACGTTGGAATGATTAAAAGAGTTAATTAAGGTGCCACATTAGTTTGTAAGACCTGCATGCAAGATTAAGAGAAAATAAACAGCTTGAAGACCTTCTCTGGGAAACTGGCTCAGAAGATGGAGGAACTGAGCTTTGTCCAAGTTGGAATTTTGAATGAAGACCTTGCTTGTATGCTCTTTGTGTTGTTAAATATGCTAACAGGGACAGCAGTTATTTTGCTCTTAACATCGTCCATTACAATGCAAGTTGGCTGACCATGTTTTGAGGTTTCTTTGTTCATGAGAAGCCTTTAGACAGGGCACCATGAAGGCTAACAGATTGTAGACGGACTCAAAGCAGGAGCAGTGAAACAAAGATTAGAAAGAACTGCCCTTCCGCAAATCCAACCAAAACTGTGGATAAGCTGTGTAGACGACAGCTTTGTCATCATTAAATGGATCAAATTAGAAGAGACACACAAACTTATAAACAACACCCTCACTGGAATAAGATTCACCAGAGAGGTGGAGAAGAACATTCGTGGACTTCAAGGTAGAGTGCAGGACAAATGGGGAACTGCAAACGAAAGTGCACCGAAAAGCCACACACACAGACCAGGTACTGAGCTTCAACAATAACCATCCCAGTGCACACAAACAAAGCTGCGTGCGAACACTATTTAAAAGGGCAACAACACATTGCAGCAACACGGGACTATGCCAAGAGGAAGAAGAAAACCTCTTCCAGGTTTTCAAAGATAACGAATATCCAAAGAACTGGGTCAGGAGATGCCTACACAAACAGCATCAGAAAGATTCTACACAGCCCGACACACTCATCACTCTAACCTACATCAGGAACACGTCGGAACTCACCACAAGACTCGTACGACTGCTGGGCATCAGAGTGGCACACAAGCCCACGTCAACCCTATGACAACTGCTCACCTGAACTAAGGACCCACTCGCCGCCATGGACAGGACCAAAGTCATCTACAAGGTCCCCTGCAGAGACTGCGAGAAACACTACATCGGGCAAACAGGAAGGAAACTAACAACAAGAGTACATGAACACCAACTGGCTACAAAAAGACATGACCAATACTCACCCATCTCAATCCACACGGACAAGGAGAACCACCAATTCGACTGGGACAACACCAAGATCCTGGGATAGACTAGGCAGAGACAGGCACGAGAATTCCTAGAAGCATGGCACTCCACAAAGCATGCTATTAATAAACACATTTAACTTGACCCCATATACATTCCGCTACGAAGGAAAACCGGAAATGAGGCAATCCATCTCAATGGACCCCAACCTCAACAAACTCAAGATTGCAAAAGAAGGTGATAGCCATGATGCTGGTGTTGGACTGAGGGTGGACAAGGTCAGAGGTCACATGACACCAGGTTATCGTCCAGCAAGTTTGACACAAGCTTTCAGAGTGCTGCCCTTTCGTCTGGTCCACCAGGTAAACAAGGGGTCAAAAGAAGGTGAGGTGAATGAGGATCACAATCACAAAGAATATTCAGAACTTTAACATTCATCATGGCATTGGAAGCATTTTAAACAGGTGAGTACCTTTTTTAAAACAGGGACAAAGTCATGAACTAGAAGCCTAAATCAAACATTGCGTGGTATTACCCCCTGGGGTGCATTTCATATTCAGATTTACTTCTCTCAATTACTGGCTGAAGATCATGAGTTTGATTTCTTGTGGAACAGGTCCCGAGCATATTGCTGGAAGTGTACCACTTCACATCAAGCATGACTGACCAAGAGGTGATACTCCTGCTCTTACAACTTCTGCGGCATGATGGCAGGATTTACAAGTTAACCTGTCTGACTATGTTATGAATGCAGCCAAAACAGAAATTGCTGGAAAAGCTCAGCAGGTCTGAATCTTAGAATCACTACAGTGTGGAAACAGGCCCTATGGCCCAACAAGTCGGCACCAACCCTCACAGCATCCCACCCAGGCCCATCCCCCTAATCTACACATCCCTGAACACTACAGGGCAATTTAGCATGGCCAATCCACCTAGCCTGCACATCTTTGGACAGTGGGAGGAAACCAGAGCACCTGGAGGAAACCCACGCAGACACGGGGAGAATACGCAAACTCCACACAGACAGTCACCCAAAGGTGGAATCGAATCTGGGTCCTTGACGCTGTAAGGCCGCAGTGCTAACCACTAAGCCACCATGCCACCTGTCTGGCAGCACCTGGGGAGAGAAGGCTGTGAGGAAGGGTCACTTGACCCGAAACTTTAACCTAGATTTCTCTCCACAGATGCTGCCAGACCTGCTGAGCTTCCTCAGTAATTTTCGCTCTTATTTTTGATTTACAGCATTCCGTTTTTATGAATGCGGTGATCTGGTTCATACACAGCAACACTGTCCACCCCACCACCACAGCGTCAATATCAATGCTGTAGGTAAACGATTCAGTAAAACTCAACACAGTCAGTTTTCATGGTGAAGCAGGGAAAATTAAAACATGGAAAAAGGCCATTCAGTCCATTAAATCTGTTGAATCTCTGTGAAAGAACTAACTTCTTAGTCTCACTCACCTTTGCTTTCCCTATGGCACTTCAATATATTTCCTTTACGAATATATTGCATAGTTTTTCTTTTGAAAAATTATCATTGAATCAACAGGTTGCTCACTCTGGAGCAACGTGCTGTCTATGTCTAACCTACCTCATCCTCCCCCGGCACATTGTCAGTCATTAGAAGCTTTGTTTTGTGATCAGGACCCTTTCTGTACATGGAGGTTGTTGTATGAGATGTGATACCAAACACTAACTGCATGTGGTCGGGGTAGTTTGCAGCCAATATTCTCTTTCCATGACTGGGTCTCAGGGTCCACTCGGTTTACTGTGGGAGATCAAAAACAGCAGGGAGTCTTAACAAGAAGAGGCTCTGTCTTAAATAAATCTAGTTCATTGCATGGTTGCAATCAGGTATGAGTGGCATTAGTAGGACAGAAACTGTTACTGGGAAATCTAGGATACCAGGTCTGTTCCCTTCAGGTTCCAAAATTTTCCTCACACTTATGCCATTATCAAGTTGGGTGGAGCTTAACGCAGTCTTCAACGTGATCCCTTTCTGAATCACAACTGTATACAGAAGTGCTTCTTAAAAAAATCATTCATAGGATATGGGTGTCACATTTCTATTACCCAAGGGCAGTTTAGATTCAACGACATTGCTGTGGATCTGGAGTTACACTTGGGTCATACCAGGTAAGGAGAAGGGTTTGCTTCCTTAAAGGACATGAGTGAATCAGATGGGTTTACCCCTAACAACTATTAGATTGTTAATTCCAGATTTTTGTTAATTCTTCCATCTGGCACGGTATGTTCCTGGGTCATTACCTGCATTGTTGGAATTAATAACCAAGCATTACTATGACCGGGCCAATGTGCTGAATTCACATAAAGATACAAAGTCATGAGGAAGGGTCACCAGACCCATAGTGTTAACTCCAATTTCTTTTCTCCACAAATGCTGCCAGACCTGCTGAGCTTTTCCAGCAACTTCTGTCTTTGTTCCTGATTTACAGCACCCGCAGTTCTTTTGGTTTTTATTAAAGATATGAAGTTGCTGTGACATTCCCAATGATGATATAAAAGCAACGAACATGGGCAGTGGGGATCGATACCTGATCAGAAACTGCTCCTATGCTTCATAATCATTTTTGAGGTTGAGGCTTTTGCCTATTTGCTGTTTGGATCAATGGCTTGGCTTCAGGAGAAAAGTGTTTTGTCATTATCAAGGTCTGTTGTTTCCTGTACACGGTACAAAAAGGCTGCACCATACCCTCAATAGGGAAGCAGACTGCGAGTCCTCTGGATGACTTCAAGGCTGGTGACTTCAGAGTGTAAACATGGCATAATCTCAAACACAAGGCGGTATTTGAAGAAGAGATTGTTTAAACATTGATCAGTTTTGAGATGATGGGTATGACCTTCACTCTGGCATTGAAATCCGTATTTTTAACATCCAGCCTAGGATCTTCCTTTAAAATTGTGCTCTTGTTAATTCCAGTGCACCACATTTCCCTAATAAACTTGCCCACGAATATTGTGACCCACCTCTGGAACAGGTGGGATTTGAACTTGGGCCTCCTGGCTCAGAGAAGAGACATTACCATTGTGCCACAAGCCGCCTTCCAGAAACTGAAGACATTTTCTAGTCAACCTGTTCAGAGATGTCATTATGTACTTCTGGAGAAGGTAGGGTTTGAATGCAGGCCTCCTGGCCCAAATGTAGTCAATCGACTACTATCTACAATATATTGCAGTTAAATCCAAGACATCTGCAGCATGATCACGCGCACATTCAATCCAGATTTTCGACAGACTGCTGTAGTACAGTAAATAATCAAACGCAAGTCTCTTGGGTTAAATGACATTATTTATATAGGTGGTATTAATTCAAAAATGTAATCACTATCTTGCAGATCTAAGAGACAGCAGCGTCATGTATTATTCAATGCCTAGCATTTATCCAATTTGAACATGTTAAATTATATTTGCTTTTCCTCTACCTGTAATGTTATTATCTTATCAATTCATCCTTGAGATAGTGTCATTACTGGGCGAGGAGGGTATTTTTTTGTCCAATTGTAGTTAAACGAGGCAGGACTGAGTCATCTACTTGAGCCACTAACGTCTGTACTGTGAGAGCATTCCCATTCTTGTGCACAGGAATTGTGATTCCTGACCCGAAACGTTAACTCTGATTCTCTCCACAGATGCTGCCAGACCTGCTGAGATATTCCAGCAACTTCTACTTTTGTCTGTAATTTACAGTGTCCACAGTTTTCTCGGTTTTTCTTTTAAATAGTTTACTAGTCATCTGATTAAATTCGATATGTGCTCACAAATGTATGAAATTGAATGTTCACTGAATAAAGTCTGACATGTTAATATTATGTAACTGCTGAAAATTTACATTTGCGTTCTTACATTGACGGCGTGGATGTGATAGAGATATACTGACACTGCTGCCTTATTCCACAGGTCCTGGGTAGTGTTCACCGCACATAATGCTGGCGGACAGTTTCGCCCCCAGGATATATAGAGAACCTTGTATTCACAGCCATGAATGGTATGTTTTGTAACAGAAACCCTAATGGTAACACATGTTTAGAAATGAATCATTAAAAAGAGCTCCCCAATCAGGCTGTGAAACCAGTAGTTTGCAGACGCAAGCCTGTGCGTCTGCTACAGGCTCACTTACCAACACTCTTATCCTTATTCCAGGATTTGAGTGCATAATCTGAATTTACCACCCAAGGCAAAAGGCCTCTTGTGGGACCCTGGTGCTAGTGTTCATACCTCTGAACTAGGTTTGGATCCCATCTGCTTCAGATGTGTATAATAACATTTCTGAAGAGGCTCTGAAGAAAGTATGTACCCCCTCAATGCAGTCCTGAGGAGGAGGTGTCACTTTGTGAATGAGATATTAAACTTCCACTTGATCATAAAAGATCACCTGAAGTGGTTTGCAGCTGAGCAAGGGAGTCCTGCAAGTATCCTGTCTGAAATTGCTTCTTTTTTGTCAACAACAATGAAAAGAATGGATCCACTGGTCATTCAGGGATAGTAAGAACTGCAGATGCTGGAGCTAGAGCCAACACAGTGTGGAGCTGGAGGAACACAGCAGGCCAGGAAGCATCAGAGGCGCAGGAGTGTCACCCTTTTGGGCCTAGGCCCTTCATCAGGACTGGGAAGGGGGAAGAGAGCTGGGAAATAAATAGAGGGAAGGGAGTGGGGCTGGGGAAAGGTAGTGGGATGACGATAGATAGATACAGGTAGTGGGGATTGGTCAGTGGGAAGGGAGGGGTGGATAGGTGGGAAAGGAGATGGACAGGTTGTGTCAGGTCACAGAGGTGGGGATGAGAGGGAAGATTAGACAGGGGATGAGGCCGGGGATGGGGAGATTTTAAAACTGGTGAAATCCATGTTGAGGCCATCAGGCTGTAGGGTCCTGAGGTGGAATATGAGGTGTTGCTCCACCAGTTTGTGGGTGGTGTTAGTGTGGCACTGGAGGAGGTCCAGGATGGATGTGTCATCCAGGGAGTGGGAGGGGGAGTTGAAATCATTCACGACTGGAAGGTGTTGTTGATTATAACATACAGAGGACAGGAGCGCCGCAAATCTGTCACTGAGTCTACATTTGATCTCACCGATGTAGAGGAGACCACATCAGTAGTAACAGATACAGTAGACCAGGTTGGAGGATGTACAGGTGAACCCCTGTCAGATGTGGATAATTTGTCTTGGGCCTTAGAAGGAGGTGAGGGGGGAGATGTAGGGGCGGGTGTAGCACTTCCTGCGGTTGCGGGGAAAGGTGTCGGTGGTGGTGGGGCTAGTGGGGAGTGTAGTGTGGACGAGGGAGTCACAAAGGGAGCGGTCCCTCTGAAAGGCAGACAGGGGTGGGGAGGGAAATATCTCGTCAGTCGTGGAGTCAAATTGTAGGTGGCGGAAGTGGCAGAGAATGATACGCTCGCTACGGAGGTTGGTGGGGTAGTATGTGAGGACAAGAGGGACTCAGTCTTTATTTTTGACAGGAGAAGGGAGTTTGAGGGCAGAAATACGGGAAAAGCAATGTGTTTGATGGCATTTTCGATTAATGGAGGGGGGATATTACAGTCCTTGAACTCGGAGGACATCTGGGATGTGTGGAATGCCCCCTTGGGAGCAGATGTGGTAGAGGCAGAGGAATTGGGAGTAGGGGATCGCATTCTTACAGGAAGGTGGGTGAGGAGGTGTAGTCTCGGTAGCTGTGGGAGTCGATGGTTTGAGTTAGCTGTTGTTAGTTGTTGGTGCTGAGACGGTTACCAGAGATGGAGGCAGAGAGGTCCAGGAAGGGGAAGGAGGTATCGGAGATGGTCCGGGTGAATTTGAGGTTGGGGTGAAAGGTGTAAGTAAAGTTGATGAACTGTTCAACCTCCTTAAGGGAGCACCAGGCAGCACTTATATAGTTGTCAACATAACGAAGGAAGAGGTGGGGGATGGTGCCAGTGTAACGGCGGTAGAGAGACTGTTCCATGTATCCTACAAAGAGGTGGGTGTAGCTTGGACCCATGTGGGTACGCATAGCCACCCCTTCAGTTTTTAGAAAGTGAGAGGAGTTAAAGGAAAATTTGTTGAGGGTAAGAACCAGCTTTGTTAAGTTGATGAGGGTGTAGGTGGAAGGGGACTGGTTGGGCCTGCTGGAGAGGAAGAAACAGAGGGCTTTTAGGCCATCTGTGTGGGGGATACAGGTGTACAGGGACTTGGTGTCCTGATGAAGGGTCTAGGCCCAAAACGTTGACTCTCCCGCTCCTCTGATGTGTTTCTCTAACTGGTCATTCATCTTGTTTGCTCAATGCAGGGCTTTCCATTGTTTACAGGTTGCTGTATTGCCAACATAACTGCAGTTAAATGGCTCTGAAGCTCAATGTAACATTAAGAAAACGTAGCAAAGCAAGAAGTGAAAGTCACATCATTCCAATGTACCCCCTCTCATGTTTAACCTGAATTCAGGGGAGGGGCAAGATTGAGAAGGAAGACCCTTCATGCGGAGCTCAGGAATTGAACTGACATTACTCCGTATTGCAAACTAGTCAGCTTGCTAACTCAGTCACACACAGCTAATGCATATTTTATAATCCCTACAGTGTGGATGTAGGCCATTCAGCCCATCAGGTCCATGCCAACCCTCTGAAGACCATCCCACTCCCTTTCCCTAAAGCCCTGCATTTCCCATGGCTAATCCACCTAGCATATACACCCCTGGACACTATGGGACAATCCACCTAAACTGTAAATCTTTGGATTGTGGGAGGAAACCAGAGGAAACCCACACAGACACAGAGAGAATGTGCAGACCCCACACAGATAGTTGCCTGAGGTTGGGACTGAACGCAGGTCCCTGGTGCTGTGAGGCAGCAGTGCTAACCACTCAGCCACTGTGCCGCCCCAAATTAATTGGAAGATCTTCTGCTTTTTCTTTCAGAGTTATTACAAGGCAGTGTTTGACAGTCTATAAATGGTGATTGGAACCAGATGGACCTCATTGACTATGACGTCCCTTGATTGGTGTTGTTAGCCAATCAGGAAAGCCCTGACTGACCAATACAGGTAGATCTCCTATAATGCGATAGTTGCGTTCTTATGTGACCTTGTGCTACAGAAAATTGCTGTAGAAAATCGTGTTATAGGGAAATTGCATTAGAAAATCGCTACACCTGTACAGCAGGAAATTTGCATTATCCAAACAGCCGTCCCTGTTCATCAATCATGTTACAGCCAATTTGCGTTAACAAAACACATGTTATAGCAGAACTGTCTGTATGAACAGGGGATTTAGAGCCTCCTCAGTTCAGGGACTGACTCCGAGCTGTTTGCTCGTAGCCAGTGTCCTGTGCACATGTAAATAAAGAGTGACAAGGTGATGGGATACCAGCCTGTGTGCTGTTATTTCAACAACATAACAAAGAAATTGTTCTGTGCTCTTAACCTCCGCCCGAGGATCTCTGCTGTAAAGGGCAATCTCAGACATTGCCTGAGTAGTGAATTGTAATAGGCCTCACTCACTATTGTCCAATGGTCTTGCAATAGTCACTGCTTAAAGAAGGTATGAAGGGAACTATGCTATAGTATGATAGAAGGAGAGAGAAAGCACAGAGAAAAAATCATCGAAAGGAAATTATCAAATATTCCCGACAAAGATTCAGGTAGCTCACAATGCTTGCTCTATCTCCAGACATGTAACTCTCCTAGAATATATGCAGCACTTTGAACAAAATAACTTAGACAAATAATGGCATATAAGTGATATAACATTTACATTTCAATTCCTCCAAACTTATTACTTCAATAATGAATTAGCGGATACATGTATCAACATGTTTTTGTCTTAAACAGAGCATCTAACAGTGTTATTAATTATACCTGCTCCGACATCTCTCAACTCAAAATCTTTGTAGCCGCAAAGTTTCTGAAAACATGAGCTAATGAAAGGGCAGAAAGTGACGTAGGCCATTTTTATGCTGAAGAAACAGTCCAGTTAATTGCCTCAACGAATTAAATTGATGGGTTTTGAAATTAAAAGTACAATGGTGTGGAGGTAAATATAAAACACCAGTGTGTGTGAAAAGTGATGTCAATTCAGGTACACAACAAGAAACAAAAAGAAAAGGACAAGCAAATGCATGAACTAATATTTAAATTTGTCTTTTTAAAAGAAATTCCATCAATTAGTACCTGAGGAAATAAGACTTCACACTTATTCTACGCAGTTTTCAGCATGAGGAATGTGTTTCACAGTAACTAACAAATGTGAAGATATTAAAAGAATATTTACATTTGACTCATCTCACTCTGTAAGTTTTACTTCATAGAATCATACAATATATAAGATGCCTTTCGACCGATTGAGGCTGCACTGACAACGAAATTGCTCTAAATCTACTTTCGTCCCACTATCATGTATTTGGTCATAGAGCTATTGAGACGTACAGCATGGAAACAAATCCTTTGGTCCAATACGTCCATGCTGACCAGATATCCTAAATTAATCTAGTCCCATTTGCCAGCATTTTCTTTATTCCTTTTTTGCCTTTGTTCGTTCATGGGATGAGGGTTTTGCTGGCTCGGCAGCATTTATTGCCCATCCCTAATTGCCCAGAGGGTTAAGAGTCAACCACATTGCTGTGGGTCTGGAGTCACATGTAGGCCGGACCAGGTAAGGATGGCAGCTTCCTTCCCTAAAGGACATTAGTGAACCAGATGGGTTTTTCCAACAATTGGCAATGGATTCACGGTCATCATTAGACTCTTAATTCAAGATATTTATTGAATTCAAATTCTACCATCTGCTGTGGCAGGATTCAAACCCAGGTCCCCAGAACATTAACTGGGTCCCTGGCTTAACAGTCCAGCGATAATACCACTAGACTTTCACCTCCCCAGGCCCATATCCCTCTAGACCTACCATTAATGTTGTGACATTTTAAGTGCTCATCCAAGTACTTTTTAAAGATTGTGACGTGTCCTGCCTCAACTACCCTCCCAGGCAGTGCGTTCCAAACCCCCACCACCCTCTGGGTGAAAATGCTTTTCCTCAAATCCCCTCTGAACCTCCTGACTTTCACCTTAAAATGTCATTTCCTTGTCATTGACTGTTCAGCTAAGGGGAACAGCTACTTTCTATTCACTAAATAAAATCTGGAAGAACTGAAGATGCTGTAAAGTAGGAACAAAAACAGAAGTTGCTGGAAAAGCTCAGCAGGTCTGGCAGCGTCTGTGAAGAAAACTCAGAGTTAACGTTTCGGGTCTGGTGACCCTTCCTCAGAACGGTTCTGAGGAAGGGTCACCGGATATGAAACAGTAACTTATATTTTTCTGCACAGATGCTTCCAGACCTGCTGAGCTTTTCCAGCGGCTTCTGCTTTTGTTCCTAATTTCTACTCACCCTGGGCATGTCCCTTATAATCTCATACACCTCTGAGAGGTCGCCTACCACCGCACCTTCTCTGCTCTAAAGAAAGCAGCATCTTGTATACTTTACACCATTGACTTCCGCATATTGTTAAATCTTTAGCTTTGGTGTCACTGGCTAAGCCAGCAGTTATTATCCATCCTTAATTGCTCAGAGGACAACTAAGAGTCAACCACATTGCTATGGGTCTGGAGTAAAATGTAGGTAAGGTTGGGAATTTCCTTCCCCGATGGGCTTTTCTCTAACAATTTCATTGCCAATATTAGACTCCGAATGCCAAATTTTTATTGAATTCGAATTCTGCCTGGCAAGGCATGAACCCAGGCACCTAGAACATTATTTATGTCTAGCAATGAGAGCAACAAGCCATCACCTCCCCTGATTGAGATAGACACAATGGCACAATTTCACAGCAATTTTTTGATATTTACATTTAGCCCCACATCTTCACCTTGACTGAAGTGGCCATGTCAATTGCATTTAAATAGTAACAAGACCATCAACCATATAGTCATAGGGCCATACGGCGTGGAAACAGGCCCTTCAATCCAACTTGTCCATGCCAACCAAGTTTCCTAAACTAGCTAGTCCTATTTGCCTGCATTTAGCCCATATCCCTCTAAACCTTTCCCGTCCATGTAACTGTCCAAATGGCTTTGAAATGTTGTAACTGTACCTGCATTCATCACTTCCTCTGACAGTTCATTTCATTTACGCACCACCCTCTGTGTGAAAATGTTGCTTCTCGGGTCCCTTTTAAAGTTTTCCCCTGACTTTAAACCTATACCATGTGGTTTTGGACTCCCCAGTGCTGGGGAAAAGACCGTAGCAGTGCATCATATCTATAGAACATAGAACATTACAGCGCAGTACGGGTCCTTCGGCCCTCGATGTTGCACCGAACTGTGATACCAATCTGAAGCCCATCTAACCTATACTATTCCCTTATCATCCATATGTTTATCCAACGACCATTTAAATGCCCTTAAAGTTGGTGAGTCTACAACTGTTGCAGATAGGACATCCCACGCCTTTACTACTCTCTGAGTAAAGAATCTACCTCTGACATCTGTCCTATATCTATCACCCCTCAATTTAAAGCTATGTCCCCTCGTGCTAGCCGTCACCATCCGAGGAAAAAGGCTCTCACTGTCCACCCTATCTAATCCTCTGATCATCTTGTATGTCTCTATGAAGTCACCTCTTAACCTTCTTCTCTCTAACGAAAACAGCCTCAAGTCCCTCAGCCTTTCCTCATAAGACCTTCCCTCCATACCAGGCAACATCCTGGTAAATCTTCTCTGCACCCTTTCCAATGCTTCCACATCCTTCCTATAATGCGGTGACCAGAACAGTACGCAATACTCCAAGTGCGGCCGCACCAGAGTTTTGTACAGCTGCAACATGACCTCACAGCTCCGAAACCCAATCCCTCTACCAATAAAACCTATCTATGGCCCTTATGATTTTACAAACGTCTGTAAGGTCACCCTGTTGGTAAAATCTGACCCACAGATAACCAAACCCAATAGCCATGGTGCGGAGACAGCAGACTGAGCTAGGCACTGCATGGGGCTGCCAAGATTTAAGAGAAACAGTTTTCATGCAATCCGCCGCAGCAGATCCCTTCGCACTAGTTCACCTGTAACTGAACGGAAAACTTGAAAAGGGGAATCAAATTAAAATAGCTCACATATTGTACACCTGTTACATTGAGGTAGGAAATTACGTTCTATCAGAGAAAGTAAAAGGCTTTATGCGCGGAATATCATTCCCTGGAAATTAGTATTGATGCTATGAGGGGTCAAATTAGTGACATGATTAATCTGCTAAAATAGACAGAGGACTCTCACTGAATGTTTTAAGTGTTTGCATATGAATGTTATTAGCGTTAATTAAGAGATGACAGTGTGGCGAATCTGTCACCACAGCGGTAACGTACAGATCTAAGATAATGCTCTGTGAAAATGATTTTTAAAAATCTATTCGCCTCATGGGATGTGGGCATCACTTGTTGGTCTGGCATTAATTGCCTGTCCTTAGTTGCCCCTTGAGAAGGTGGTGGTGGGCTGTCTTCTTGAACCATTGCGATCTGTCTACTGTTGGTTGATCCACATTACCCTTAGGGAGGGGATTCCAGAATATTGACTCAGTGACAGTGAAGGAATGATGATATATTTCCAAGGCAGGATGGAGACGCTTGGAGGGGAACTTGCAGGGGGTGGTGTTCCTATGTACCTGCTGCCCTTGTCCTTCTAGATGGAAGTCGTTGTGGTTTGGAAGGTGCTGTCTGAGGATCTTTGGTGAATTTCTACAGTGCATCTTGTAGATAGTACACACTGCTGCTACTGAGCGTCGGTGGTGGAGGGAGTGGATGTTTGTGGATGTAGTACCAATCAAGTGGGCTGCTTTGTCCTGGGTGGTGTGAAGCTTCTTGAGTGTTGTTGGGGCTGCACTCATCCAGGCAAGTGGGGAGTATACCATCACACTCCTGGCTTGTGCCTTGGAGATGGTGGAGCAAGCCTCTCAGTTCAAGGCAGTTAGGGATTAACAACAAATGCTGGCCTTGCCAGAGATACCCAAATCTCATAAAAATTCGAAAGAAAAAAGTAACATTCGATCTGTAGTCTTTCCCATTCTCAGAATCGTTACCTTTCTCAAGCTTTAATTGGGGCAAAATGTTGGTGATTTCTGAAGTGTGATAGCTCATAAGACTGACTGAGAGTCAACAATGGACTTCCTATTACTGTGAATAATAAAAACACTTAACGTAAAGTAGCTACAGTCAGGACTAAATCCATAGATTGCATGTGTGTGGCATAGCAGAATGCCATAAAAATCTCACTACATTCATTGTGCAAATGAGACAGGATTGCCTTTGCAACCACACATCTTGACTGAGCAAGGTAATGAATTGCATATTTTGATGCTTGCCAAGGAATATTATTGACTGTCCACTCCTCTTGGGTCCTTTGATCGTGAGATATGTTAGCATTTCGGTGTACAATACATGGTCAGACATGTTTGTAACAGCTTTCTTTTTTGTGTGTGTGAGAACATGATGAAAAATGGAGCAGGAAAATAGCCATTCAGTTCACTGACCTCTCTGCTAGCACGGGATGAATTTGGTATGCAAAGTAAAATTGGAAATGGTGAAGCAAGTTTGAAGGGTTCAGATTCACAGCACAATGCAAAATATAAAAGCGCATCAGAAATTGTAGCTTTGGATATCTGAAACTAAATGCACTACAATGTTTACAGATGAGAACAGTTGGGTTTGTTGCTGCATTATACATCTTGAGCTTTTGTACAGGAAGGAGACATTCAAAGATTTGTACTAGATCTGGAAATCAGCAGGACCGAGCACTAGTTAAACGCATTAATGAACTCAGCATTCCCTGTTTTAAATTTTAACCTGCAGGTCCTTAGAATGCACTTGTATGTAAATTGGACACCCACTGTACACAACAACAGAAATTGCTGGAAAATCTCAGCAGGTCTGGCAGCATCAGGGGAGAGAAATCACAGAGTTAATGTTTCAGGTTTGGTGACCCTTCTTAAGTATTCAATTCAATTCAATTCAACCCTGTCCTCTCCATGTTGCCAGACCCGACGAGAATTCCCAGAAATGTCTGTTTTTGTTTCAGATTTCCAGCATCCACAGTTCTTTTGGTTTTTTATCCACTTCGCACGTTGCCTTTACCGTGGTGCACAATTATTCTTTTGAAAGTTAAATTGGGCTCTGCGAATTCTGGAGTTTAACATTCACTCGCCTGACAAATTGCACTGCTTCCTGTTAATTAACTAGCAACTAATATAGGAGAAAAGTATCAGAGGAAAACTTTGTAACGTAGCAAGAATATTCCATGCACTACATTGGGTGGGGTGATGTTTGGTAACTGAGTGCTGTTTGAGGCACGTGAATCTGGTCCTTAAATTTCCTAGCCTATTCAGCCTTCAAAAGATAAATATGTCCAATATTAGCTCTAATGGAAGCATTGTTGCAAAGCAACACATGGCGAAGATACCACCAACAGTTACCAGTTCTTTCCAGGGGAAACATTCCAAAATTGAGAATGAGCATTGAGGTGCCATACATTTAATGAATATGGTGACAAATGTCAGAGGGAGCATGACAGGACAAACATTTACACAATGAGGTGTTGTGATTTGGAAGCATAGTGGAAGGGAAAGTAGTAGTAACATATCAAAAGGGATTAAGGAATAATTGAAGAGAAAAGGATTTCAGGATTGCATGGAAACAGCTGGGATGTGGAGCTAATTGCTCTTCCCAAATGCTGTCACTGACACAATGAACTGAATGGCCACCTTCTATGGTTTATTATTCTGTAATTTGAAGAATTGGTTACTATAGCAACACGAAGTGTAAACGATGCAATGCGTCAAGACTCCTTCAAATCCATGACCTCTATCACCTAAAGGAGTAAGATACAGATAACATGAAACATCACCGGCAGATTCCACTCACCGTTCTTACCTCGTTCACTCCAGTACAGTACAGTAGAAGTGTTGCGTTTTCAGAGATTCTGACTTTGGGATGAACTGATGAACGGAACCCCAATTTTTACCTCAGCATTGGATGTAAACAGTTACAAAAGTTCATGACATTGTTTTTGTCATTTATAAAAGAAATCATTCTAAGGTGGACAGAAAAATGCACAATTTTGGCAAAATCAGAAATTGCTGGAAAAACTCAGCAGGCCTGGCAGCATTTGTGGAGAAAAAGCAGAGTTAACGTTTTGGGTCCAGTGACCCTTCAGCAGAGAAATAACGACAGAAGCAGTTCCCTTTTGGAAAGACAGAACCATCCAGGGGGTTAGAGAGTGTACAGATTTATTTCAAAGAGAAAAAAACAGATCTGTTATGACAGAAAAGGCCGAGGAACAGTGCAATTTAGCAGCTCCCCAAAGCAGTCAGCACAGAAGAAAAGAAGCACAAAATGGCTTACTGTCAGTAAGAGAAAAGTTCCGGAAACAGAAAGCTGTAGAAGAAGAATTTAAGGAACATATGTTAAGGATTAAATGAGCTATGTTAACAGTTTGCTAAAGCATTTCATGAAGAGTCATTAATTAAAGACAGCATTGAGTGAATGTAGAAGTTTGTCAGGAAGAAAGCAAAATCAGCCATGTCACCTGAACAAGAAATTTAAAACTGGAAAGAGGGTGACCCTTCATTGAGGTTTGAGTATGAGTAAGATTGTTTGTGAGGGTAAAAGAGTTCAACTTTTATTTCTAAGAATTGTCGTAAGAATGTTTCAGGGACATTCAACAGATGCAGGGATGTTTTGCTACAGTTGTACAGGGCCTCGGTGAAACCACACTTGGAGTACTGTGTACAGTTTTGGTTTCCTTCTCTGAGAAAGGACATTCTGGCTGTGAAGGGAATGTGATAAAAATTGACCAGACCGATTCCTGAGATGGCAGGATTGAGGTATGAAGTGAGACTGGATCAGTAAGGACTATATCAACTGGAGTTTAGAGGATTCTCATAGAAACATTAAATGCAGGAAGGATGTTTCTGATGACGAGGGAGTCCAGGACCAGTGTTCACAGTTTAAGGGTAAAGGGTTGGCCATTTAGGCAAGGAGAATTGTTTTCACCTAGAGACTGGTGAGCTTGTGGAATTCTGTGCTGTAGAAACTAGTTGAAGCCAAACATTGAATGTTTTCAAATAGCAGTTAGATATAGAGAGATAACAAGGTGTAGACCTGAATGAACACAGCAGGCCAAGCAGCATCAGAGGAGCAGGAAGGCTGACATTTTGGGCCTAGACCCTTCTTCAGAAATCATTCCTGCTCCTCTGATGCTGCTTGGCCCACTGTGTTCATCCAGCTCTACACCTTGTTATCTCAGATTCTCCAGCATCTGCAGTTCCTACTATCTCTGAAGCAGTTAGATATAGTTCGTTGACTAACGAGATCAAATAGTATATGGAGAAAGCAGGAACAGGGGACTGAGTCGGATGGTCAATGATCATATTGAAAGGTAAAGCAGGTGTGAAGCACCGAATGACCTGCTCCTGCTCTTACTTTCTATGTTACTACATTTCAACTTGTTCTTTTATAGGGCAATATAGTTAATTTCTACCATTTTGTGCAGAATAAACTTTGATGTTCTTTTGTGGAAACTAGCCTTTTACAGAGTCATAAAGTCATACAGTATGGAAACAGACCCTTCAGTCCAACCAGTCCATGCTGAACATAATCCCAAACTAATCTTGTCCCACCTGCCTGCTCCTGGCCCATATCCCTCCAAAACCTTCCTATACATATATCCATCCAAATGTCACTTAAACGTTGTAATTGTACCTGCATCCATCACTTCACCAGGAAGTTCATTCCACACGCAAACCACCTTCTGTGTAAAAAAAATGCCTCTTATGTCTTTTTTAAATATCTCTCCTCTCACTTTAAAATTGTGCCTCCTGGATTTGAAATTCCCTGTCTTAGGGAAAAGGCAACTACCATCAATTCTATCTATACCTCTCATTATTTGATAAACATCTATAAGGTCACCTCTCAACCTCCTACACTCCAGTGAAAATAGTCCCAGCCTATGCAGCCTTTCCTTTTAACTCAAACCTTCCATACCCGGCAACATCCTGATAAGTCGCTTCTTAACCCTTTCCAATGCTCTTGATAATATCTTCCTATAACTGGGCGACCCCAGAAGTGGACACAGAATTACAGAAGAGGTCTCATCAATGTCCTGTACAGCCTCAACATAACGTCCCAACTCTGATACTCAAAGGACTGAACAATAAAGGCAAGCATGCCAAACACCTTTTAACCATCCTGTCTATATATGATGCAAACTTTAAAGAATTATTTACCTGCACCTCTAGGTCCCTCTGTCTGACAACATTACCCGAGGTCCCACCATTAACTGTATAATGCCTACCATTGTTTGTGGTACCAAAATGCAATACCTTGCATTTATCTAGATCGAAATCCATTCTTCCATTTTTCAGCCCTCTGACCCATTTGTCCAATTTTGGTACCATCTGTAAACTTACTAACCATGTCTTGTATATTCTCATCTAAATCATTTTTATAAATGACAAACAAAAGAGGATCCATAACGGATCCCTGTGGAATGCTGCTGGTCACAGGCTTCCAGTCTGATAAGCAACTGTCCACCATTACTCTCTGTCTCCTGCCACTAAGCCAATTATATATCCAATTGGTAAGCTCACCCTGAATCCCATGTGGCCTAACTTTATGAATTAGTCTACCATGCGGAGCCTTGTCAAAGGCTTTACTAAAATCCAAATAAACAAAGTCTGCTTTTCTACCATCATCAACCTTTTTGGTAACTTCCTCAAAAAACTCAACCAAGTTTGTGAGACACGATTTTCCTCACGCAAAACCATGCTGACTATCCCTAATTAATTTTTGTCTCTCTAAATGTCCATAAATCCTATCTTTTATAATGACCTCCAACAATTTACCCACAACCGAAGTCAGACTCACAGGTCTACAGTTCCCTGGTTTCTCCTTACAAACTTTCTTAAACAATAAAAACATTAGCCACCCTCCTGTCGTCAGTCACCTCACCCATAGTTATAGATGTTGTAAATTCTTCTGCAAGGAGTCCCATAATGTCTTCCCTTACTTCCCACACCATTCTGGGATACATTAGATATAGTCCTAGAGATTTATCCAACTTTATAATCTCTAAGATCTTCTGAACCTCCTCTTCTGCAACACAAAATGTTTTTAAAACATCAAAGTTTATTTCTCTGCATTCTCTAGAGTCCACATTTCTTCCTCCACAGTAAAAATTGGCACAAAATATTCATTTAGTACCTCTCCCATCTCCTGGGGTTCAACAGAAAGACGACCTCCTCGATCTTTCAGAGGCCCTACCCTCTCTCTAGTTACTCTCTTGCCCTTAATGTATTTGTAGAATTTCTTTGGATTATCTTTAACCTTACCTGCCTGTGAATATGCCCAGAGACTGACCATCACAGTAAAGAAGTAATAAAGTTAATACTTATGGTCCATCGAATCGACTGCACTTTGAGATCTGACATGTTCAATATTACCATTATCTAGGATCATAACAAAAATAGTCCATCACATTATGTATTCTGAAGCAGAGCAGAGGGATTCTCAGCTTAACACGTAATACCTTATCAATCACCTTCTGGGATTCCAAATATATTACATCCCTTTATTGATCCTGTTTGTCACCTTCAAAAAATTCTAATGAATTTGTCAGGCATGATTTCCCCTTTGCAACACTGTGCTGACTCTGCTTAAACATAGTATGTATTTCTAAATGCTCTCTCATACATCCTTGATAGTAGACCCTAACATTGCCCTAATGATAATTGTTAAGCTAACTGACCTATAGTTACCTGTTTTCTGCTCCTTTTTTTTGAATAAGGATGTTACATTGACAGTTTTCCAATCCTCTGGGACTTTTTTTTGAATTTAAGGATTCTTGGAAGTTTACTACCAGGACATCCACTACCTTTGTAGTTACTTCCTTTAATATCCTCGGATGCATCCAATCAAGTCCAGTGGATTTTTAAAAAATTTGGTTTATTATTATCACATGTACCTTCGTACAGTGAAAAGTTTTGTTTTGCTTGCAGGACCGGCAGATCATACCATAAAGTTTTGGCCTCCTTTTCTAAGGAAGTGTGCTCTTGCTCTCGAGGGAGTGCAGCGAAAGTTTACCAGGCTGATTCCGGGGATGGCGGGTCTGACGTAGGAAGAGAGAGTGGCTGGATTAGGGTTGATTTTACTAGAGTTCAGATGAATGAAGGGGGATCTCCATTCGGCTGTTCGAGCCTGCTCTGTCATTCTTTGTGATCATCCAACTCATTACCCTAATCGTGCTTCCTCCCCATAACCTTTGATCCCATTGGTCCCAAGTGCTATATCTAGTTGCCTCTTGAATACTTATCACAGATTCTAACTGGGCTGGACAGGGTGGATGCAGGGAGGATGTTCCCGATCGTGGGTGTGTCCAGAACCAGGGATCACAGTCTGAGGATTCAGGGTAGATGATTTAGGATGGAGGTGAGACATTTCTTCACCCAAAGAGTGGTGAGCCTGTGGAATTCATTACCACAGGACATACTTGATGCCAAAACATTGAATGCATTCTGGGGTGGCTCAGTGGCTCAGTGGTTAGCACTGCTGCCTCACAGCACTATAGACCTGGGTTCAATTCCACCCTCGGGTGACTGCCTGTGTGCAGTTTGCACGTTCTCCCTGTGCCTGCATGGGTTTCCTCTGGGTGCTCCAGTTTCCTCCCACAGTCCAAAGATGTGCCAGTTAGGTGGAACGGCTATTCTAAATTGTCTGTAGTGTTCAGGGGTGTTTAGATTAGGTGGGTTATGTGGGGATGGGTCTGGGTAGGATGCTCTGAGAGTCAGTGTGGACTTGTTGGGCCCAAAGGCCTGTACCCACACTGTAAGGATTCTATTCTGTGATAAGTATTCAGGAGGCAACTAGATATAGCACTTGGGACCAATGGGATCAAAGGTTATGGGGAGAAAGCACGATTAGGGTAATGAGTTGGATGATCACAAAGAATGACAGAGCAGGCTCGAACTGCCAAATGGCCCCCTATCTTCTATGTTCCGATGTTACAAAGTGCATCAGGGTAATAGAACAGATCAAGGCATACAATGTTACAGCTGCAGAGAAGGTGCACAAACAGTGAGATTGACATTAAATTTAAAATTTGAGAAGTCCATTCAGAAGTCTAATAACAGCAGGGAAGAAACTGTTCTTGAACCTGCTGGTCTGTGAGTTTAATCTTTTGTATTTTCTACCTGACAGAAGAGGTTGGGAGAGATTGTAACTGCCCTTTAGCCCCATTAGTCTCCCTTCTACTCTTTCTGTGGTAACAGTCTTGTAGTTATCTTTTCTCTGCCTTTTGCGCCTTAATTATGTAGAAATTTAATAATTTTAGAATTGTCTTTGTGACTTCTATTGCCTCTGCAGACCTGGCAAATATTTGTTTCTCTCCAAAGCCAAAGACTCCAGATTGAAAGAAAGGAAGGTCAAAGAAATTGTTTATTGAGAGACTGGCAATGATGATAAGCAGATGGATAGACCGTGACTCTTTTCAGTGAAGCTTAGGAGGTTGAGGGGTGACCTTATCGAGGTTTGTAAAATCATGTGGGGTATAGATAAGGTGAATGGTAGGTGTCTTTTCCATAAGGTGGGGTATTTCAAAACCAGAGGGCCTATTTTTAATGTGAAACGAGAAAGGTTTAAAAAAAAAGACATGAGGGGCAACTTTTTTACGCAGAGCGTAGATAGTGTGTGGAATGAGCTTCCAGAGGAAGCGATGGATGCAGGCGCAGTTATAATGTTTACAAGACATTTGGATAAGTACATGAATAAGAAAGGTTTGGAGGGATATGGGCCAAACGCAGGCGGGTGGGACGAGGTTAGTTTGGGATCATGGTTGGCATGGACTGGTTGGACTGAAAAGTCTGCTTCCATGTGCGTGACTGCATGACTCTGTAAGCGAAGGTTAAAGAGGGAGACATCACAGAACAGCAGAAGATAAATTGTGGTCAGAAGAATGCAGAAAAGAAGAGAAAAATTGAATTGAATATGTCTGAAATCAAACATGTAGGTCATTTACTGATAGAAAATGGACATTGCGCAGATCCTGACAAAGTGAGAGCTGCAGCAGAGATGCAGTGACCAACAGAAGTGAAAGCAATGCACCATTTAATTGGATTTATGAACTACCCAGTAGAGATCTTGCCTAGTTCATCACCAAAGGGCGAACCTCTATGCAAGCTCACTGCTAAGGATCTGCAGCAGTATTGGAGTAGAGAACAAGAAGCAGCTTTCACTGAAATGAACAAAAAACTAACAACAACACAAGCATCTTTCTCTGATCATGCACACGCCAAGGGAATGACACTCCCCAGGGAAGAAACATCACCACAGGAGCTGAGCAGATACCAGATAAACTAACAACAATATTTTGCAGGCATATCATGTTTTTGAACACTCTGAGTGCCTCAAGGATGATGAATGAAATGCCTGAGACTGATGAAAGAGGTATTACCCAGAATTATCAGTTTTGTTGATGGATGATCATTCTTATTTGTGGATTGCCTATATTGGGTAATTTGGGCAAATTGTGGCTACAAATGATAATATATGCATTTTAGTTTTTTTTTAAATGGAAAGGAGTTTGGTGAGGTGCATCTGTACATGACATATATTAGCTGGCTTACTATAGTCACCTTGCATTCCTCGGGAAAGAACTGCAAAATTACCAAATCTCAAAGGGAAAAACAACGCATACTGCATAAGAAACGGCAGGAACTGCAGATGCTGGAGAATCTGAGATGACAAGGTGTAGAGCTGGATGAACACAGCAGGCCAAGCAGCATCAGAGGAGCAGGAAAGCTGACGTTTTGGGCCCAGACCCATCTTCCAGAAAAGGAGCCTTGCCCCAAACCGTCAGCTTTCCTGCTCTTCTGATGCTGCTTGGCCTGCTGTGTTTATTCAGCTCTACACCTTGTCATCTCGCGTACTGCATAAGAAGAGATTAGCTGATTGGTAGGCCAGTGGTCTCTGGGTCTTGCAATTCTGTTCTTATCATAGATTGAAATCTTACCAATGCGATCGGTGGAATTTATATTCAATTAGCAACAGTAAAATCTGAAATGTAAAGTTAGTTTCGGCAATGGTGACCATGAAACTATTGTCATTTGTCAAAAAATAAACCAATCTGGTTCACTCGTATATTTTAGGGAAGGAAATGTGCTATTTATGTTTGGATACAAATAGTTTGCAGGGGTAGGGGCATAAAGCAGGAGATTGACACAAGGTGATGATGCTAGTATGAAATGCTAGTGCAGGCACAATAGGCTGAATGGTCTCCTTCTGTGTTGTAACGCTTCTGTGATATTGTGTTTCTGATGTGGCCTGGCCGACATATGATCCACGGCAATGTGGCTGAGTCCCCTGAAATGGCTCAAGCAAGCCACTCTGTTCAAGGTGAGCAATTTGGGATAGGCAATGAATGTTGGGCCACGAAATAACACATTGAATTATCGCATTGCTTTTTGAAACAGGTTGCAAATTGCCTGCTGTGTTTCTTACATTTTGAACAATTTCTGTACTTTGTTGGACCCAAAGCAGTCTGAGATCTGTACAAAGTGGTGGAACATTCTATCTAAAAGTAAAACCTCCGGGTCCCTTTTACATAGCAACAGTGACTGATGTGGAGAGGCGAAAGGTTCAATTTTTCTTCCAATTATGATTTAATTTCTGATTATTTAGTAACTCTAATTTCACAGGGATAAAAAATATACGGACGGACAGAAATGTAAGAGACCAGAGAGAAATAGACTATTTATTCCCTAAAAGCTTATGTTAGCCAAGGATTATCCCATTTAATTTCTCCTCAGCTTTGAACATTTTACAAGATGCTTCACGCTACACAGCCTCTGCACATGAGACTGATGGCGGAGGTGAGGAGCTCATGCTTGGAACAGAGCTCTGCTAGGCGGAACACACTGTTTATGTAATCCGTTAACATTTGAAAACAAGTCACAGATTTGCCATTCATTTTGCTTATTCACCTGTGAGCAAGCCTTTTAAATTTATGATTGCCGGTGACAAAACACATTGCTCGGCGTTTATGTTACTCCATAACCAAGCCATGTTACAGTCAGTCAGTTTGTCTCAAGGTGTCGGTGAAGTGTAGCTGAAATCTGTGCTGAGTTGAATGCAAAAATCCTTCCAGATTCCGTCTCCCTCCCCCCACTATTCCCCTTCTAGGGGGAATTGTTCAATAATATCAGTGAGCTGATTAGCTGGGAGCCAAATAGGTTGACAATGTTTCTGCCTTCAGGGACAATGGTAGATAAGCATGACATACTGATAAATACCATACTTGACTTTTTCTTCTCCTCCTGTGATAGGATAAGTGTTGCACATGGGATTACAAAGTCAATGGCTTCTTTCCTATTTAAATGCCATGCGTATTAAAAAAGAACGGTCCCAGTACAATATGATCAATCAGTTACTAATTTCTCCTGACTATTCATGTGTAAAGACACAAGGCGAAGCCTTGGGTTCCATGAGGCGGATGACAATAAAATGCAAAGTTGCTATTAAACATGCAGAAGTGGATCAGGAATACTTTGCAGCCGCTAATTGCGTTTTGAGACATTTGCTGCAGCAGTTGTGGTTTTGCTTAACTTGGCTGGAGGCTCTGACACTTTGTTTTTACCAGCCAAGTGAGGAGAGAACTGTGAGGCAGCAGGTTGAGAGCGAACTGTGCGGTCAGTTCCCTGACCAGGCAGCTCACTCTTTCAATGGAAGATCATAAGATGATGTTCTGAGGCAGGGTCACTCGAACTGAAACGTTAAGATTAGGATCCAGATTAGGATCGCTGAGGGAGAAAGGGAGTGGGTAACCAAAAGGCAGAAAAAAAGCAGGAAGGCAGTGCAGGTGTCCGCTGCGGTCATCTCCCTCCAAAACAGGTATACACCGTTTTGGATATTGTGGGGGGAGATGGCTCACCAGGGGAAGGCGGCAGTAGCCAGGTTCATGGCACCGTGGCTGGCTCTGTTGTACAGAAGGACGGGAAAAAGAGTGGAAGGGCTATAGTCATAGGGGATTCAATTGCAAGGGGAGTAGATAGGCAGCTCTGCGGTCAAAAACGAGACTCCCAAATGGTACGTTGCCTCCCAGGTGCGCGGGTCGGGGATGTCTCAGATCGACTGCGGGACATTCTGAAGGGGAAGGGTGAACAGCCAGCTGTCGCAGTGCATATAGGCACCAATGATATAGGTAATAAACGGGATGAGGTCCTACAAGCAGAATTTAGGGAGTTAGGAGCCAAATTAAAAAGTAGGACCTCAGAGGTAGTAATCTCAGGATTGCTACCAGTGCCACGTGCTACTCAGAGTAGAAATGAAAGAATAGGCAGGATAAATGAATGGCTTGAGAGATGGTGCAGGGGGAAGGGGCTCAGATTTTTGGGATATTGGGACCAATTCTGGGGGAGGTGGGACTATTACAATTCAGATGGTCTACACCTGGGCAGGACTGGAACCATTGTCCTAGGGGCTGCTTTTGCTAACGCTGTTGGGGAGGGTTTAAACTAATGTGGCAGGGGAATGGGAACCAAATGAAGAGGTTAGTGGACAGTAAGGAGGTAGTAACTAAAGCCTGTAAGGAACTAGATAATGAAGTCAGTGTGACTAAGGGGAAGAGTAGGCAGGGAGCAGATGATGAACGCAAAGGGTCAGGCGGTCTGAGGTGCATTTGTTTTAATGCGAGAAGTGTAGTAGGTAAGGCAGATGGACTTAGGGCTTGGATTAGTACCTGCGAGTATGATGTTATGGCTATTACTGAGACTTGGTTGAGGGAAGGGCAAGATTGGCAACTAAATATCCCAGGATATAAATGCTTCAGGTGGGATAGAGATGGAGGTAAAAGAGGTGGAGGAATTACATTACTGGTCAAAGAGGATATCACAGCTGTGCTGAAGGAGGGCACTATGGAGGACTCGAGCAGTGAGGCAATATGGGCAGAGCTCAGAAGTAGGTAGAGTGCGGTAACAATGTTGGGGCTGTAAACAGGCCTCCCAACAGCGAGCGTGAGATAAAGGCACAAATATGTAGACAGATTATGGAAAGATGTAGGAGCAACAGAGTGGTGGTGATGGGAGATTTTAATTTTCCCAACATTGACTGGGATTCACTTAGTGTTAGGGGTTTAGATGGAGCAGAATTTGTAGGGAGCATCCAGGAGGGTTTTCTAGAGCAGTATGTAAATAGTTCAACTCGGGAAGGGGCCATACTGGACCTGGTATTGGGGAATGAGCCCGGCCAGATGGTTGAAGTTTCAGTCGGGGATTACTTTGGGAATAGTGATCACAATTCTTTAAATTTTAGAATACTGATGGACAAAGACGAGAGTGGTCCTAAAGGAAAAGTGCTGAGTTGGGGGAAGGCCAACTATAGCAAAATTCGGCAGGAGCTGGGGAATGTGGATTGGGAGCAGCAGTTTGAGTGTAATTCCCCATTTGATATGTAAGAGGCTTTTAAAGAGAGGTTGATTAGAGTGCAGGACAGACATGTCCCTGTGAAAATGAGGGATAGAAAGGGCAAGATTAGGGAACCATGGATGATGGGTGAAATTGTGAGACTATCAAAGAGGAAAAAGGAAGCATACATAAGGTCTAGGTGGCTGAAAACAGATGAAGCTTTGAAGAATATTGGGAAAGTAGTACAAATCTGAAACGAGGAATTAAGAGGGCTAAAAGGGGTAATGAAATATCTTTAGCAAACAGGGCTAAGGAAAATCCCAAAGCCTTTTATTCATACATAAAGAGCAAGAGGGTAGCTAGAGAAAGGGTTGGCCCACTCAAGGACAAAGGAGGGAAGTTATGTGAGGAGTCAGAGAAAATGAGTGAGATTCTTAATGAGTATCTTGCATCAGTATTCACTGACGAGAGGGACATGACGGATGTTGAGGTTCGGGACAGAT
The DNA here is from genome assembly GCA_024137785.1 of Ginglymostoma cirratum. Taxonomy (NCBI): domain Eukaryota; kingdom Metazoa; phylum Chordata; class Chondrichthyes; order Orectolobiformes; family Ginglymostomatidae; genus Ginglymostoma; species Ginglymostoma cirratum. The sequence goes on along the minus strand of JAHRHZ010000273.1, from coordinate 16,217,416 downwards.
GTTTGATTACTCTCAGTCATGTCAGTATAAGGAGGGGGGACGTGTTGAGTATTCTAAAAGGCATTAGTGTGGACAAGTCCCCAGGTCTGGATGGGATCTATCCCAGGTTACTGAGGGAAGCAAGAGAGGAAATAGCTGGGGCCTTAACAGATATCTTTGCAGCATCCTTGAGCACAGGTGAGGTCCCAGAGGACTGGAGAATTGCTAATGTTGTCCCCTTGTTTAAGAAGGGGAGCAAGGATAATCCTGGTAATTATAGACCGGTGAGCCTGACATCAGTGGTGGGGAAGCTGCTGGAGAAGGTACTGAGGGATAGGATCTATTCACATTTGGAAGAAAATGGGATTATTAGTGATAAGCAGCATGGTTTTGTGCAGGGAAGGTCATGTCTTACCAACCTGATAGAATTATTTGAGGAAGTGACAAAATTGATAGATGAGGGAAGGGCTGTAGATGTCATATACATGGACTTCAGTAAGGCGTTTGATAAAGATCCCCATGGTAGGCTGATGGAGAAATTGAAGTTGCATGAGGTCCAGGGCGTACTAGCTAGATGGATAGAGAGCTGGCTGGGCAACAGGAGACAGAAAGTGGTAGGGGAAGGAAGTTTCTCAAAATGGAGAACTGTGACCAGTGGTATTCCACAGGGATCCCTGTTGGGACCACTGTTGTTTGTGATATACATAAATGATCTGGAGGAAGGTATAGATGATCTGATTAGCAAGTTTGCAGATGACACTAAGATTGGTGGAGTAGCAGATAGTGAAGGGGACTGTCGGAGAATGCAGCAGAATATAGATAGTTTGGAGAGTTGGGTGGAGAAATGGCAGATGGAGTTCAATCCAGGCAAATGCAAGGTGATGCATTTTGGAAGATCCAATTCAAGAGTGAACTATGTCGTAAATGGAACAGTCATGGGGATGCACGGAGAGATCTGGGTGTTCAGGTCCATTGTACCCTGAAGATGGCAATGCAGGTCGATAGAGTGGTCAAGAAGACATAAGGCATGCTTTCATTCATCGAACGGGGCATTGAGTACAAGAGTTGGCAGGTCACGTTACGGTTGTATAGGACTTTGGTTTGACCACATTTGGAATACTGTGTACAGTTCTGGTCGCCACTTTACCAAAAGGATGTGGATGCTTTGGAGAGGGTGCAGAGGAGGTTCACCAGGATGTTGCCTGGTATGGAGGGCGCTAGCAATGAAGAGAGGTTGAGTAAATTAGGATTATTTACATTAGAAAGACGAAGGTTGAGGGGGGACCTGATTGAGGCCTATAAAATCATGAGAGGTATAGACAGGGTGGATAGCAAGAAGCTTTTTCCCAGAGTCGGGGACTCAATTACTAGGGGTCACGATTTCAAGGAGAGAGGGGAAAAGTTTAAGGGAGATATGCATGGAAAGTTCTTTACGCAGAGGGTGGTGGGTGCCTGGAACGTGTTGCCAGCGGAGGTGGTAGAGGCGGGCACGATAGCATCATTTAAGATGTATCTAGACAGAAACATGAATGGGCAGGGAGCAGAGGGATACAGATCCTTGGAAAATAGGTGACAGGTTTAGACAGAGGATCTGGATCGGCGCAGGCTTGGAGGGCCGAAGGGCCTGTTCCTGTGCTGTAATTTTCTTTGTTCTTTGTTCTGAAGAATGATTGATGGCAGCGAATGACCTGAAGCAATGCTTACCCAGTACTACACACTGGTAGAGGTGGCAAATACTGCAAGGTACCCAGGTGAGGTTATCTGGGAAAACATCACCTTGTCCAGTGCTTCTGTGTCATTTCTATTGGAAGCAAGTGGTGCCGCAACTTCCTGAAAATTACACAACTTATTGAGATGTGTTGTTCTATGCTTTATTTGCTGATGAATTTAGTTTCTGTTGATATTGCTTGTAAGTTTATGAGGATTATACACCAAGGAATATGGCGCAGCAGTGCAACAGGAAGACAACATCCCACAACTGAAAAAGAGAATTGCTTTTGCAAGAGTCTCTGGGGACCATGTCTTCACAGATGGCAGGAGATGGCAAATGACATCAAGCCCAATTAAAAACAGCAGCACATCTGGATTCTGTTCAATATTCAAATAAATGAAAGATTTGGAAGTGAATGAAGATGCTTGAAATTAAATCCACTCAAGCAAAGGTAGATAAACCTGCTTGTGCATTGATGGTTTGGACCAACCATGTAAGTTCCAAATAGTGATGCCAGAATTATATTTTGTACACTTATCCATGTTTGTCCTCTGCCCCTGGAGTTCAGGTGCACTAGGCTCAGTTTCTCACAAATTAATAATCATAGATACCCAACTACGCATGCACACACACACCCGACAAGCTCACTGACACACAAGCACACAAACACGCACACAGACACACAGACACACACAAATACAGGTTATACTAATTCACACACTAACAGATACACAGAAATACGCTCTCATTGACACACACACAAAAATGCAAACGCATACACTAACGGTGCTATCAAGCTGCACCTGCTCAGAAATAACCCGCGCAGTTATGTTCAGTTTGGGTTCCACGAGAGCCACTCAGCTCCTGACCTCATTACAGCCTTGATCCAAACATGGACGAAAAAGCTGAATTCCAGAGGTGAGGTGAGAGTGACAGCCCTTGATATCAAGGCTGCATTCAACTGAGTATGGTATCAAGGAGCCCTAGCAAAACTGGAATCAGTGGGTATCAGGGGGCAAACCCTCGAGTGGTCGGAGTCGTACCTGACACATAGGAAGGTGGTCGTGGTTGTTGGAGGTCCATCATCTCAGCTCCAGGACATCTCTGCAGGAGTTCCTCAGGGAAGTGTCTTCGGCCCAACCATCTTCAGCTGCTTCATCAATGACCTTCCCTCCACCATAAGGTCAGAAGTGGGGATGTTCGCCGATGATTGCACAATGTTCAGCACCATTCATGACTCCTCAGGTATTGAACCAATCCATGTTCAAATGCAACAAGATCTGGACAATATCCAGGCTTGGGCTGACAAGTGACAAGTGACATTTGCGCCACACAAGTGCCAGGCTATGACCATCACCAATGAGAGAACATCTCACCACTGCCCCTTAACATTCAATGGTGTTACCATCACTGAATCCCCCACTATCAACACCCTGGGGGTTATCATTGGCGAGAAACTCAACTGGACTCACCACATTAACAGAGTGGCTCCAAGAGCAGGCCAGAAGCTGGGAATACTGTGGCGAGTAACTCACCTCCTGACTCCCCAAAGTCTGTCCACCATTGACAAGGCACAAGTCAGGAGTGTGATGGAATACTCCCCACTTGCCTCGATGGGGGCAGCCCCAACAACACCCAAGAAGCTTGACATCATCCAGGACAAAGCAGCCCCCACTTGCTTTTCATTACATCCACAAACATCCTCTATCCCCAGCACCGATGCTCAGTAGCAGCAGTGTGTACTATCTACAAGATGCAATGCAGAAATTCACCAAAAATCCTCAGACAGCACTTTCCAAACCCATGACCACTTTCATCGAGAAGGACAAAGGCAGCAGATATATGTGAACACCACTCCCTGCAAGTTTCCCTCCAAGCCACTCACCATTCGGACTTAGCAATACACCGCCGTTCCTTCACTGTCACTGGGACAAAATCCTCCAATTTCCCCCCTAATGGCATTGTGGGTCAACACACAGCAGGAGAACTGCAGCGGTTTAAGAAGGCAGCTCACCCCCATCTTCTCAAGGGGTAACTAGGAAAGGGCAAGAAATGCTGGCCAGCCAGTGACGACCACATCCCACAAATGAATAGAAAAAAGAACACACAGAAATGCAGAAACACATACTCACAGATGCACACACACAGAGAAACACAGAAACACATACTCACAGATGCACACACACACAGAAATACAGAAACACATACTCACAGATGCACACACACACAGAAATACAGAAGCACATACAGATACACACACACACAGAACAGATGCACACACACAGAAATGCCGAAACAAATATTCACAGATGCACACGCACACAGAAATGCAGAAACACATATTCACAGATGCACACATACACAGAAACGCAGAAATACATACTCACAGGCGCACACACACAGAAATACATATTCGCAGATGCACACACACACAGAAACGCAGAAATACATACTCACAGGCGCACACACACACACAAAAACACATACTCACAGATGCACACACACACACAGAAACACATATTCACAGATGCACACACACAGAGAAATACAGAAACACATACTCACAGATGCACACACACAGAGAAACACATACTCACAGATGCACACACACACAGAAATACAGAAACACATACTCACAGATGCACACACACACAGAAATACAGAAACACATACTCACAGATGAACATACACACAGAAATACAGAAACACATACCCACAGATGCACACACACACAGAAATGCAGAAACACATACTCGCAGGTGTGCACACACACAGAAATACAGAAACACATACTCGCAGGTGTGCACACACACAGAAATGCAAAAACACACATTCACACATGCACGTGCACACTGACACAGCATTCATTATTTAAAAGGAACAGCTTCTGAAGTTTTGAGAACACAGTAAAAACTGGAGCATAACGGAAATGAAGTGGGTGATAGTATGATTAAAGAAGAGAATCTTTAGGAGGATCTGTGCAGATATTTGACTAGGTAGAGAGGTAAAGGGGAAGTTAAATGCAATTGAAAAAGGGTTTAAACGTAATCCTGAAGACAGAAATGATTGGTGATATGAAGGTCAGAATGTGTGTTAAGACTTATCTAAAATGTTTGTGCCATTTGGACTGAATAACATTTTCTGTTCCTACATTACTGCAGGAATGCACTCAAAATGTCCTTTATTGGCTGCAAAGTGCTTTAAGACATTCTGAGGTCATGATGGCTGCAATATAGATTTCTTCTATATCCTGTAAAATTCTTGGGTTAGGTTTTGAGTACCTCAGCAGTGGGATTGGGATAGCATGGATCACCAATTGCCACTCTCACCGTTGAAAGATATCTCATGGATGCACGTAGCCGCTCACTTCATGGCCAGCAATAGACAGAGCAACCAATTGCCCGGACGGGGCCGGGTGTTGGTACCTGGGTCGGTGGGGATAGAGGCACCGCTAAACAGGAGAACAATCCCAATCACCTCCCTAAATGCAGCCCTGGTGATGGATGGTGCCAGCTGCACCTGACAACCTCCTTTCAGTCATATAAGATCATGGTAGTGAAAGGGTTAAAATCAGAGACTGTTTTAGGTTCCACTCAATCTGATGCTGTCACTCAATCTCGGGTGGAAATACTAGAGTCCAGATCGACATCTGGATGGAGCCAGACATGCCCCCTGTTATTTTTTATTCCCTCAAAGACACTGGTGTTGCTGGCTGGGCCCAGCATTTATTGCCTGTCCCTAGTTGTCTCTTGAGAAGGTGGTGGTGAGCTGCCATCTTGATCCACTGCAGTCCTCCCACTGTAGGTTGACCCACAATGCCCTAAGGAAGGGCACACAATATGTCTCCTGTTATTCTGACTGATTAGGCTTAACTAGTCAATGTAAATGTAACCTGTCGCGATCAGGTGAAAAGCTGTTTCCAAGACAAGTGCCTCTTCTTGTTAAGACTCACTTTTTACCTTGACCAGTGTAAATTAAAGAGGCCCCTAAACCCAATAGAAAGAGGAGGATTAGTGTCAGGACTCTACCTTAAACACTAACTGGTCGCGATTATCTCCACAAATATACAACATGTTGATCAGTGGTGGGAATGCTGTTTAAGTAACTCAAGGTAACACATTGAACTTAAAATCTTTGATCCAGAAAAGATTTATGAGGATGTTGCTGTGGTGAGAGATTTTGAGCTACAGGAAGAGGCCAGATAGGCTGGGGCTATGTTTCCTGGCACATCCGAGGCTGAAGGGTGACCTTACAAAAGTTTATAAAATCATGAGGGGCATAGATAGGGTAAATAGGCAAGGTCTTTTTCCCAGGGTAGGGGAGTCCAAAACTAAAGGGCATAGGTTTTAGGTGAGAGGGGAAAGATTTTAGAGGGACCTAAGGGGTATCTTTTTCATGCAAAAAGTGGTGCGTGAATGGAATGAGCTGCCAGAGGAAGTGGTGGAGGCTGGTACAACTACAGCATTTAAAAGGCATCTGGATGGGTACATGTATAAGAAGGGTTTAGAGGGATATGGGACAAATACTGGCAAATGGGACTAGATTAACTCGGGATACCTGATCAGCATGGACAGATTGAGCCAAAGGCTCTGTTTCCATGCCGTACAGCTCCAAGACTCTGTGGCCCAACAATGCTAACTGTGGAGCTTCACTGCCTTTTCATGAATAGAAGAGTGTTCCAGGCAGATGCGCTAGGGACCGAGATAAATTCCTACCTTGACCTTTCCAGATGTTCGGAATGATTAGTTATCATTCTCCAATATGCACCAGCCAGAGTGTCCCCTCATGACAGTCATTGGCTATACATTGCTTAAGTTGGCCAACCACAGAGGGAGTCTCTCCTCTGAAAGCTCTTTGTGTGACTGTCATTTATCTCTCACTGGTTCTGTCCAAACAGACACAACCAGCAGCATCCTCCTACCTGCACTGAGGTCATGATGGGCGCCATATAGATATAAACCTTTATTTTTCTTTATCCCCTAAAACTCTTGGGTTAGGTTTTGGGCACGGAGCAAGAATGTGTTATCTGCCCTCTGATCCTTTCACATCATCCTCAGAGGTGATGGTCATTAGCTCAGGCCTACTGCCCGCATTTACTGCCGGTGCTCAGACTGGGGGAAACAACGGAAGGACAGTTATGTGCACCTTCACCCTTTATGATGGAGTCTACTAAGCCAAGCTTCCTCATAGAGCTTCAGAGAAGGTTTACCAGACTGAATGGGTGGGTAGTCTTATGACGAAAGTTTGGACAGGCTCGGCTAGTATCTGCTGGATTTAAAAGGGAAAGAGATCACTTTCTCATGACCTAATTGAATGGTGGCGAGGCCTAGCCCTGATCCTAATCTTGAATTTGTATGTTACTCCCATATGTAACAATGATATATCGTCCAAATGATGAAGTGTTCAGCAACGATTTGAGCATATCTCCTTTGTCTCTTCAAAAAGAAGCCTAAAGAACTGCGGATGCTGTAAATCAGGAACAAAAACAAAGTTGCTGGAAAAGCTCAGCAAGTCTGGCAGCATCTGTGGAGAGAAATCAGAGTTAACATTTCAGGTCCGGTTCTGAGGAAGGGTCACCAGACCTGAAACGTTATCTCTGTTTTTTCCTTCACAGATGCTGCCAGACCTGCTGAGCTTTTCCAGCAACTTCGTTTTAGTTCCTTTGTCTCTTTCCCTGAGTACTAGCCCAAGTGGAGATGAAAATGGTAGGGTCAGTTGAAATTTGTTTAGTTTTCAAAGACTTTCTGATAAATGTAGGTACAGTGAACTCTTCAGTACTGTGTCACATCGCCTGTTTTTCTTGTTAACCCACCTGGTAATGGAGCGGGCAACGTTTTATTCCAGGCATTTGGATGCACAGCAACTCTAACCAATGGTTAATGAGGTTTCCAAAATGGTGGGTGGGTACCACCTTCCTCCACTTAGCATGGCAGACTAATGTGAAAACATTGGTGCTTGTTTTTGTGGGGAGGAAGCAATGGCCTAGTGGTATTAATTACTAGACTGTTAACCCAGAGGCCCAGATAATGTTCTGGGGACCTGGGTTCAAATCCCACCTCAGCATATGGTAGAATTTGAATTCAATTTAAAAACAAAACCTGGAATTAAGAGTCCAATGATGACCATGCACCTCCTGGTTCCTTAATGTCCTTTAGGGAAGGAAACTGCCATCCTTACCTGGTTTGGCCTACACATGACTCCAGATCCACAGCAGTGTGGTTGACTCTGGGCAATTAGGGATGGGCAATAGATGCTGCCTAGCCAGCAATGCCCATGTCCCATAATAAATAAACACAAAATGGTGGATTTTCACACTGGCACATGCCAATCCTGCTTTGCTAATGTAAAATTCTGTCCCCTGCCTTCCTGTGCTCTCTGGGAATAGTCCAGAATTTTTTTTAGAAGAAAGAATTTGCTGTCAAGTTTCCTGTCAGATAATTAAAAGGAACATGAAGGATCACCTTCACTTCTCCTCCACATCTGCTCGGTTCTGACAGCTGACTCACTCATTTCAGAAAGAGAAGCAAATATTGCCCAGCTTCTTAAAACTGACAAACCCCACATAGCTACCTGTGTAGCTTCACTGCCTTTCAGTGAATGGAAGAATTTTCCAGACAAATTAGCTGGGGACCGAGGTAAATTCCTACCATCAAGATTAATGGAATGTAGAACTGTACTCCACAAACCACAGAGAACAGGGCAGTTGGATGATGAATTATGGAGTTAAATATCTATCTCTATTTGGCAGGTCTTAAAAATACTAGACAAATTAATTGTGTAGAAAGTACAAAGGGGTGAAAATCCACGTATCCATATTTAAAACAGAAAGGTTGATAAGTTCCACAAAACTGTTATAAAATGGCAACTGGATTGAGGTGAGCCATGATCTTGTGGCATGAAGAAGCACAGACTCAGTCTAAGGGGGAAATCGTAGAGCTTTCATGTAGTGGAAACCTAGCAACAAGCTGCCTGTGGCCGGGAACTAAATATTTCTGGCCATAGTGTACCAATGTGGCAAAGTAGTGATGATAAAAGATGCAATTACAGTCATAGAAAGGATTATGGCAATGACCATCAGATATTGGAAATAGAATGGGCAGAATGAAAATCAATGGATGATGGAACACTATGATAGAAGAGATCCACAGGGGTTGGGGCAGGTTGCTGGGGGGGAGGAGCGGGGTGGGGGTGGGGTCATTACCTCAGTGAGGTGGACGGATGGTTTGCAATGTAATGTACCGCCAAAAATGTTGCTCTGTGTCAGCTGAGGTTACCATCAAGTACTCTCCTTCTCAACCTCTCCCCTCACCTGAGGCACAGTGACCCCCAAGTTAAACCACCACCAGTTGTTGCTTTCTCCAACGGCAGAGCAACCCTTCAGTCCAGTAGAACTGGAGTGACTTTATTTTTTACCATAGATCTAGTAGTTGGAGGTATATAAATACAAAGAGCAAGGAAGCAAGGTAGTTTTAATGTAAGATTTTAATTTTTACACATTCTGGGAGAAGCAGAACAATGCAAGTATTAAATACTATGAATTTCAAGGGAATTGGCCATACCTGACTTTTGATAAAAATGGACCAAAATTAGCTTCCATGGAATCACAGCTACGGAGAATTTGTAAGATGTGGAATATCTTCATCACTGCAAGCTGGGATGTAAAGCAACAATGGGGAGTATTCAAAGTGATATTTGGGATCATTTGAAACTAGTATATCAATGCAAAAGGCAAAATCAAAACCTGCATGAACTATCAAAAACTTTTTATTTAATAAAGGTTTTCATAAATACAAAGGGAGTGTCCTATTCTGACTCTCTGCCTGAGAATGAGTCTTGAATGGGTTAAAATCAAGTCCAGAGAGTTATAAGGTAGAATATAGGCTCATTAAAATAAGATGAAGGTGAGACTGAAATGGATAATAGGGAGATAACTGATTTGTTAAATAAATACATTAGATCTATTTCTGCAGCAGAGGAATGAGCCAGGAAAGCAATGATGCAAAGCAACTCTAATACATGTCAGGTGGAGAAACTTAGTAAAATTAATATCAATTAAAACTAACGATAATAGAGAATATAATTGTACGTGAAGTAGTCAAATTTCCCAGCTCTGATGGTTTCCATCACAGGATAGATATCTTTAATCAACCTGTCTAGATACGATTCTCTGGCCCTCAGTAGTAAGTCTCTACCTCTGAGCCAGGAGGCCTCGGTTCAAATCCTTAACCTCTTCAGAGACGTGTAATGACTTCCCTGAACAGGTTGTTGAGAGACTCTAGATCAGGTGGAACCTTATTGGCCCAGAGGTAGGGACAGCAAGAGTCCACAAGTTGCCACTGAATATTGAAAGGAAAGTTCTCAGTCATTGATTTGTGATGGGGTGAGACTTGATCAGCCTTTTCTGTACTGTATGGCTCGAAGAAGGGTCGGAAGACTGAATGGAAGGTATGTAGAAGGTTTATGAGAATGTGTTCAGGATGTGGAGTACAGTGAATGGATGAAATGGATGAGCTGAGTCTGTTCCCCACAGGGAAGATTTGACAGAGGCGAACAAATCATGAGAAGTCTAGGTGGAGTAAAACTCTTCCCTTGGCTAGAAAGGACAAGAACTGAACGTTTAAGGGGCTTGGCAGGTGAAGAAACTGTAACATGAGGAAAAATGTATGTTGTTCAATGCAACAAGTGATTAGGATCTGAACTATACTGCCCTAGAGTATGAGTATATTTCACCCTGTCTTCATTTTTTTTCCTTTATTCATTCACAGAATGAAGGCGTCACCAGCTAGGCCAGCATTAATTACCCAGAGGACAGTTAAGAGTCAACCACATTGCTGTGGCTCTGGAGTCACATGTAGGCCCCACCAGGTAAGGACGGCAGTTTCCTTCCCCAAAGGACATCAGTGAACTAAATGAGTTTTTCCTGACAATTGGCAACAGATTCACGGTCATTATTAGACTTTTAGTTCCAGATTTCTTTTTTATTGAATTTAAATTCCACCAAGAGCCTTGGTGGGATTCAAACCCAAGTCCCCAGAACGTTAGAGATAATAGGAACTGCAGATGCTGGAGAATCCGAGATAACAAGGTGTGGAGCTGGATGAACACAGCAGGTTCTGTGTTCATCCAGCTCCACACCTTGTTATCCCCAGAACATTATCTGAGCCTTGGGACTAACAGTCCAGCAAAAATACCATTAGGCCATCATCTCCCCCAATTCTTCAACCAGATGTAAACCCCTAACGCTATTTTACATAGAGCATAGAACAGTACAGCACAGGAACAGGCTCTTCTGCCCACCATGTCTGTGCACAATATAATGCCATTCTAAACTAATCCCATTTTTAAAGAAGACATTTGGATATTTTGGATAAACCTGAGAGTTACAGAGCAGTGATTCTCACATTGGTGATAGAAAAACTGTTGGAAAAAATTCTGAAGCAGAGAATTAATCACTAAATGGAGAGGCAAGTTTCGATCAGGGACAGTCAGCAAAATTTTCTCCGAGGAAGGTCACTCCGAATGAATTTTTCGAGGAGGCAACAGGTTTGTAGTTGAGGGTTGTGCAATTGATGTAGTTTAAGTGGATTTCAGCAAAGCCTTTGACAAGGACACGCATGAGGGACTGATAAAGAAGGAAAAAGCACATGGGATCCAGGGTATATTGGTAAGTTGGATCTAAAATTGACATAGTGGCAGGAGATAGGGTGGTGGTAGAAGTTTGTTTGTGTAACTGGAGCCCGGTGTCCAGTGGTGAGTCACAGGGATTGATGCTGGGACCGTGATAACATGGCGTGGTGCTGGAGGAACACAGCAGGCCCGGCAGCGTCAGGAGCAGGAAAGCTGATGTTTCAGGTCGGGACCCTTCTTCAGAAATGGGAGAGGGGAAAGGGGGCTCTGAAATAAACAAAGGGAGAGGAGGTTTGGGGCTGGGGAAGGTAGGTGGGATGGTGATAAGTGAGTGCAGGGTTGCCTTCCCCTCCCCCATTTCTGAAGAAGGGTCCCGACCTGAAATAACAAGCATGGGGCTGGATGAACACAGCAGGTCAAGCAGCATCATAGGAGCAGGAAAACTTGACGTTTC
>JAHRHZ010000273.1:16192218-16205245 GCA_024137785.1 Ginglymostoma cirratum | reverse complement strand
TTTCTGATGAAGGGTATAGGCCAGAAACGTCAAGTTTTCCTGCTCCTATGATGCTGCTTGACCTGCTGTGTTCATCCAGCCCCATGCTTGTTATCTCGGATTCTCCAGCATCTGCAGTACCTTTTATCCCGACCTGAAATGTCAGCTTTCCTGCTCCGCTGATGCTGCCTGGCCTGCTGTGTTCCTCCAGCTCCACACTGTGTTATCTCTGACTCCAGTATCGGCAGTTCTTACTATCCCTGTGCTGGGACCGTTATTGTTTGTGATAAATATGTGCATATGTGTGAATGGGATGATAAGAAAGTTAGCGATGACACAAAGATTGGCCAGATGGTTAATAGAGTGGAAAATGTTCTCAGGTTGCAGGAGGATATAGACAAGTGGTGAGATGGTACCATCAGTGGCAGATGGAATCTAACCCTGAAAGGTGTGAGGTGAGGCACTTTGGAAGAAGGAACAAGTCAAGGGAGTGCTCAGTGAATGAGAGCACACAAGGAAACTCAGAGGAACAGAGTGATCTTGAGATGCTTGTTCACAGATCCCTGAAGGTGGCAGGGCAGGATCTTGAGGTAGATAAGAAGGCATATGGGACACTTGCCTCTATGAGTTGAGTTATAGATCAGAGGAGCAGAGAGGTTGTGTTGGAGCTGTTAAAAACTTTGGTTAGGCCTCAGCTGGAGTATGTGTGCGGTTCTGGCCACAACACAACAGGAAGGATGTGATAGCACTGGAAAGGGTACAGAGGAGGTTCACCAGAACGTTGCCTGGGATGGAGGATGTGAACTACGAAGAAAGGCTGAATAAATTTGTATTGTTTTCCTTTGAGCAGAGAACGTTGAGAGGGGACCTGATAGAGGTGCATAAGGTTGTGAAGGGAATGGATTGGGTGAATAGTGAGCACTGTTCCCCTCGGTTGAAGGGTCAATAACAAATGGAAATAATTTTAACACAAAGGGCAGGAGATTCAGAGGAGTTTTGAAGAAACTCCAGGGAAAAGAATTAACTTACATTATGGGTGCTCATCAAAAGTCATTTGTACTTTTTTTAAAGTATACATCTTATGTCGAAAAGGGAGTGTTAAAGCCTAAAAGGTGTACAGGACACTATATTGGACACAATCTAGGAAGAAATGACTGTGCAATGGACATATTTGATGCAGATCCTTGAACGATTGACAGGAAGAACTTTGGCAAGGAGATAATCACATTGAGCTGCCAAGCTCATCAAGACAAACACTGTCATAAATCTTCCATAAATGTCCCTCAAGCATGCTCTTCTCTATACATGGAATTCATTGCACACTGTTCAAGATGTAGGACATGACAGTGTCACAAGACCTTACATTGCTGTGACAGACTACAGAGGCCTGAGCGGGACATGTATGCCCTCACAGAGAATCTGTGGTCGCAGTGTGGAAAATATGCAAATGATGCACAGTTGACCTGGTAACCATGAGGAGATGAATGTCAGTTCAGGAATCAGGATATGATAGTGCCTTGTTGAACGGAATTTAAAGATGCAGCCTTTTTTGTTTTAGAAATTTGTGCTGCGCTAGCAATCTATTCGAACAATTGTATAGCTGAGAAATATAACAGAACCTCCTGAGGAAGGGCACTGAGCAGGGGAGTTTGTGCAGTTGCATTGGGATGGCCAGCATCAGATTGCGATGCTGAAAGTTGGTAGATGGAGCTGTCGAATGGACCCTCTCAGGATAAAGGGGTGTCTTTGAGGGAAAGAGGGCTCAGTGAAAGAAGAGAGAAAAAGCACCCCTCAACCTAATGTAAATCACAGGCTTTATTCCATATAAATACTTCTTTGCTTAACTTTAATTTCCCTCATGTTTGTGACCTGATGCCAATGGGCTAAAGAACCCCTACTTCACGACCTTTGGGCTGTCCATGTGCTCAAATATCATGTTACAAAAGGAAGAAGCTGGGTCAAGCATTTGCCTAACAGTGAGTGGCCTGACTGTGTTTGCATGGGCACTAGAGCTGGAGGTGATGGCCCAGTCGTGTTATCATTGAATGATTATTCCAGAGACCCAGCTAATGTTCTGGGCGGGAGCATATATACTGCGGGTGCTGGAATCCAAAATGAATCTGAAAGGCTTTTCCCTGTCAATCAGATGCTTAATCCCAGATTGATTTTTGATTGAATTCAAATTCTACCATCTGCCAGAGCAGGATTCGATCATGTGCTCAGAACATTAACTGAAAACAAAAAATGATGGAGATCACAGTGGGTCAGGCACCATTCACAGATAGAGAGCAAGCTAACTTTTTAAGTCTAGATGACCCCTCATCATCAGCTCTGATAAAAGATCATCTAGATTCAAAATGTTAGCTTGCTTTTTCTCCATGGATGCTGCCTCACCTGCTGTGATCTCCAGCACTTTTAGTGCTGATGATGTTGGCCGCGTCTCCAGACAGGGTTTATTTATTAGCTCATTGGATGAGGGCATCACTGGCTAATCCTGCATTTATTGCCTTGAGAGCAGTAAAGTGTCAACCACATTGTGGTCACATGTACCGAAACACAGTGAAAAGTGTTGTTTTGCGTACTATACAGGCAGATGGTAGCATACAAAGTGCATCAGGGTAGCAGAACAGAGTGCAGGATGCAGTGTTACAGCCGCAGAGAAGGTGCAGAGAGAGAGAGAGAGAGATCAACACTAACATTTGAGAGGTCCGTTCAAATGTCTGATAACAGTGGGGAAGAAGCTGTTCTTGAATCTGGAAGGGTTTTCCCCGTCGATCAGATGCTTAATCCCAGATTCATTGCAGAGGCATTGTCTCCTCAAACTCTTGGGATTTTACTGCATGGGCACATGCTGTCCACTAACCATGACGTTCAGCGTGAATGCAACGAATTTGCAAAGAATCAAAATCAGATGTAGCTTAACCTTACTCCTGTGTCGTAATATTGCCTGACTTCTGGCAGAAATCCTGTCTGTTCCACATGAAAAGGGTGCTGCGCTGTCCGAAAAGTTATCTTGGCAGATTGAAGGAAACTCCAAAAAGATAAGCAGTCTCAAATGGGTCCAAGATGTTATTGCAGGTCTCGAAATATCTCACAGCACTTCATCTGCAAATTAATACTCCACAGTTTGCTTTGTTGACATTTTGTCATAGAATCCCGACAGAGCAGATAGAGGCTATTCAGCCCACTGAGTCTGCGCTGACCCTCCAAAGAATATTCCACCATATCCCCGTAAAAGCACATTTATCATGGCTATAATCCATCCAACACACATATTCCCCACTACAGGGCAATTTAGCATGGCCCATCTACCTAACCTGCACATCTTTGGATTGTGGGAGCAAAATAACAGAAAGTAACAGTAGGATGAATAGCCAGTTCTTATTTCTGGTGCAGCAGGAGATCTCCAGAAATGTTTTCACACAATCATGAGGTCACTGGGACCCCAGAGCGGACAGAAGAGGAATTTGTTAAGTACCCAATCCAAAAACCATCTTTCTTCAACCACCTACTGCTGCCTTAATATTGCACGGCAGTGTTTTCCTAGTTCATATACTCAAGCCGAGATTATAGAAACCAAAAACACAGTAGGTCTGGCTGCGTTTGTGTCGGGAGAAACTGACATCTCGAGTCCCATATGTCTTTTCAGAGCAAAGAAAGTCTTGGAACACATTGTGTTCTGAAGTCGGGACAAACTTGGCACAAAATGTTAACTTAGTTTCCCTCTCTCTGTCAAAGCTGCCAAGCCAGCTGAGTGTTTCCAGTATGTTAAGTTTTTATTGCACATTTCCAGCCTCTGCACTGCTTTACTGTCATCTTCCTCTGACTCCTACTAAGTCAAGATTGATGGCTCAGAGCGAGTAGGCCTCATTTCTTGTCACATCTGATGTCCCATTTGGGAGTTTATTTATTACGTGAGGTATGGCTTGATAGGATATTCAGATGAGGAATTCACATGAATAAAGCAACTAAAAGATTCCTTTCCTGCAGATTACATATGGCAGTGGGGCATTGACTGCAGCGATGGTGGAGTGGGGATTCCTGGCTTCATTTTGATTTGATGTGATTCATTATTGTCACATGTACCTAGGTACAGTAAAAAGTCTTGTTTTGCGTGCAGCACAGACAGATCATACTATGCAAAGATTATTGTGTGATTGAACAGAGCAAGGAATACAAGGTTAGGGATGCAAAGGAGATGCACAGAGAGCAAGATCAACATCAGATCTGAATTTTGAGAGGTCCATTCAGAAGTCCAATAACAGCGGGGATGAAACTGTTCCTGAATCTGTTGGTATGTGTATTTAAGCATTTGCATCTTCTGCTTGACGGAAGAGGTTGGAAGAGATTGTAACCGGGGTGGGAGGGGCCATTGATGATGTTGGCTGCCTATTCTGAGGCAGCAAGAAGTGTGAATGGAGACCATGGATGGAAAGTTGGCTTGTGTGATGGTCCGGGCCATGTTCACAACTTTCTATAAGTTCTTACAATCCTGGAAGAGCAGTTGGTGTACCACGCCATGATGCATCCAGATAGAATGCTTAAGCTAGATGCCTAGACTCTTGGAATAGTGGTGGGACATTGGCTGCGGTGATAGCAGAGCAGGGGCTCCTGGCTGCGGTAAGCCCAGAGCGGGGCGATCGTGGATGCTGTAGTCCTGGAGTAGGGGCTCCTGTCCATGCTAGGCCCGGAATGGCAGCTCCTGGCTGAGGTAGGCCCAGAGTGTGAGCTCCTGGCTGTGGAAGCCTGGAACAGGGACCTTGCATTAGTCCGAGAGCGGTGTTTGGAACCCCAGCCGATGAAGATGAACTCTATTTGAGTACCCTTTTTTTACTTTTCTTTTATCTCAAAATGGTATTGGTTTGTGGCGACAGGCACCTTTCACTGTATCTCCCTCAATAAATGTGATAATAAGTAAATAAATTGTAAATGATTCATTCATTTGAAACTACCTTCACTGGGGGTTTTTGAAGCTCAGTTTTTGATGAAAGGGTATGCTCGGGTTTACGAATGCCTGCCTTATGAATGCTCATACTTAATGAGCATGATCTCATACAGGGTGTAACTTTAAATATCTGACGTATGAACATTTCCTGTGCTCAGGAAACTGCTACTTTATACTGTCCTGCATCATGTTTCATTTTCCATAGAAATTGGCTTGCAAATGGACTCAAGAGTGGGACTCATCTGTAACTCAGAGGCCGTCTGTATGTTTAGAGTTTGATAAATTTTGAAGAGCGTTCTCAAGTAGGGTAGCTGGACCCCAAACTTCAACTCTGTCTTCTCTCCACATTTCTCCTGATGCTGCCAGACCAGCTGAGATTTTCCCGGCAATTTGATTTTGTTTCTGATTTCCAGCACCCGCAGCTCTTTATTTTTTATTTAATTGATAAATTTTTGATAACAAACATGGGGATTGTGTGGGTAAAGGCTTTGGAAGTGTTGGATCAGCCATTATTGTAGTAAATGGTGAGAAGTCACATGACACCAGGTTATAGTCCAACAGGTTTATTTGAAAACACAAGCTTTTGGAACCTCTCTCCTTCTTCAGGTGAAGGACTAAGACTCTGAAAGCTTGTGATTTCAAATAAACCTGTTGGACTATAACCTGGTGTCGTGTGACTTCTGACCTTGTCCACTCCAGTCCAACACTGGCGCCTACACATTGTGTAGTAAATGGAGCAGGATTGATGGGCTGAGTGGTCTGCTTGCGTTCCTATTAGTACAAGATCCAATTCGTGAATTAAGATGCATTTAAAAAGGATGAACAAGATGAGGAAGGTCACTCAGCCTCCCTTATGTTTGAGGGCAATTTATCAAGTCACATCTATAAGACGAGATTTTCTGATAACTGATTGAGTTCTGTGACATCCTGCTTGCTGTTATCCCTTTGACCATTCCATAAAAGCCAGCTGCGTCAATAGCAAACACAAGCACTGTCTCCTTCCTGACTACACCCGAGACTTTGACCAGCCACAGCATGAAGTCAGGCGGCCCACAGCAGCAAAATTACACAGGGATTTGATGTAGCTTTCTTGTGGTGGGTCACCTGATCCACACAGACAATGCAAATGCATATTTTAGTGTGCAGAGTGCTTTTTCAGTAAATGGATCTTCAACTTCACACACCTCATTATCTGTGCCCTGTAGGATTTGGTGAATTATATAGTGGAGTCATTAGCCACAATTTAATTCCTGGTGCTTCTCTTCCAGCATCCACCCAGCCCTCTCTGAGCACACAGGATCGACACACAATGAAGGAGTCATGATGTGAGCTCTCGGTTCACGCATAAGTAATGACATACTGAGGATTACAAACCAACTAAGCATTCATGAACTAAATTGCTGCGATTGCCATCCTCTTGGTGT
Organism: Ginglymostoma cirratum; assembly: GCA_024137785.1. NCBI lineage: Eukaryota > Metazoa > Chordata > Chondrichthyes > Orectolobiformes > Ginglymostomatidae > Ginglymostoma > Ginglymostoma cirratum. Next base: position 16,198,897 of record JAHRHZ010000273.1, on the reverse strand, counting down.
TGTTAGACCGAGGTAGTTCATTGGTGACACGGTCAAGAGAAACCAGCTTCTGGTGTCGTTCTGCCTCTTCCGTTTATAGAGTTTCCAAACTGTGCTCGCATTCTACAGGGCAGAGGGTAGGATCGGATCTTCACCAGCATGCAGCGAGCAGAAGTTAGATGCATAACTTTAGCGGAATGTTGTGGAGGCGCCGGTGTTGGACTGAGGTGGCCCAGGTCAGAAATCACACGACACCAGGTTATAGTCCTACAGGTTTATTTGAAATCACAGGCTTTCGGAGTGCTCTGAAAGCTTGTAATTATAAAACTTTTGGACTATAACCTGGTGTTGTGTGATTTCTAACAGAGTGTGACCTTGTAATGTTATTCCTCCATTTTCCTTGCATCCTTCATTTCTGCCCTCTCTGCCCCCACTACCACAAACCCCCCAAAGACTTAGAGATAGTGGGAACTGTGATGTTGGAGTCAGAGACAGCACAGTGTGGAGCTGGAGGAACACAGCAGGCCAGGCAGCATCAGAGGAGCAGGGAAGGTGACGTTTCAGATCCCGTGTTCCTCCAGCTCTAGGGGGTGACACAGTGGTTCAGTGGTTAGCACTGCTCTGTCACAACACCAGGGACCCAGGTTCGATTCCAGACTTGGGTGGCTGTCTGTGTGGAGTTTGCATGTTCTCCCCGTGTCTGTGTGGGTTTGCTCCGGGTGCTCCAGTTTCCTCCCATAGTCCAAAGATGTGCAGGCTAGGTGGATTGGTTGTGCTAAATTGCCCGCAGTGTCCAGTGATGTTTAGGTTAGGTGAGTTAAACATGAGGAGTGGGTCTGGGTGGGATGCTCTTCAGAGGGGCAGTGTGGACTTGTTGGGCTGAAGGGCCTGTTTCCACGCTTTCAGGGTTCTATGATTCACACTGTGAAACCCCCACAGACTTTTCTCAGCCTTTTTCATATTTCTGCTCCTTAACTTGCACCCATTTTACATCTCCATTTCACTTTCCCTCCAATTAGCAACCTCTTTGTCTTCTGCACTGGGCCACCACTCTCCTCTATCACTCACCCCTCTGCTGCTGACTCTGGATAAACATTCTGGCCTTTGCAATTCTCAACTGTTCAGTCTAGCTCCCTTGGGCAGACAAACCTGGTCAGTCTCTTTGTTCTGCATCCATCACACTCCAAACTCCTTCTCTTCATTATCCTCTGGGCCATTCCCAACCGAGGGGGAGGCACGGGCATTTTAGTAATGCCACTGGCCTCATAATCCAGTGACCTAGACCTTTGCTCAAGGGTCATGGTTTCAAATCCCATCAAAACAAGTGGTGAAGCTTGAACTTAATTTAAAAAAAAACTAGCCCAGTGGTAACCATTGTCATCAAAAAAAGAACATCCAGGTCACCAATGCCCTATAGAGAGGAAAATCTACTGTCTTTATCCAGTCTGACCCATAGTAATGTGTTTGATTCCTGATTAATTAGGGATGGGCAATAAATCCTGTTCCAGCCACATCCCATGAACAAATAATACCAACGTTGCTGCATTTTACATTTCCCTCATCCTCCCCTGGATACTTGAGCAAGAGAGGGTTGAGGAAACATGATCAGGAAAGGAAGCTGATATTCAGATACAGTGCAAAGTCCAAGATGATTCTGCAGCAGATTTGACTCAATTCTTGTGATCTTTGTGATGGAGTAAACACTGGCATTTACTCGATAGCCTCTCCACTGAGTCTGGAACATGTGGTGGGGGCATTGCTGTCAGAATTTCCACTACAGTCTCATTGCTGTTGATACGCAGTCCAGGACTCTCAATATTCCATCGTGTCTCTTTGTTGCTGAACACAGTTTGTCTTTGTTCCTTGAAGGTTTGTACATTTATTGGCCAATAACAATGATTTACAAAGTGTCCAAGGCTCCTAGGCCATTCATGGGACACAGGTGCACGATATCCCTAACCTGTAAAATTAATCGAAGTAATCAAATGCGTGGCAGATCACACACTTGACTTGCCTGCCGTCTCAGACCTGAACAGAGTAGTGTGGAAGAGATAACAAGGTGTGGGGCAGGATGAACACAGCAGGCCAAGCAGCATCATAGGAGCAGGAAAGCTTGACGTTTCGGGCCTAGACCCTTCATAGCTATCTTGATCCGAAGGAACTGCTCAAGACAAGAAGAAAGAGGTGACACCAAGTCTATTTCCCTGAAATACAACTCTGATGAACTGCTTAGACCTAAAATCATATGTACCTATCACAGAACAGATGGCTTTCCTCACCTCAGTGGGAAACAATTCAATTCATGAATATGCAGTTGTTTTATAATCCTTAGTGTTCCATGACTTATTTATATGCAGATTACCTGGGCCCCAGGCATGACTCTTCCATTGTCTTAATCCTCTTTGTCCAGAATGTTTCAGAGATGCGTGGTGGTTGGAAGATAAACTCGAGGAATTAACTTGCTGTTAATGACTCCTCTATGGCAGATAATTCACCAGATTCTAATGAACATATATAATTAGTTATGTGAAACTACAGATTCAAGGCACTGCAGAATGGAGACTCTCTCCTTAAACCACTTTGTCTCTCTCACATTCTTTCTTAAAACCTACTTCTTTGATTCAGCTTTCTTTGACCTGTTCCAACTTTTTCCTCAGGACTCAGTATCGATAGCTATCCAATAGCATTCCTTCAAAGTGTCTTAGGTCTTTTTCCCTTGACTATGTTTAAGGATCTACCTTAATGCAAATTGTTGCTAGCACCGAGATAGGTTCTAGCCCTGATGAAGGGTCTTGACCTGAAACATTGACTTTCCTGCTCCTGTGCTGCTTCCTGACCTGCTGTGTTCCTCCAGCTCCATGCTGTATTGACCCAAGGTTCTAGTCTACGTTTTCCGATCTGCAGTCACTGCCGTGACACTGGGGATGGGGGATTGTCCTAGTTCACTGGAACATAGAAACATTGAAAATAGGAGCGGGAGTAGGCCATTCGATCCTTCGGCCTGCTCTGCCATTCAATATGATCATGGCTGATCCATCCAACTCAGTTCCCTGTTCCCACTTTCTCCCCCATACCCTTTCATTCCTTTAGCATGAAGAACTATATCTATCACCTTGAAAACTAATGTTCTAGTCTCAATTGCTTTCTGTGGTAGAGAATTTCCCAGGCTCAGTGTTCAGGAGGGCAGTAATAGCCTTGAGTACTCGGGGATTATTGTCCAGTGGATCGGAAGCCATGTTGGTGGAATCAACACTTGGTGTTACACGCACCTATTTAATCCAGAAGAGAATAGCTCCAGTCAATACCTTGTGGAGCTGGAGGAACTCAGCAGGCTATCTCCTTTCCAAAATCCAAGCCTGACTGCCCTGGCTGCCCCATTGTCTCTGCCTGCTCCTGACCCATTGAATTCATCTCTGCTTACCTCGACTTTGTCTTTTCCCCCTGGTCCAGGAACTCCTCACCTACATTCGGGACACTACCCATGCCCACCATTTCCTCCAAGACTTTCAATTCCTCAGCCCCCAATACCTCACCTGCCCTATGGACATCCAATCCCTATACACCTGTATCATGCAGATGGCCTAAAAGCCTTCCGCCTCATCTTCTCCCGCAGGCCCGACCAGTCCCCCTCCACCGACACCCTCATCCGCTCAACCGAACTCGTCCTTACACTGAACAACTTCTCCCTTAACTCCTCCCACTTCCTACAAACCAAAGGGGTCCTATGGGAACCCGTATGGGTCTGAGCTATGCCTGCCTCTTCGTAGGGCACATGGAACAGTCCCTCTCCCACTGTTCCACTGGCACCATCCCTTACCTTTTCCTCCTTTACATCAATGACTGAATTGGCGCTGCCTCGTGCTCCCATGGGGAGCTTGAACAGTTCAGCCGCTTTACTCACACCTTCCACCCCAACCTCAAATTCACCTGGACCACCTCCGATACCTCCCTCCCTTTCCTGGACTTCTTTGTCTCCATCTCTGGTGATCACCTTGAAACTGACGTCTATTTCAAACTCAACGACTCCCACAGTTACCTTGACTACACCTCCTCTATCCCAACATTACTCCGAATGTGATTCCTTATTCTGAATTCCTCCACCTCCGCTGCACCTCTCCCAAGATGGAATGTTCCATTCCCGGACATCCCAGATGTATTTCAAGGACTCCAACAACCCCCCCTCCATTAATCGAAAACGGTCCCACCCACATCTTTTGCGTTTCCTGCACTTCTGCCCTCAAATCCCCTCGCCCCAACAAAAATAAAAACAGAGTCTCCTTGGCCCTCATATACCACCCCACCAACCTCCGCATTCCGCGTATCATCCTCTGTCACTTCCGTCACTTACAATCCGACCCCACCACCAAATAAATATTTCCCTCCTCACCCCTATCTGCCTTAAGTAGGGACCGCTCACTCTGCTACTCCCTCGTCTGCTACACACTCCCCACTTGCCCCACCACGACCGACACCTTTCCCTGCAACCGCAGGAAGTGCTACACCTGTCCCTACACCTCCCCCCTCCTTCCGAGACCCAAGGCAAATTTTTCACATCTGACAGGGGTTCATCCTCCAACCTGGCCTACGGTATCTGTTACTCCTGATGTGGTCTCCTCTACATCGGTGAGATCAAAAGTAGACTTGGAGACAGAGTTGCAGAGCACCTGCACTCTGTTTGCTATAATCAACAACACCTTCCAGTCGTGAATGATTTCAACGCCCCTCCCATTCCCTGGGTGACATGTCCATCCTGGGCCTCCTCCAGTGCCACACTGACACCACCCGCAAACTGGAGGAGCAGCACCTCATATTCTGCTTTGGGAGCCTATAGTTCGATGGCCTCAACATAGAATTCACCAGTTTTAAAATCTCCCCACTCTGGCCTCTTCCCATGGCCAACCCTCCCTCTCATCCGTGCCTCCTTGACCTGGCACAACCTGTCCATTTTCTCTCCCAACAGTTTACCTCACCATTCCCACTGACCAATCCCCACTAACACTGCTTGCATCTACCTATCGCCCTCCTATCCACCTTTCCCCAGCCCCACCCCTCCTCCCTCTACTTATTTCCCAGCTCCCTTCCCCCTCCCCAGTCCTGGTGAAGGGTGTAAACCCGAAATGTCAACTGTCTGCTCCTCCGATGCTGCCTGGCCTGCTGTGTCCCTCCAGCTCCACACAGCTCTGACTCCAGCATCTGCAGCTCTTGCTATCTCTCGTTAATGTTTCCATGCTGCCGGACCTGCTGAGTTTTGCCAGCAATTTCTATTTCTGTCTCAATAATCCTCCTTGCTTCAAGACTCACACACTGGTGTCTCACTGACCAAAGGTCCTACTGTCTTGCCACACTTAGAACTAAAAGATCACTATGGTACCAAGGGGTAGGAGCAGTGAACAGGATTGATGAAGGGTCTAGGCCTGAAACGTCAAGCTTTCCTGCTCCTATGATGCTGCTTGGCCTGCTGTGTTCATCCAGCCCCACACCTTGTTATCTAGGGTTGCTTCTTAGCTGTCTACTGATTTTTTGATGTCTGTAAAACTCAGGGGTAATATAGTCAGGAAAGGAAAAGCCTATTGCCTTCCCATTGGAGTTTAACCCATTCCAACAAGACAGGTGCTTATGTCGGTCAGTTAACAATTTTGATATTGAAGGGGAACTGGATACTGGTGCGATTGTCACCCTGTTGTAATGTTGTTCATGAGCTGTTTGTTGCTGGAGCAATGATTGTGATGTTTAACAGAGTTATATTTAACGTGGACCTGTCACTTTAAGACCAGTGTGAGGATACTCCTTGTGTTGAAATGTAATCATCTGAAGGTCAGATAGAGATTAATTGCTGAGGGAAGATCTTGTAGGTTGTTTGCTTGTAAATTGTCAGCATGTCTTCTTGTGGAAATACCAGTTTAAGAAAGTCCAGAAAACCCTCTTGTCCTCTGTCTCCATCTTGGGCAACCACCTAGAAACAGATGTCCATTTCAAGCCCATTGACTCCCACAGCTACCTGGAATACACCTCCTCCCACCCACCTTCCTGCAAAAATGCCCTCCCCTATTCCCAATTCCTTCGCCTCCGCCGCATCTGCTCCCAGGATGAGACATTCCACTCCCGCACATGTCAAATGTCCTCATTCTTCAAGGACTGCAACTTCCCCCCAACAGTGGTCGAGAATGCCCTCGACCGTGTCTCCGGCATTTCCCGGAACACATCCCGCACGCCCCGTCCCCGCAATAATAACCAAAAAAGAATCCCCCTCGTCCTCACATACCACCCCACCAACCTCCGGATCCAACGCATCATCCACACGCCATCTGCAATCAGACCCTACCACCAAAGACATTTTTCCCTCCCCACCCTTATCTGCCTTCCGGAGGGACCACTCCCTCCGCGACTCCCTTGTCCGCTTCACACTCCCCTCCAGCCCCACCACACCCGCCACTTTTCCTTGTAACCGCAGGAAGTGCTACACCTGCCCCCACACCTCCTCCCTCACCCCAATCCCAGGCCCCAAGAAGACTTTCCACATCAGGCAGAGGTTCACCTGCACATCTGCCAATGTGGTATACTGCATCCGCTGTACCCGTTGTGGCTTCCTCTACATCGGGGAAACCAAGCGGAGGCTTGGGGACCGCTTTGCAGAACACCTGCGCTCAGTTCGCAACAAACAACTGCACCTCCCAGTCGCGAACCATTTCAACTCCCCCTC
>JAHRHZ010000273.1:16138808-16191440 GCA_024137785.1 Ginglymostoma cirratum | reverse complement strand
AACACACACACATGCACACACACACATACAAACACACACACACATGCACACACACACATATACAAACACACACACACATATACAAACACACACACATATACAAACACACACACATACATACACACACACATACACGCACACGCACACGCACATATGCACACACATATATATACAAACACACACACACATGCGCACACACACATACAAACACACACACATGCACATACACACACACATATACAAACACACACACATGCACACACACACATGCACACACACACATATACAAACACACACACATATACAAACACACACACATACATACACACACACATATACAAACACACACACATACAAACACACACACATACACACACACACATACAAACACACACACACATACAAACACACACACAAACACACATATACAAACACACACACACACACATATGATTTCCTATAGAGTCGGTCAACAAAGAATAGAGACACATTGGCCAACAACTGGCCAACAACTAATATGGAAAATGTTGGAAGTAGTCAAGTCTGTTTTTCTGTTTGATTTCCACATCTGCTGTATATTATCTTTAGTTTGAAAGCCCAATTCCGGATGGTTTAATAAGACTGAGTCTTATTTTACTTGATAAGTAATGAACCATGAGTCAGAGCTATGCTGGTCTAAAGTCATAAAGCCTAATTGTTGTTAAGTAAACAGAGGGTCAGCTGAATCAGAGTTTAATTGTTTGTTAGATTGGAATGTTTTCAGGTCAGTGTCAGAAGGTGTTTTAAAATTGTTTTTGCCTGTTGTGAAAAAATGTAGAGCCTGCGTTGTGAAATGGGACATCCTGTATGTATTGACATAATATTTTAATATGTTAATCGGTATAGATGGATAACAGCGTTAGTGTTTGAGAACTGCAAGCTGCAGCAATGATTTAATAATTGTAGCTGGCAGAAAATGTTAATGTGAGGCAGCCTGTCTGGAAGGCTGCTATAATTAGTATGTATGTGTACATGCCACACAATATGCTGAGCAATTTTAAAAGTCAGAAAGTTATGGGTCTCAGAAATAATCCACTGCAAATCAATAGAGTGTGGCATAAATTGCTTTAATGTACTTGGCCAAACATTGAGGTCTCTGGAAAATTCTGGAGTGGCTGCTGTGCTGTGTCTAATGATTTCCAACATAACATTTCTGTGAGAGATTGTTCCTCAGCGAGATCATTCCTCATTAAAGGAATAAGCCATTAATTTATCAAATGATTTGAAGCCTCTGTATATATGTGTAACACATTGACAGGGTTTGATTCTCTGCACAGCTCCTCGAGGGAACAAGTTGTTCAATGTCCAATTGTTAAAGAGGAGTAAGGTGAGTGAAAGGGTTATGGTAATTAAACTATGTCTTGGAAATTATTCAGTTTACTTGATGAAACTCAACCGTTTTGCTTTGAGTAGGTCACAGACCTCCTGTACATCTTACACCACTAATGAGAGCCCTTCCTAGTAACAAGTACAGAACAACATCCTAATATCATTTGCCTATCTCCCCCTTCCTAAGGACATGTCATCAAATATTTAGAGATGTTCAGACTGGCCTTTGAGAAATCTAAATTTAGGATCAAGACACTGCAATCTCAGACTCCCCAAGTCATCGACTTTCTATTCAGCTACAAGGACTTAATTTGTATGTTGTATTTGTCAGTGGGGTTTACATCTGACACGTAATAAATTCATTTCTAGCTGTCTAGTGAGTGAGGTTTTATTTTAAATTGAGCGTCTTTCTTCTCATTGATGTTACTAATTAGACATCCATCTTACAGGTTTGGCACGGAGTGAGACTCTAAAGTTACAAGTGTGCTCAGTGAAAGAGAATGAACTGTTACAGCACCCACTGAGGCCTCAGTGTATCGCAATGCATTTTACAGAAAGTGAAGCAGTTTGGAAATGTAGCTGCTGTTGCAATGCAGGTACAGCCGCTATTTTGTGCGTGGTGAACTCCTACAGGCTGTAACAATGAACAGATAACCTGCTTTTGGTGAAATTGATTGAAGGATAAATGCTGGCCAGGATACTGGTAAGAACTGACAATCAGAGAATTACAGAATTATTACTCTTTCAGTTTTTATTACTGAATTATTACAGCACAGAAGGAGGCTATTTGGCACATTGTGCTTTTAGCAGCTCTTTTCTCTAATCTGGCTTTCTTATCCGATGCCAATCTCCTACCTTTACCCCGTCTCCCTGCAGAGCCTTACTATCCAAAAAAAAAATCATCCAATACCCCTCCTGAATGTCTCAGTTGAACCTGCCTTCATGGGCAGTACATTCCAGAACTTAACCGCGTGCCTCACTTCATCCTTGCTGCATATGGATATCACTTTACATCTTTGCCCTCTCTTTGTTGTTTCCCTTACAACCAGGAACAATGTCTCCCATTCTACCCTATCGAGCCTAATTGTGATTTTCAAAACCTCACAGGTTTTGGAGTAGATTTGTATCTTGGGTTGCGGATGTTGTGGTTGGTTGGCTCACCGAGCTGGTTCATTGTTGTTCCGCAGACGTTTCATTACCCTGCTGTGTAACATCATCAGTGCAGCCTCATGAACACCAACTGGCTACAAAAAAACATGACCAATACTCACTCATCTCTATCCACGTGGATAAGGAGAGCCAATAATTCGACTGGGACAACACCAAAATCCTGGGACAGGCAAAGCAGAGACAGACACGGGAATTCCTAGAAGCCTGGTACTCCACAAAGAAAGCCATCAATAAACACATAGAACTTGACCCACATACACTCTACTATGAAGGAAAACTGGAAGTGAGGCAATCCAGCTCGACGGACTCCAGAGTTTAAATAGCAGGTGGGAAAACACACCGACGCTTCATCGGAGACTGCACTGATGATGTTATGCAGCAGGGTAATGAAATGTCTGCGGAACAACAATGAACCGGCTCGGTGAGCCAACCAACCTCAACATTTTCAAAACCTCTATCAGACCTACTCTCAGCCTTCTGCTCTTCAAGGAGAGCAGTACCAACTCCTTCAATCTATTCACATAACTGAAGCTTCTCCTTCCTCGAACCATGCTTGTAAATTCCTTCCTCATTCTCTGCAATGCATTTGCATCTTTCCCATAATGTGGTGTCCACAACTCACCATAATACTTTAACTCCTCTGCACTTTTCCCTGGTGTTTTAGAAGAGGCCTGTTTCAGACCTGTGGCCTCGTAATATCGACCTATGCCAGAAGATTAAAAGAAAACAGAGCTGAAGGGTGATCCAAAGGATGTTTTGGGCCAAGGACCTTTAACTATAAGACCACAAGACTCAGGAGCAGAAATTAGGCCATTCAGCCCATCAAGTCTGCTCCGCCATTCCATCATGGCTGATAAGTTTCTCAATCCCATTCTCCTGCTTTCTCCCTATAACCCTTCACTCCCTTGACAATATCTCAGTCTTAAATCTACTCAATGACTTGGCCTCCACAGTCTTCTGTGGCTAAGAATTCCATAGATTCACCACTCTTTGGATGAAGAAGTTTCTCCTTATCTCCAGACTAAAAAGTCTTCCCTTTACTCTAAGGCTGTGCCCTCAGGTCCTAGTCTCTCCTACCAATGGAAACATCTTCTCAACATCCACTCTGTGCAGGCCATTCAGTATTCTGTAAACTTCATTTAGATTCCCCCTCATCCTTCTAAACTCCACTGAATATAGACCCAGAGTTCTCAAACTTTCCTCATATGTTAAGCTTTTCATTCCTGGGATCATTCTTATGAATCTCCACTGAACCCGCTTCAGGGTCCCTACATCTTTCCTGAGATATGGGGCTCAAAACTGCTCACGATAGTCCAAATGGAAATAGGAGGTGGTGCATTTTTTTAAATTCATTTATGGAATAAGAGCATCCTTGGCTAGGCCAACATTTATTGCCCATCCCTAATTGTCCAGAGGGCAGTTAAGAGTTAACCACATTGCTGTGGGCCTGGAGTCACAATATAGGCCAGACCAGGTAAGGATGGCAGCTTCCTTCCCTAAAGGACATTAGGTGAGCCAGATGGGTTTTCCAACAATGGATTCATTGTCAAAATTAGATTCTTAATTCAAGATTTTTATTGAATTCAAATTCTATCATTTGCCATACAAGATTCAAACCGGGGTCCCCAGAACATTACCTGGGTTTCTAGATTAATAGTTCAACGATAATACCACAAGGTCATTGGCTTTCCTGTCTATTTGAATCATTCAACAAAACCATGATCTCGACACTCCTCTATCACCAGAACCATTAATTCCTTCAGTGACTGTAGATCCATCAACTCCTTGAATGTACACAAAGACTGAGCATCCACGATTGTTTGAAATTCCAAAGATTTATGTGAAGAAGACATCCTCCCCCGCCCATCTCAGTCCTAAATTGTTAACCCTAGGGCAAGTAACCTCAAATGGACAGTTCAACCAAAGAGCCTGCAGAAGCACGATGGGCCAAATGTGCTGTATCTTTTAGTCAGTTTAGACATAGAATAGAATCCCTACAGTGTGGAAACAGGCCCTTAGGCCCAACAAGTCCACACCAACCCAGCCAGACCCATCCCCTTATAACCCACCTAAGCTGCACATCCCTGAACACTACGGGCAATTTAGCATGGCCAATCCACCTAGCCTACACATCTTTGGACTGTGGGAGGAAACCAGAGCACCCAGACGAAACCCACGCAGACACGGGGAGAATGTGCAAACTCCTCACAGACAGTCGCCTGAGGGTGGAATTCAACCCAGTTTAGTCAGGGATTGTGAAAGCAAGAAATTAAAATGTTGCGGAATCTGGATATCCAAAACAGAAACAGGTGTGTTTGCAGACACCACGTGGAAACACGCAAAATCAGAGTGTTTCTTTCAACCTTAGCCCTTCCAGATAGTTTCTAACTGACTCGCTCGGCAATGTTATGATACCTCTGAAGCAAGTGGGACTTAAACCAAACCTCCTGGCTCAGGAGTAAGGACATTGCCACAATACCACAAGAGCCCTGAACTCAGTCTTTGTAGATTCACTGCTTTGGGAGCGGTCAACACTTCAGTGATTTATTTGCACTTAATCCATTAATTAAGATTGATGAGAAACTGATATGTGTGAAACATTGGACAGGAGAAGCATAAAAATTGTAGGGTGCTGTACAAACACAGCCTAAGCTTTATTGTTTGACGTTTCTGGCTGAGTAATTTGTTCTTAGTCCAATTGTTCCCCCTGTATTGGATAAAAATGTAATCAATTAGAAATTTGCTCTCTAAGGTAGAGGTTTATTCTCTGAGCAGTGGGAGAATCATGAAAGGGGGGCATGGATAGGGTGCAGAGCCAAAATCTTTTCCCCGAGTGTGGAAGAGTCCAAAACTAGAGGGCATAGGTTAAAGGCGAAAGGGGAAAAATATGTAAGGGACCTGAGGGAGATCTTTTTCACACAGAAAGTGGAGAGTGTATGGAATGGGGCAACATTTTCACATGGAGGGTGGTAAGTGTATGGAATGAGCTGCCAGAGGAAGTGCTGGAGACTGGTACAGTTATGTTTAAAAGGCATCTGGATGGGTCCATGAGTAGGAAGGGTTTACAAGGATATGGATCAAATGCTGTCAAATGGGACTAGATTAAGTTAGGATATCTGATTGGCATGGACGAGTTGGGCCGGAGGGTCTGTTTCTGTGCTGTACATCCCTATGACTGTCATCAAGAGCTATGTTCTGAGGAAGGGTTACCGGACCCGAAATGTTAACTCTGATTATTTCCTTCACAGAAGCTGCCAAGACCTGCTGAGCTTTTCCAGCAACTTCTGTTTTTGTTCCTGATTTACAGCATCTGCAGTTCTTCTGGTTTATATTCATGAGATATAGTTAAGCACCTCCAAAACAGGCGGCGATTCTGAATGCAGGTCTCCTGGCTCAGAGGTTGCGACACTACCATTGCACTACAAAAGCCTCCAGCCAAGACACAACTGAATTTGGATTTGGTCTGCGTGGTGTTGGTCCATAAAACCTAGAATGTAAATTCTCTTTCTCTCTCACAGCTGTTGCCAGACCTGCTCAGCATTTCTAGAAATTTCAGTTTGTGTTTAGGATTTTAAAGAAGTTAGCATGGGATAGTGACAATGATGAAGGGTCTAGGCCTGAAAAGTCAAGCTTTCCTGCTCCTATGATGCTGCTTGGCCTGCTGTGTTCATCCAGCTCTACACCTTGTTATCCCTATAGAAAGAAATTTCAGCTTCTTTGTACCAGCTAGCTGCATTTGTCCTATTTGAGATTGTTTATATGTAATATATATATAAAATACATAACGTGGCTGTTTGAGGGTTAATTCACTTCTGATGTGAGAGTCTTTTAAAGATCAATTGATTAGTATGCAGGACAGGCATGATCCTGACAAAATGCAGTCCAGGAATGGCAGGACTTGGGAGCCTTGGATGACAGAGGAAATTATCAGCTAAATCAAAAAAAATAGGAAGCATACCTAAGGTCTAGGCAACCAATAACAGACAAAGTTCTTGAAGAATGCAGAGAAAGTAAAAAGGAGCTAGAACAGGGAGTTAGGAAGGCTAGAAGTGGCTATGAAATGTTCTTGGCCAGCAGGGTTAAGGAGACAGCCAAGGCATTTTATACATATATTAGAAGCAAGAGGATGGCTCAGGAAAGAGTAGGCCCAAGGATAAAAGAGGGAGGTTATGTATGAAGACAGAGGAAGTGAATGAGAACCTTAATGAGTACTTTACATCAGGATTGACCAAAGAGAGGGATGTGAGGGATATTGAGGTGAGGGAAAGATTTGTGAAAACTCTCTGGCTGGTCAAAATAATGAAGGAAGAAGTGTCGGGTGTCTTGAAATACATTAAGATAGACAAAGTCCCAGGGCCAGACGGGATCTATCCCATGATACCGTGGGAGACATGGGAGGAAATAGCTTGGGCCTTGAACGGATATCTTTGTCCTTAGACAAGGTTCCAGAGGACTGGAGAATGGTCAATGTTTTGTTTAAGAAGGGAACCAGAGATAATCCAGGTCGGTGAGTATGACATTAGTGGTGGGAAAGCTGTTGGAGAAGATATTGAGAAACAGGATTTATTCAAGTTTGGAAGCAAATATTTTAGTGATAGGCAGCATGGGTTTGTGTGGGGAATGTCATATCTCACCAACTTGATTAAGTTTTTTAAGGAGGTGACAAGAGTGATTGGTGAGGGAGGGGCAGTGGATATTGTCGAAATGGATTTTAGTCAGGCATTTGATAAGGTACCTCATGGCAGGCTGGTACAAAAAGAAGAGTCTCATGAGATCCAGGGCGTGTTGGCTAGATGGATATAAGACTGGCTTGGTCATAGAAGACAGAGGGTAGCAGTGGAAGGGTGCTTTTCAGAATGAACATCAGCAACTAGAGGTATTCCACAGGGATCAGTGCTGTGGTCTTTGTTGTTTGTAATATATGTAAATGATCTGGAGGAAAATGTAGAGATAGTGGGAACTGCAGATGCTGGAGAATCTGAGATAACAAGGTGTAGAACTGGATGAACACAGCAGGCCAGGCAGCATCAGAGGAGCAGGAAAGCTGATGTTCCAGGTTTTCAGAAAAAGAAGGATCCAGACCCGAAACGTCAGCTTTTCTGCTCCTCTGATGCTGCTTGGTCTGCTGTGTTCATTCCACTCAACATTTTGGAGGAAAATGTAGGTGGTATAATTGTTAAGTTTGCGGGTGACACCAAAATTGGTGCAGTTGCAGATAGTGAGGAGGATTATCAAAGGATGGAGCAGGATTTGGATATATTGCCAATTTAGGCAGAGAAACAGCAGATGGAGTTTAATCCAGACAAATAGATTATAGTATCCTACAGTGTGGAAACAGGCCCTTTGGCCCAACAAGTCTGCACTGAACTTTGGAGCATCCTGCCCAGACCCACACCCCCCTGAACACTACAGGCAATTTAGCACAGCCAATCCACCTAACCTGCACATCTTTGGACTGTGGGAGGAAACTGGACCACCTGGAGGAAACCCATGCAGACACCAGGAGAACATGCAAACTCCACACAGACAGACAGATACCTGAGGCTGGAATTGAACCCAGGTCCCTGGTGTTGTGAGGCAGCAGTGCTAATCACTGAGCCACCATGCTGCCCTATAGGAGGTGGTGCGTTTTGGAAGACAAAATTTAGGTGTGAATTGCACAATAAATGACAAGAACCTTAGAGGCATTAACATACACAGTGATCTGGGCATATGTGTCCAATAGACCCCTGAAATTGGCATCCCAGGTGGCTAAGATGGTCAAGAAGGCATGTTTGCCTTCATCTGCTGGGGCATTGAATATGAAAGTTGCCAAGTTATGTTGCAGCTGTACAAAACTTTACTTCGGCCCCGTTTGGAATATTGCTCGGAGTTCTGGCATGGAGCTCACCACCCAACCAGAGGGTCTGGGCACCTTGGAGAGGGATCAGGGACAATTTACCAGGATGTTGCCTGGTTCGGAGGGTTTTAGTTATGAGCAGAAGTTGGATATACTCGGATTGTTTTCACTGGAAAGACGGAAGCTGAGGGAAAACCCAATAGAGGTTGACAAAATTATAAGAGGCATTGATAGGGTGGATAGCCAGAGGCTTTTTCGCAGGGTGGGCAGGTCAATTACAAGAGGGCACAGGTTTGAGACAAGAGGGGGACAGTTTAGGGGAGAAGTACGGGGAAAGCTTTTCAGCTGATAGGTGCCTGGAACACACTTCCAGTGGAGATAGTGAAAGCAGGCACGTTAGCAATGTTTAAGAGATATCTTGATAGACACATGAATGGGAGGTGAACAGAGGAATAGAAATGGTGTATGGGCATAAATAAGGATTGGGAATTGACACAGGCTGGTCTGCCAAAGGGCCTGTTCCTGTGCTGTGCTGTATTGTAATATTGTATTGTATATAAATGCATCGATTCATTTTAATAAAGAGAATGACTTGGCAATCGAAAGGTTTACAAGCAAAGCCTGTGAAAACAAAATGCATTAAACTCTCACTGGAACAACAGACAGAACACTGTAATCAATAACTGAATATGCAGTAACAATGGACAGCTGGGACTCATAACAAGGCAGTAATCTTATGATAGCAGCGTGACCCACAGAGTCAAACTCACAGAGTTTATATCATTAACCCTTCACAGCCTTGAAACCACTCCTGAGAATCAGTTTGAAGAGATCTAAGTTTTGGAAAGTGAAGCTCCAATTGCATGTAACAATTCATGAGCCAGACAATTTAATGTAAGTCAACATTCAAAATATGTTATTTATAACTCTAACTTAGGCATTGATTTTATCTGCCCTTGGCTGGCAACCGTAGGCAGGGTGGAGGATTCAAATAAGATAAGGCAGCCATGGTTCCCATCTAACCATGTGCTGCGCAACAAGACACAACATTGGAACAGAAGAGTAGGCCATTCAGCTCCTCAAGCCTGCTCCACCATTCAATGAGATCATGGCTGATCTGTGACCTAACTCCATATACCTGCCTTTGGCCCATATCCTGACTATCTTTGCCGACAAATAATTATCTCTCTCAGATTTAAAGTTAACAACTGGTCCAGCACCCACTGCCATTTGTGGAAGAGAGTTGCAAAACTCTCCCACCTTTTGTGTAGAAATGTTTTCTAACATCAGTCCTGAATAGTCTGGCCCTAATTCTCAGAGTGAGCCCCTTGGTTCTAGAATCTCCAATCAATGGAAATATTTTATCTTTACCTACCCTGTCTTTCCCTGGTAATATCTTGAAGACTTTGACCAGATCACCCCTTAATCTTTTATATCCTGGAGAAAACAGGCTTAATTTACATAGTCTCTCCTCATAACCCCTCGAGTCCAGGTGTCATTCTATCAAACACAACCCCCAGAAGTGTGGTGCTTCCAGGCCCAACATGGCCTCAGTGTGGTCTTCTCTTTTCTTTATTCATTCACGGGATGTGGGCATCTCTGGCTAAGGCAGCATTTATTGCCCATCCCTAATTGCCCTGAGGGCAGTTAAGAGTCAACCACATTGCTGTGGGTCTGGAGTCACATGTAGGCCAGACCAGGTAAAGATGGCAGTTTCCTTCCCTAAAGGACATTAGTGAATCAGATGGGCTTTTCCTGACAATTGACAATGGATTCACGATCATCGTTAGATTTTTAATTCCAGATATCTATTGAATTTAAATTCCACCATCTGCTGTGGCTGTATTCGAACCCAGGTCCATGGAGCGTTAGTTGGGTCTCTGGATGAACTGTCCAGCAATAAAACTACTCGGCCATCGTCTCCCTCCTCCAACAACTTCTGGCGTTGATGCAATTACTTGAAGTATGGTCCCACCATGACCAGTTTGAACGTTCAGGTTTGTTTCTTTATTTTTGACTTAAACCTAAGAAGGTCAGGAATGTCTAACTTTTAACCTTATTCCATAAATTTTACACTAGAGTATAATTACTGCAATCTTTAACTTTTAACTTTGATCTTCCTTTTTACCTTGTTCTTTAGATCTGGTACCTAGGTGCTCCTATCCAAGGTGGTGCCTTGCGTGGCACCACATTATAAACTTTGCATGTACTCCTGTGCTTCTGTACGTGACTACAAGTGACAATAAAATCAAAATCAAATCAAATCAGGAAGGAAGAGGAGGTCTGTGTTAATTCTCCATATTTAGCTGGTGGTGTTGATATCCTGGGAATGAGTGATGTGAGCCTCATTACCAGGACAAACTTTTCAGAGGGGAACACCAGTACATTTTGAGTAATGCACTAATCTATTCCCCTGTGGACCAAGGGGCACAGGAGTACACCTTGAGGCATCACGCTGAGGTTTTAGGGATTCCTCTGCCTTGGACTTCAGTCAGCCTCTTCTTGCTGGAGAAGTGACAACAGTGGCATCATACCAATGTAGTAATCTCGCGGCCACAAGATGATGCTTTGGGGGCTGAAGTTACTATGAAGTCATAGTAAGTGGAAGGTGAATTAAATGAAAAGTGAATCAAATCTTTAACCGCTGTTGAAAAACGACACACTTTGTCAAAGCATTCTTGTCTCTTGAGAACATTTTGCAATAATGGAAATTCAAGGCCAAAAAAAATGTTTCTGTTCTATCAATCACACAGATGAGTAATACTGGTGAGGCCACACCTGGAATATTGTGAGCAGTTTTGGTCTCCTTTTGTGAGGAAGGATGCTCATGCTATCGAGGGAGTCCAGAGAAGGTTTACCAGGCTGATTCCAGGGATGGCGGGTCTGATGTATGAGGAGAGATTGACTCCGTTCGGATAGTTTTCACTGGAGTTCAGGTGAATGAGGGGGGATCTCATAGAGACTTAAAAATTCTAACAGGACTGGACAGGGTAGAAGCAGGGAGGATGTTCCCGATGGTGGGTGTGTCCAGAATCAGGGGTCACAGTCTGAGGATTCAGGGTAGACCATTTAGGATGGAGATGAGGAGGCATTTCTTCACTCAAAGAGTGGTGAACCTGTGAAATTCATTACCACAGGAAGTAGTCAATGCCAAAACATTGAATGTACTTAAAGGTATAGCATTTAGGGGCAAATGGGGTCAAAGGTTATGGAGAGAAAGCAGGATTAGGCTATTGAGTTGGACGATCAGCCATGATTGTAATGAATGATAGAGCAGGCTCGAAGGGCTGAAT
Organism: Ginglymostoma cirratum; assembly: GCA_024137785.1. Lineage (NCBI taxonomy): Eukaryota > Metazoa > Chordata > Chondrichthyes > Orectolobiformes > Ginglymostomatidae > Ginglymostoma > Ginglymostoma cirratum. The sequence goes on along the minus strand of JAHRHZ010000273.1, from coordinate 16,179,770 downwards.
AGTCTCCTCCTGCTACTGTCTTCTATGGTCCGATGTCATCCATGCAGTTAGGGACCTGTGTGATGTCAGGCTATATGTTGTTCATCCAGCTCAAAGGCTGGTGGATTGCATCAAGTAGCACGTCCCTTGGGCTGTTCACAACAAGCAAGGCACACGCAAACATCACAACATAATGCTGAACATTACGCATGTTCCTGTGGTTGGGCAACATTTGCTGAATAATCCAGAATGTGTGGGACACTTGTACACTGGAAGGTATGTTTATTAATAAACAGGGCCTTGTGCTTTCAGACAGAAAGAACACGTAAAAACTGAAAGAACTGCGGATGCTGGGAGTCAGAATCAAAAACCGAAATTGCTGGAAAAGCTCAGCATGTCTAACAGCATTTGGAACGGATGCTGTCAGACCAACTGAGCTTTTCCAGCAATTTCGGTTTTTGAAAGAACATGTACATACACTGTACCTGTTACAACTCCAAAACATACATAACAGTCATTTGTTGATTATTTCTCAGGGCAATGCCCTGACCAATTGGGGTTGGTGTGCCAGGTTTAAAATTGGGCCGTGTTTATTGACCTCCCATGCATGTGAGCAACTCACCACTTAAATTCATCCACTTCCATTTAAATGGCTTCAATTTTAAATTTGGTGCATCTATGAAGGTTGGGGGGTAGTGATGGGGCTGGTGGAGGGGCGAGAATGGCTATGGAAGGAGTTAGCTGTGATTAGAGGCCATGAGGAGGGTTTGGGAAGGGGAGTTGTGAAGGGTAGGAGAGTGAGGACAGGAGGAAGTGAGGATGGGGAGAGGTGAGAATGGGGTTTGGTTAGAGGGGACTACTGATTCCACTGTACAGATTTCCCCTCCTGCATTGCAGCCCCCTCTCCCATTGCAGCCCCCTCTCCCATTCACAACATCCTTTTCTCAGATCCCTCACTCTACCCTCCATCCCTCATAATACGTTGTAGGAAAATATGAGGTTGTGCACTTTGCCACAAAGTGTAGAGGAGCTGAATATTGTTTACTGGGAGAAAGACTGCAGAATGCCAGAGCACTGAGGGAAGTGGGGAACCTCATGCATAAATCACAAAAGGCCAGCATCCAAGCTCAACGCGAAGGAGGTCCACTGGTAGTGTCCATATCTCTGGGCCAGCAAGTCTGGATTCAAGTCCCACCTTCCCCAGAGATATTCTGTCACATGTCAGAGCAGGGTGATTCACAGCATCCACTAGTTTCATGAGAAAGATAAAAAGAATGCTGGCATTTATTTGAAAGGGAATGGAGTATAAAAGCAGGGAGATCTTGCCAGCAATATATGAGGTAATATTCAGACCACAGCTGGGACACTTTGAGCAGCTTGGGGCCCCTTATCTACAGTAAGACATACTGGAATTGGAGGCAGTACAGCGAGGGGTCCCTAGGCTGATAACAGGTACCCAGACGAGTGGTTGATTAGTTTTAGTCTATATTCGGGATATAAAAATATTAGAGAAGTCCTTATCAAAACATATTTGACTCTTTGAATACTTGACAGGATAGATGCAGACAGGTTGTTTCCCCTTGTGAGAGAGTCTCAGACCAGAGGGTGTTATCTCAGAATAAGACATCACCCTTCTTCATAAAAACTTCAACTCTATTTCTGTCTCCACACCTGCTGCCACACCCACTGAGTTTCTCAAACATTTTTTAAAATTAAATATGCCACCCTCACCTGGTCTGGACTACAGGGGTCTCCAGACCTCCACCAGCACACTTAGCCCTTAACTGCTCTCTGAAATGGCTTAGTACACCATTTGGTTCAAGTACAACTGCAAATGGATGACATATATCAGCCTGACCATTGATGCCTGCATCACATAAAAGAATAAACTAAAAAAACGCTAACACCAGCTAAGTTGCAGGAAAGCTGCAGGAAGACAGGGTGGGGCAATTGAGGAGTGTAGAGTATGGAAGAGAGAAGCAAACACTGTTTTATTAAGATGGAGAGAAATGGCAATTTATATGACAGTGGAAACTGATTAATAGCCAGCTGAAAGATCTTTGAAAGAAAGATTAACAGAAGTAGATAGAAATGTGGAATTTGAAACATAGACAGATCAGACATGACTTGATTGAATGAAGGAATTGTCTTGAGAGGTGAATAGCCTACCTCTGCTCCTAATTTGTATATTCTTACATAGAATCACTTTGTGTAAAGGTGAAATAAAGTGAATAAATTCCTTACTTATGCTTTGTGAAATGGACTTCACAATCCAGAATTTTTTTTTATTGTTCATTCATGGGATGTGGGCATTGATGGCTAGTTTATCATCATTCTCAATTGCCCAGAGGAAATTTGAAAGTTAAGTGTTAGTTATTTCATTGATAACTACTACCCTTAAAAGTTCTGATCTGTAAATATGATAAGGCGTGTATTGCCATATACCCACTGTTTATTTCTGAGCAGGTTAGGCAGAAACCTAAAACAGCAAAATAACACAGCAATGAAAAGTCACATATAAACTGTTGAAAATAAAAGAAAGTTTACCCAAATTTGCTCTAAATCTAGATGCAACAAATGTATGCTTGGATACCCAACATCCAGGTGGCACAGTAACTCATTGGTTAACGCTGCTGCCTCACAGCGCCAGGGACCTGGCTTTGATTCCACCCTCGGGCAACTGTGTGGAATTTGTACATTCTCCCTGTGTCTGCCTGGGCTTCTTCCGGGTGCTCCAGTTCCTTCCCACAGGGATCTGAAGATTACATGAATTAGCCATGATAAATTGTCCATATTGTCCTGGGATGTGTAGGTTAGGTGGATTAGCCATGGGAAATGCAGGGTTACAGGGATGGGGTAGATGTAGTGGGTCTGGGTGGGATGCTCTTCAGAGGGTCTGTGTGGACTCGATAGGCTGAATAACCTGCTTCCATGCTGTAGGAATTCTATGATGTCTTGCTTAGCTTCCCGCTCTTCTGTCTCTCCATGTAATTCAATGTCAGCAGTGTCCTTGGGAAATGAACCATTTGATGCAATATTACGGGACACATTAGATTGCATTTTGCATAATGCAGCAGAAAATGTAATGTGCACAATTTGGGTCCACAAGGCTAATGGAGGAGGATTGGGTTAGCTCAGCTCTTGAGGTGTTTGCATGTAGTTTAAAGTAACACCAACAGCGCATGTTTGATTCCCATTCAGGCTAAGGTAGACCTGGAACCTGCCTCCTTTCCCTGCGCCTCAGAGTGGAAGCTCATAGCAACCCATCGCTGACAAAATCTATCAAGGAAACAGTTTAGAATGGAACAAAATGGACAATGAGACAAAGACTTGCCTTCAGGCAGAGTACTCAGGAACTCAAGAGGAAAGGTGAAACAGTCTAAGGATGTAATCTCTGTGGTTTAGTAGAGGCAGAGGTGACATAATTGAAGCATATAAAATTCTGACGAGACTTGACCACATGTTTCCTTTTGTTGTAGAATCTAGAAGTAGGGATCACTGTTTAAAAGCAAGAGTTAGCCAATTTAAAATAGAGATGAAGAAACTGTTTTTCTCTCAGACAGTTGTGAATCTCTGGAATTCCCTTTCTCAAAAGGCAGTTGGGGGAAAACTCAACTGCTTCGGAAAACTTATTGATTGAAACACTTTTGTTTTTCACTTTGCACAAGGCCTAGCTGCTATCAAATGTAAGATCAGCTTCTCTTGTTAAAAAGAGGTCAAACATTAAGAAATCAGTTTGTTTTTATTCATTCACAGGATGAGGGCATCACTGGCTAGGCAGCATTTACTGCCCAGAGGGCAGCTATGAGTCTACCATGTTGCTGTGGGTCTGGAGTCACTAGTAGGCCAGGCCAGGTAAGGATGGCAGTTTCCTTCTCTAAAGGACATGAGTGAGCCAGATGGGTTTTACCTGACAGTTGATTTACAGTCATCACTAACTTCTTAATTCCAGATATTTATTGAATTTAAATTCCACCATCTGCCTTGGAAAGATTCAAACCCAGGTCCCGAGATCATTATCTGGGTCCCTGGTTTAACCATCCAGTGATAGTACCACCTCCCCTCAGAGCTGGCTCAGTCTGGTTTGAAGACCAGAAGCGTTTGCTCAGAAAGTTGAATCAGTTGTTTCTAGCTCAGAAAGTTTAAGCTCAGTTATATGAATAATCTTGGAAAAGCTTTCAATCTCCCAAGAGAATTGAAAGAAACAGTTCAGTCAAACGTATAGGTGTGATGGAGAGAGGGTTATTCTCTGTAGTTGAGTATTGTAAAGTAATGGTGTTGGGAGTAGATGGGATTTTATTCAGCTGCTTGTTCTGAGATCTTTCAAATTGTGAAATAGCTTGGTTCATTCTATTTTATCTTCATCTATTTTGGGTAATAAACTTCTGTTTTATTGTTGAAACTAAACCTGCAACACTATGTTTCAGTGAGAGAACACCTCGTTGAAATCAAAATGATAAAACATGATCAATCAAGCCAGATTTTGGTCTGAGATCTGACTTGCCCACTGGTAATATCAGTTGGGTTCATATGGGTTTTGTAACAGTTGTCACCATTACTGAAACTTTATTTTAGTTCCAGTTTTATCATAGATTCATAGTGCTGTACAACATGGTAACAGACCCTTCGGTCCAACTCATCCATTCCAACTAGACATCCTAAATTAATCCAGTCCTATTTGCTAGCATTTGGCCCATATCCCTCTAAAACCCTTCTATTCACGTATGCATCCTGATACCTTTTAAATGTTGTAATTGTACCAGCCTCCACCACCTCCTCTGGCATCTCATTCCATAACCCTACCACTTTCTTTGTGAACAAGTTGCCCCTTACGTCCCTTTTAAATCTTTCCCTTCTCACCTTAAACCCATGCCCTCTAGCCTTCCCTACCTTCAGAAAAAGACCTTCACTATTCACCCTACCCATGCCCCTCATGATTTTATAAACTTCTATCAGTTCACCCCTCAGCCTCTGGCTATTCAGCCTCTCCCTATAGCTCAAATACTCCAACCCTGGCAACATCCTTGTAAATCTTTTCTGATCCTTTTATTAATTGAATTTAATCTCAATCAGTGGCCATGGTGGGATTTGGACCCAGGTTGTCCAGACCATTATCCAGAGACATTGGATTCTAGTCAACTCACATGACCACTAGACTCCCATCTATCCTGATATAATACAAAGCATTGTTTTGGTTTGACGAGGCTTGATATACATGTGATGCTTGCTTGCAACTAATGCTGTGACTGTTAATGAACAAAAACCAAAGAACTCTACAGTGTTTCTACAAATGGGCATTAAATGAAGAAAACCGTCCGATTTTCAAACTTTTGATACACTCTCAAAGCTTTAAAAGTCTTATAGCCTTCTCATTAAACTGTAAATGTGCAGCAATCCAAAACATGTAGCTTGACATTTGATGTTGATGGGAAAAATAGGAAAATTGTCAACAAAAATCTCCTGAACTTCTATTTTCATCAAAACTCTATTAACTGCAAAAAAAAATCCATTGATGTGATCATAACATGTAATGCACAGAGAAGTAATCTCATTGTTCATTTTGAGTCGGTCTTCCAACCGTTCGACTAGTTAAGGCAGTGCATTGTGCAAACTGGATCCAGCTGCCAGCATCTATTGAACTAGTCGCACTAGACTCAGATGATGGTGGAAGTGCTGCATTTGGCCATAGCACCCCTGTGTTTGGAGAGGTGACCAATAAAGGTTCCTGCCATAGACTGTTGTCAGAACAACAGCCATTAGAGAGTTGTAGAGAGCCATAAAGCATTGAAACAGACCCTTTGGCCCACCATGTCAATTCTGACTAACAAATGTCGAACTAATCCCATTTACCCATTCTGCATTTCATCAGCAATTTCCAAATCTGTGACCTCTAGTGCCAGGAGAGGCAGAAGCAGCAGATGGATGGGATTAGCTCAACCTGCAAGTTCCCCTCTAAACCATAGATTAATGGGATTAATATTTGAAGTAAGCAAGCTGATGATGTCAGAAATACATGATCAGTTAGAGTAATCTGAAAGGGCACAAAAGTTCTAACTTCATATCAAGATCCCACTTACATATGTCCCACCTGTAAGTAAAGAGTCCTTTCATTAAAGAAAATGATAGCATGCTATTGGGAGACGAAAGAACCTCGACCTTTGGCTACATAACAAAATAAAAACCAGTTCTGAGCAAGGGTAACTCGACCCAAAATGTTAACTCTGATTTCTCTCCACAGTTGCTGCCAGATCTGCTGAGTTTTTCCACCAGTTTTTCTAGTGTTGTTTTTGAAAACAAAAACCAGATAGCTTCCTGACTTGGAAATATATCGTTCACAGTCACTGGGTCAAAATCCTGTTACTTCCTCCCCAACAACACCATGGGTCCAACTGTAGCATACAGATCTTAGATTTAGATTTTATTCTCACATGTACAGAAGTACAGGAGTACAGTGAAAAGTGTACGATGTTGCCACATACAGCACCATCTTAGGTTTAAAGGTGTTGAGGTACAAAAAATTTAGGTACAAAATTGCAAATGGAACAAAGTTTCATTTTGTTTCCTAATACAATAGAGGTGTACTAAATGATCAGTGGTATAGATAGAATGGACAGCCAGAGACCTTTCCCTAGGGTGGAGGTAGCTATTACAAGGGGGCGTAATTTTAAAGTGAGTGGAGGTAGATATAGGGGAGACGTCAGAGATAGGTTCTTTACTCAGAGAGTGGTCGGGGCTTGGAATGTATTGCCGGAGAGGGTAGTGGAGTCGGCCTCATTAGGGGCATTTAAGCGGCTATTAGATAGGCATATGGATAATAGTATAAGGTAGGGGTGGAGGTTAGATAGACCTTAGGTTTAGGGTAAAAGTTTGGCACAACATCATGGGCCGAAGGGCCTGTACTGTTCTATGTTCTAGAAAGAAGAGAAATAAAGGAATAAAGTGAAAAGTTCAACAGTCTTTGATGAGTTCCCGGCTTAGCTCAGTCTCTGGGAGACAACAGCTGCCTGTTATCAATGCCACCACTGCAGATACTGGGATTCCCCACACTGCTCGCTCTTCCTGCATTGGGCCGCAATGCCGTCACCGCTGCTGCTGCCGAAACCACTCCCTCCCCAATTTCCTTCCGCTGCCACTGGAAAAGGCCCAGGCAGGACTCACTCGCATGATGAGATTCTGCAACGGTTCAAGAAGGCAGCTCACCATCACTTTCTCAAGGGCAATTAGGGATGGGCAATAAACGCAGGCCTCACCAATGGGTGCCCACATTCTGTAAAATAATCAATATTTCAGACAAGCCCTTTGATCCTACTCTCCCATTCATGGCTGGTCAACTCTCATTTCTCATTCCCACACACTTTGATCATCTTACCTAACAAAGTCAGAAGTCACGTTACACCAGGTTACAGTTCAACAGGTTTATTTGAAATCACAAGCTTTGGGAGCACTACTCCTTCTTCACGAGTACCTCCACATCATGGCTGCGTAACAAAATCCTACCTTACCTAATAAAGTCCAATCTTACTTGGCAAAGTTATATTAATATCAGACTTGTAAACTTCAATAGCTCCACAGCATAGGCATGTCACTTGAGAATTACAGATGATGAAAGCCGTCTGTGGGGGAGAAGTGTTTCCTGATTTTAACATGGATTCAGAAAAAGAGACACAGTGTTATTGATTTATTGACGTTTTTGCAAGAAAATTAGATAAAATACAAAAAAGATGAGCTCCTCGTTTTTGTTATCAGAAACATATAGAATATAAAAACAAAGGAGTGATGCTAAACATTCACACATTGCTGGTTGGGCAAGAGCTGAAATACTGAATCCAATTCAGGAAATTGACCTTCGGAAAGGATGTCAAGACCTTAGAGAGAGTTGAGAGAGGACTTCCTGGTCTACTTCTTGTGTACTGACAGGGTCTTTTCACCAAAGTGGCAATGCCTTTGTTAGTTCCCATAACATGAGAAACTGGGTGTGGATATCGTGGATATTGTGGTATCGAAGAATTCAACAGACGCTTATGATGTCTAATCATTATACAAAACTACTATATTCCTCAGTGCTTCAGTGTCTATGCTAACGTTGAGCAATTAGGTCACAATAGAACAGCATGTTTCCAGTAGCATGTCATGCTCCAAGTGATCCCGGAGTATGGTACAATAGGAAGTCTTTTAAAGATATAGAGGCCTACTGCTGTCAAACATAACACAAGGGTGCAGGACTTCAGTTACATGGTAAGGTGAGAGGAGCTGTAGTTGTTCTTCCTTATTAAGGTATTAGGGGGCAATTTAAGAGAGAGATTCAAAACCATAGTAGGCTTGGATGTAACAAATGAGGAGAAACAGTTCCAGTAATAAAGGGGCCACGAACCAACAAATGCAGATTTAAGGTAATTAGCAAAAGAGCCAGAGATAAGGCAAGAGAATTCATTGACCTGCCAAGTCAGAAATGCAATGCCTAAAAGGGAAATGGAAGCAGATTCAATAGTACATTTCAAAAAGAAATTAAATAAATGATTGGACGAGAAAAAAAATTTCAGGTATCTGGGGATGGAAGTGGCCCTGATTGGGTTTGCTTTCCAAAAGCCAACACAGTTGACCCTGTGCTGTCTGTATCAGTCAGCAGGAAGTCCCTTATTTATGAGTGTCCAACGTATAAGCATACGGGGGCGTAATTTTCAAGATATGAAAATAAATTTTTTTCTCATATATGCAAAGGGCAACTTTATTTTGCCCTGCACTGTGCTCCAACTCACAAACAAATCAATGTGCAAATGGACTCTAGAATGGAACCCATTCACAACCAGGAGACTGTAAAATTATGAGATTTCTTTTGTTAGTGCATCCAAATTTCAATTTATGCTGACTCAGCCTATGCTCCTCATCAGTTTCAACGTTTGAATTTTCTCACATTTTAAGCTCCCATTCTGAGTGGAGTAAAGACCAGGTTGATGTGGCTGATTTTCACTAGACAATTTACCAAACCTTGACATCATTCTGATGAACCTGCTTGCCACATCACCAAAGGGCGATATGTCCTTCCCGAGATGCAATTTCCAAAACCAATGCTGCATTCTAGTGATTCTTCCTGGAATTCTTACTGTGCGGCTATTAGATGGGGACACGATTGGGCCCTTCAGTTAAACAATATCCTCAACACTTATTAACAAGACACTGGATTGTTTTATGACAAAAACAGAAACTGCTGGAAATATTCAGTAAAGAAGCAAGCGAGTAGTTGGATGGAATCTTCCCTGTTCTAATGGGTAGGCTTTGGATTGAACTAGCGTGATCCCACTATTTAAGAAGAGATGGAAAAGGAGAATGGAGAACTATAGGCCTGTTGTCTTGATGCCAGTCACAGGAAAATATTTAAACTTGTTACAAAAGATGTGACAAAGCACTCAGAGAGTGCTGGAGAAACTCAACAGGTCTGGCAGCATCTGTGGAGAGAGAAACAGATTTAATGTTTCAAGTCTGGAATGACTTCTTCAGAACTGAAGAACTCCTGCTCTGAAGAAGAGTCAGATTGCAGTTGAAACGTTTGCTCTATTTCTTTCTGCACAGGTACTGCCAGACCTGCTGAGTTTCTCCAGCATTCTCGATGTTTGTTTCAGATTTCCAGCATCCACAGTGTTTTGCTTTTATAAAAGATGTGGTAACCAGAGACTTTGAAAATAATTGACTGAGTGGGCACAGTCAACATGGATTTATGAAAGGAAAATCATGTTTGTCAACATGAACCTGTTCAAACTTTTTGAGGATGTTGCTTGCAGCATACATAAAACAGAACCAGTGGATGTGATGCATTTAAATTTTGACAAAATGCCTGAGAAGGTTGCACACAGGGGGTTAGGAAGTAAAGCTACAGGATTGAGCATATCAGTATGGATTGAGAATTAGTTCACAGACAGAAAGCAGAGAGTAGGGATTAATGGATCATTTCAAGGATAGCAGGTTGATACCAGTGGGGTACCACAAGGATTGCCGATAAGATCCACCTGTCCACAATCCGTATGAACAGGCTTGACGTGGGGACCATTTGTAATATTTCCAAATTTTATGATGATACGAGACTAAGTGGGAAAATGCAAGGAGGCTTAAAGTGGATTTGGAAAGAACGAGTGAAAGCAATGTGAATAAATGTGAATTATTCACTTTGATAGAAGAAACAGAAAGACAGAGAATTCCCAAAATTGCAGGAGTTTGGGAAGTGTGAGTGTCCATAAGGGATCAGGATGTCTCTGTCCATGAGTCACTAAAATATCGCATGCAAGAGCGACAATCAATAAGGGAGGTAAATGATGTGTTGGTCTTCATCACAAGGGAGTTTGAGCACAGAAATAAAGATGTTCTCGCATTTGACCTTGGGGACTGCATGCCATGAGGATTGTGCTCAGTTTGGTCTCCAATGAAGGATATACTTGCCTTTGTGGGATTGCAATGGAAACTCGTCAGATTAATCCCCAGGATGGTGGGGCTGTCTTTTGAAGAAAAATTGAGGAAACTTGTCTTAGGTTCTTGAGAGCTTTGAAGAGGGGGAGGTGACCACATTGAAGATTACAAATTCCTGCCATTGAGTTGATATAGCCTCTCCCTATCCCTCCTGCCAAAATGTATCACTCCCCACTTACCTCTATGAAGTTCCATCTGCCACCAGGCCCCTTAAACCTGCCCTGGTATTCAATAGATCATGGATGATCCATTACTCCTCATATCCACTTTCCAGCCCTTTGCCTGTAATCCTTGATTCTCCGACTGATCAAGAATCTACTTATCTGAGCTTTAAATATACGTCATTCTTTTCAGCAATATTTACTTAGGTATCACAAAAATAGAGAGGCAAAAGCGGGCCAGTGAGGCAGCTGAGAGTGGGCTCTGGTAGTGGCATGGCATGGGCTCGCTGATAGTGGCATGGCATGGGCTGGAAAGCCCAGAGTTGGACTATGGTAGTTAACATGAATGGAGCCATGTATGTATGGTGAACGTTCACACTTATCACTGTATTTTTACATTGAATACACGTGGCAATAAATGATTCAAATTCAAGTTGTTTCTTGGGGAGCACCACTATTTATCATCCCCTGGAATGAGAAACAACCAACACAAGCATGTGGATAGTCAGAACTGCCGATGTTGGAGTCTGAGATAACACAGTGTGGAGCTGGAGGAACGCAGTAGGCCAGGCAGCATCAGAGGAGCTGGAAAGTTGACGTTTCGGGTCGGGACCCTTCTTCAGAAGAGCATGTGCTTTTTTTTTAATCAATGTGAATTTAATATTTTGGAGAAGAGATTTATCAGGATGGTGCAGGGTATGGAAGGTTTGAGTTATAAAGAAAGGTGGGGCACTTATTTCACTGCAGTGTAGGAGGTTGAGAGGCGACTTGACAGAAGTTTACAAAATAACGTGGGGTATAGATAGAGTTAATGGTGGTTGTCTTTTTCCTAGGATGTGGGATTTCAAGATTAGGGGGCACATTTTTAAGGTGTGAGGAGAGAGATTTAAAAAAGACATGAGAGGCAAATGTTTTGCACAGAGGGTGGTTTGCGTGTGGAATGAACTTCTTGAGGAAGTGGTGGATGTGAGCACAATTACAACATGCTAAAGATATTTGACTAAGTACATGAATAGGAAATATTTGGAGGGATTTCGATCATGATCAGGTAGGTGGGATGAGCTTAGTTTGTGATTATGTTCGGCATGGACTCCTTCCATGCTGCATGACGTTATGAAAACAGACCTTCAAATTCCTGGTGCTATACTTCTGTTTGATGAGGTGCTTTGTGAAAGGCGTTCTGAAAATCCACACAGATATTGAAGGCAACATTACAACCGTTTGGGAAATTGCACTGATTTCTGAACACTGCTACACCCAGGGTCAGGGCAAAAGTTAATGAAATAATCAAAGTGTACAAAATTCCCAATTTACCTGCTTGGTGGAATCAGGTCAACAGAAAACATTGGCCAGGTTTCTGTGCCTCACAAGAACTGCTTTTATTAAAAAAAATAAGTCTTGGTCACAAGTCAGCACAACTATAAACCATTAACATATAAGTCAGCTGGTTGGAACTCCAATCCCCTTTAAAACCCCTGGCGATGTACGCAGATGCAGACAGACAAAATAAAAATGGTACTTTGTGTGATGGAAGGAAACACTGGGGAAACAAAGTTCAATAACATCAGTTCGTGGGATTTGTCGACATGTCCCTTCTGCTTCCGAAAATCTTCTGCTCTTTGATTTTCTTCGGATTCTTTCACTTCTTTGTGGGAGACACACAATTGGTACACAAAATCTCCCAGTCACTTTTTAAAACAATCATTGATGGAATGAGAGCATCACTAGCAAGGCAAGCATTTATTGCCTATCCCAGAGGGCAGTTAAGAGTCAACCACGTAGGGTCTAGAGTCACATGTAGTCAAGAACAGGTACAGATGACAGTTTTCCTTCCCTAAATGGCATTAGCACACCAGATGGATTTCTCCAACAATTGACAATGGATTCATAGTCATCATTGGACTTAAAATTCCAGATTTACGTTGAATTCAAATTCCACTATATGGTGGGATTCAAACCCAGGTCCCTAGAATATCACCTGGGTCTCTGGATTAACAGCCCAGCAAAAATACCATGAGGCCATTGCCTCCTCTCTATTGCAGTTTAAAGGCAACAGTTAATAGAAACTGGCTGGAGAAAATAACTGTCCTACGTCAGGCTTCAGGTATTTTCCTCCATTCTGGAGGTTTCCTGCTTCTGTACTGATCACACTCACAAGCTGTTTGGCTGCCTGGGAACCAATCAGAGAATTGTCATCAGGCTAATGATCTTTAGTATCCACAACTGGTCACAACTGGTACTGCACAGACCAATCTACGTCCTGTTGCTGGCCGAATTTCACTCTTCACTGAAGCACACACACTCTGGTGCCATGCCACTTACTGTTCCCCTAAAGGGTATTCCACCACTAGCCCCACAGGGGTTGCCTGGCAATTGCCATCAGGTTTTTAGAAAAAAATTCAAACCTCTTCAGAAGACTCCTTCTTTACCCTCGTGGCCCCCTTCCTGTGGAGACGGGCATTATTTCTGTTGAAAGTGTTGGCATTTTCCCAAGGACCGAGGAGCCCATCATTTATTGTAAATTGGGCAACAGTCCTGGAGTAGGCTGATTAGGAAAGCCATCTGCAAGAAGTTGATGCCGGGGAATATGAAAATGTCGAGACCGAGATTGAGACCCAGAAATCATTCCGTAAATTGATTGTTATTCACGGGGCAGGGGCAAGCTTCCATCCTGTGTTTTAAGTTGCAGTCATTTCATTGGAATATTAACTCTTTCTCTCTTCACGGATGCTGCCTGACTTAGAGTCACAGAGTCATAGAGCATGGCAACAGACCCTTTGGGCCAACCAGTCCACGCCAACCAAACTAAACTAGTCCCATCTGCCTGTGTCTGGACCATATTCCTCCAATCCCGTCCTACCCATGAATTTATCAAAATGCCTTTAAAACATTGTAACTATACTTGCATCCATCACTTTCTCTAGCAATTCATTCCACACACAAACTACTCTCCAAGTCAAAAAAATGCCCCTCATGTCCTTTTTAAATGTTTCTCCACTCACCTTAAAAATAGGCCCCCTTGATTTGAACTCTCCCCCCTGCCACGGAAAAGACCTTTGTCAATCACCTTATCTATGCCCCTCATGATTTTATAAATCTCAACAAAGTCACTTGCTGAGTACATCCAGCCCTGGCTGATTTTATTTCAGATTCCTTAGTATCCGCAGGATTTGGCTTTAATAGCAATAATGTTTTCTTGGGGGCATGCCTCGCAATTGCAGAGCTGAGTCCATCTGGGAAACAGGAGAGAGATGAAGACCCATGCTGGTTTCCACTCCAGAGAGTTGATGATGAAGCCTAGGCTGTAACTGAGGTACTGAGAGAGTGCTGCATGTTGAACATGCCATTTTTTCAAATGAGTTGTTAGGCAAAGCCTCAAACACATTCTCTCAGGATTCCAGGTTACCATTTCAGTATAAAACAGTCTGAGCTCTCTCCTCTGTCCTAATCAACTCTTAACCCTCAACAGGCATTAGTAAAACCTATAGTCTCATTCTTTAATTCATTGCTGTTTGCGGGACCCTGCTGTGTACAAATTGGCTTTCTGAACTCACAGCAGTGACTACAGTTCGAATATTGTTCCTTGGCTGGAAAGCAGTCCTAAAGTCATGAAAGACACAGTGACTGGAAATGCAAGAACTTTTTTGTTTAAAATGTATAATGCGCCATTCACTGACAAATCACATTTGTTAAAGTGTGCATCTGGTGAATAGCCGGACAACCTCTATTTTGTATCAGCTTCATTAAAAATTATTGCAGTCACCATCTGTAGGGCTTCAATTAATGTGACTGCTATTCTTGTTCCATGTTATTTACTGCCTCATTTAGCAACTTATTACCATACTGCCAGATTCATTTTTTAAAATTTGGCAAATATTTCTTAATTTAATTTTTGAGTAAGTTCCAGTAACTGTGGAAACCTGTTGAAAAAACATATATCTATTTGTGTGAATTTATAGGAAACGTTTTACTTGTTTCAGCACCGGAACAAAATGATAATTTTCATTTTGTTTTCATGCACTTTATTTCCTTTTCTCCGGGATGCAGCAGTCTATAGACGAATGTACCCATGTGCGCTTTACTGTTTCAGTTTCTCTGTACGGCAGGTGTCAGTGTTAATGGAGGAATGCACTTTATGAGATAAGCCTCTATATGGCAGTTCTGTCCTCAAGCTACTGTCCTCTACCCACCAATTGCTTCTGGAGTGAGGTGATAGCCTCGTGGTATTATTGTTAAGCTTTTAATCTGGAAATCCAGGTAATGTTATTGGGATTGCCATTCAAATCTTACCATGGTACACAGGAGCTTGAATTAAATTTTTTAAAAAGTCTTGAATTAAGAGTCCAATGATGGCCACACTGCCATTTGTTAGATAAACTCATCTGGTACACTAAACTCCTTTAGGAAGGACAAGAGTTGTCCTTGCACAAAACAAGGTCGGGAATTGCTTCAGAAACTCATTACAGACACAGGGGCCAAATTCTGGCAGATGGGAATAGATTAATTTAGGATATCTGGTCGGCATGGATGGGTTTGACCAAAGGGTCTGTTTCTGTGCTGTATAGCTCTATGACTCTATTTGGTAGAATCTATGGAGAGAGAAAGGAAGTTAATGTTTCAAGTCCAGTGACTTAATCAGAACTGATGGTATCCAGGAAAAGGAAATATATCTGCTGTAGACAGGGAGTGGCGGGGTAAAGGAATAAGCATGAAGTGAGTTGCAATCCAAAGGGAGACAAAGACAGTTAGGCTGATAAAGAGATGGATAACGACTAGCCAGCGAGAAAGAAAAGCTGCAAATGGGGACCATAAGTGGGTGAAAATGGGTTGGCTGTGCTGAAAGCAGCCCATGTGATGACAGAGCCTGATGTGCGGTTGGGAGCGACGGTGGGTAAAGAGCTTCAAAGGAGGATCTCAGGCCCTAAAATTGTTAAGTTCAATATTGAGTCCTGAAGGCTGCAGAGTTCCTAAGTGGAAAATGAGGCGTTGCCCTTCCAGCTTGCTGGAGCACTGCAGGAAGCCCGAGACAGGAATGTTGGCCAGGGAACATGGCAGTGTTTTGAAGTAACAGGCAATTGGCAGCTCAAAGTCATTTTGTGCTCCAGCCGGTGGTTACCCAGCCTGTGGTTCATCTCCTCAATGTAGAGGAGATCACCCTGTGAGCCGCAAATACAGTCAACCAAAGTGAGTGAAGTGCAGGTAAATCACTGCTTCACCTGGATTGTGTCTCCTTTCCTGGTCTAGCCTACATGTGAGTTCAGGCCCACAGCAATGATGTTGATTCCTAACTGTCCTCTGGGAAATGAAGGATGGCTAAAAATGCTGGCCAAACCATTGATGCCCACCTCCTATAAACAAATGAATAAAAAACAATGAACATCTTTGGATACTGATCAGGAATTGGATACTACAGAGTAGATACTAGGTATGTATTTCTCCTAATGTGGGAAGCTAGAACGAGGAGGCACAATTTCAAAGTAAAGGCTATCCCAACTGAGACAAGACAAGGAGGAATTTTTTCCCTCAGAGAATCATTAGTCTTTTAGAATTTTCTCCCCCAGAGCACAATGGAGGATACTGAATATGAACAAAGAACAAAGAAAATTACAGCACAGGAACAGGCGCTTCGGCCCTCCAAACCTGCGCCGATCCAGATCCTCTGTCTAAACCTGTCACCTATTTTCCAAGGATCTGTATCCCTCTGCTCCCTGCCCATTCGTGTATCTGTCTAGATACATCTTAAATGACGCTATCATGCCTGCCTTTACCACCTCCGCTGGCAACGCGTTCCAGGCACCCACCACCCTCTGCGTAAAGAACTTTCCACACATATCCCCTTAAAATTTTCCCCTCTTACCTTGAAATCATGACCCCTAGTAATTGAATCCCCCACTCTGGGAAAAAGCTTCTTGCTATCCATCCTGTCTATACCTCTCGTGATTTTGTAGACCTCAATCAGGCCCCCCTTTAACCTCCATCTTTCTAATGTAAATAATCCTAATCTACTCAACCTCTTTTCATAGCTAGCGCCCTCCATACCAGGCGACATCCTGGTGAACCTCCTCTGCACCCTGTCCAAAGCATCCACATCCTTTTGGTAATGTGGTGACCAGAACTGTACGCAGTATTCCAAACGTGGTCGAACCAAAGTCCTATACAAGTGTAACATGACCTGCCAACTCCCCGTCCGATGAATGAAAGCATGCCGTATGCCTTCTTGACCACTCTATCGACCTGCGTTGCCACCTTCAGGGTACAATGGACCTGAACACCCAGATCTCTCTCGGCATCAATTTTCCCCAGGGCTGTTCCATTTACCACATAATTTGTCTTGAATTGGATCTTCCAAAATGCATCACCTTGCATTTGCCTGGATTGAACTCCACCTGCCATTTCTCCGCCCAACTCTCCAATCTATCTACATTCTGCTGCATTCTCCGACAGTCCCCTTCATTATCTGCTCCTCCACCAATCTTAGTGTCATCTGCAAACTTACTAATCAGACCATCTATACCTTTCTCCAGATCATTTATGTATATCACAAACAGCAGGGGTCCCAATGGTCCCATATGGGTTAGACAGGTTTTTGATTGGCAATGTAGTCAGGCAAGAAGACAGGAAAGTAGGGTTTATAACCATGTCAGGTCACTCATGATCATAGTGAATGATGAGCAGGTTCAAGACAGTGAATGGCCGACTCCAATTTCCATTTTTAATATTCCAATTATCCAAATATTGATTAAGCAGCTAAACCCTAGAGGTGAGTTGAAAGTGATTCCCTTGACATCAAGGCCACATTTGACTGAGTGTGACATCAAAACTTGGCAAAACCGGAATCATTGGGAAGAAGTGGAAAAGAAACCACTCCCTTCAATTTACTCATGTCCAACTCAAAGGAAGATGGTTGTGGTTTTTGGAAGCCAAACATTTCAGCTCCAGGATATCCCTGCACAGGTTCCTCAGAGTAGTTTCCTAGACCTAACCATCTTTAGCTGCTTCATCAAAGGCCTTAGAGAGGTAAGGACTGTAGATGCTGGAAGCTAGAGTCAATAAATGTGGAGCTGGGAAAGAACAGCCAGGGAGACAGTATCCAAGGAGGGTTTTGGCCCGGAACATTGATTTCCTTTCTCCTTGGATGGGGTCTGACCTGCTGTGCTTTCTCAGGTCCTCATCAATGACCTTCCCTCCATCATGAGATCAAAAGTAGGGATGTTTGCTGATGAATGTTCAGCACCAATCATGACCTTCAGAGTAAAGCAAGCCACGCCCATATTTAATCAGCTCTAGACAACATTTAGATTTTTCTCTTAGAAGAATCGAAGCATTAATTGAATGGAAATGCCATCACCTCCAATTTCCAATCCAACTTGTGCCTCATCCTGATTTAATCGTATGCTATGACATTTTCACTGTTGCTGAGTTAAAATTATGAAAATCTGAACAGTATTGAGGTGTCCCTACCACCAATGGACTGCAGCAGTTCAAGAAGACAGCTCACCACCATCTTTTCAGGGGTAATTAAGGATGGGCAATAAATATTGACCCTAAAGCGACAGCAATATGCTAAGAATATCCCCTGGAGGCGGTGTAGAGGAAATACACCAGAATGTTGCCTGGGATTGAGCATTTTAGCTCTGAAGAGAGGCTGGATAAACTCAGATTGTTTACTTTGGAGCAGAGAAGGGACCTGATTGAGATGCACAAGACTATGAGATGCTATCACAGGGTGAATAGGACACAGCTGTTTGCTTAGTTGAAGGGTCAATAGCAAGTGCCAATAACTTTAAGGTGAAAGGCAGGCAGTTTAGAATGATTTGAAGAAAAACGCAGAAGGTAGTGAGGATCTGGAATGCACTGCCTGGGAGACGGGTTAAGACGGAAAGCCTCAGAAACTTGAAAAAGTACTTGGATGAGTGCTTAAAAGGTCATAACATTCAAGGCTATGGACCTCTTGCTTGAAGGTGGGACAAGCGTAGATTTAGTGCAACCTTGACAGTACAGACTTGATGGGCTGAAGGGCCTCTACTGCACTGTGTAATACTAAAAAAAAATTAAAACACTTGCAGAACCTCTATAGTATCCAAGTTGAAAACTTTATTGTATGTGTGCATCTACAGGTATGACATAAGGTGGGCATGCAACTCCCAATTAGAGAGGAAGCGATGGCCTGGTGGTAGGTATTATCACTCGACTATTAATGCATAGGCAATGTTCTAGGGACTGTGTTTAAATGCTCCGACTGCAGATGATGGAATTTGAATTCAATAAAAATCTGGAATTATGAGTCTAATGACTACCATTAATCCATTGTTGGAAAATCCCATCTGGTTCACTAATGCCCTTAAGGAAGGAAACTGTTATCCTTACCTGACTCTAGACCTACAGTAACGTGGTTGACACTTACACATACATGTTCTGAGGAAGGGTCACCAGACCCGAAACGTTAACCCTGCTTTTCCTTCACAGATGCTGTCAGAGCTGCTGAGCTTTTCCAGCAACTGCTGTTCTTGTTCCTGATTTACAGCAGCCGCAGTTCTTTCAGTTTTTATTTCGTGGTTGGCTCTTAGCTGCTGTCTGGGGCAATTAGGGATGGACAATAAGTTCTGGCCTCACCAGTGAGGCCTTCATCCCAGAAATGAATTAAAAATTAACTCTGTATCATTTACCAAGGGCACAAGATGCACAGAGAGTTGCATTTGCACTGTCAGGACACACAAACCCAATCCTGATTGAGCATTGTACGTCACCTGCAACATGAGAGAGAGATTCTGACACAGCACTTCAGCCTCAGTGATTGAAATGAGTGATTCAAAATAGTTTGTGCGTTAGTATGTGATTGTTCATGATACCGTCTGAGCATGATTAAGATTCCTTTCTGGTAATCACTCTTAAGTATCCATTATTCTGTGTATAATTTGTCACTGCTGTGTAAGAGGAGAAGCCACATTCTTTCTGTCCCATGCACTGCCTCTGGGTACTCTTACAAAGTGCAGACAGATAATTATTCTCAAGGTTTGAAGGGGAACTGTATGATGATAGCAAGCTACACCGGAGAATACAAAGTGGACTGCCATGACAGGTTATTATTTGAAATAGTGACACAGATTGCCCTAAGTGCTCACGGTGAAAAGTTTTGCTACGACAGGTAGGATAGTCCTCTTTATGCTACTTTAGTGCATCACAGTTATAAAGTGGAAACTGATGTCCCTCACACAGCCCCATGTAAATCGCCCAACCCTTACATTTAATTCAGAAGTTGAAGTGCTGGTATTGGACTGGGGTGGACAAAGCCAGAAGTCACACGACACCAGGTTACAGTCCAAAGGGTTTATTTGAAATCACAAGCTTTCAGAGCACTGTTCCTTCATCAGGTTAAGCGTCTTCACCTGACGAAGGAACAGCACTCCGAAAGCTTGTGATTTCAAATAAACCATGTGACTTCTGGCTTTAATCTAGAAGGATTAGGTCAAATATACAGATAGATCGTCTGGTGTGCTGTTGAGGGAATGCTGTTTTTCCGGGATATTGGACATTTGGACACTATTATACAACGTTTTCAAAACTGAAAGAACTGCGGGTGCTGTAAATCAGAAACAAAACCAGAAGTTGCTGGAAAAGCTCAGCAGGTCTGGCAGTATCTGTGGAGAGAAATCAAGAGTTGAAGTTTCGGGTTGAGTGATACTTCCTCAGAACTAACTTCTCTCCACAGATGCTGCCAGACCTGCTGAACTTTTCCAGCAATTTCTATTTGTGTTTCTGATTTACGGCAGTTGCAGTTCTTTTCATTTTATGTTTATCCTGCGGGATAAAATTGATGCACCCAATTTCAGTATCAAGCTTACAACAGCAAACAAGTGGCACAGTACAATGTTATGGATAACGCAAATGAAGAAATCCCAAAGTATTGACCAAGAATAGACCGAGTGGGTGAGAAACCATCAGCTAATTTCCCAACTAGCCTGTCAAGTTAAGGGAGCTCCTTTGAGCAGAAGACTGAATAACTGACCATTTCACTGAACAGTGGAGCAGGTTCAGTGAGATATAAGATCTGTTGCAGCTCCACAGTGTTATTTCCTAATTCTTTATGTACTCATTCTTTTCGGATGTTGAGGAAGATGAGGTTGGAGGTGGCGATGATACACTGTGAGGGTTAGGTAGGAAACAAGCAGTGAAGAGGATAGGGAGCTGGTAAATTAAGCTACATACAATATTTTCAGACAGGCTGTGCTGTAAGCGATGAGTTTAAATTAATTCGAAGCTTTCTATCTAGAAGAATAACACATGGCTAAGAAATGGTCCCAAGTCTCTTCAGCTCCACAGGGTGCACAATGCTGAGATTAGCAAACATGAGTTGCTCAGTGTTAGCAGGTAATTTGTGGAACTCTTAGTAGATTATTGAAAAAAAAATTTTCAATTTCACCCCCCCTCCCCCTCTCATTCATGGATACTGCTCTCACACGTCAGCCCCATCCCTTCCCTCCATAATTAGCTGGTGTTCCCAAATACGACCCTCAACATTATATTGCTCAAGGAGCAGTGGTGCGGCACGATGGCTCAGTGGTTAACACTGCTGCCTCACAGCACCAGCGAGCCAAGTTTGATTCCACCCTCAGGCCTCTGTGTGGAGTTTGCACATTCTCCCTGTGTCTGTGTGGGTTTCCTCCGGGTGCTCTGGTTTCCTCCCACAGTCCAAAGATGTACAGGTTAGGTGGATTGGCCATGCTAAATTGCCCGTATGTCCAGGGATGCATGAGTTAGCCATAGCAAACATAGGGTTACAGGGATACAGTGGGGGCTGCGTCTGGGTGGGATGCTCCTTTTCAGTAGGGCAGTGTGGACATGATGGGTCAAATTACCTCTTTCTGCTCTGTAGGGATTCTATGATTGTTAACCAGTGAGCAGTCGCAGGATATTCAACCATGAGGTGCAGCATGAAGGGGACAGGCTCAGCGCTGAGGTACAACATGTTGTTGGGTAGTAAAGGAATCTGGGGCTAATGCTTAGACATTAAAGACATTAGTGAAGTCTCTTTTGGAATTCAGCATTCAATTCTGTTCTCCCTGCTACAGGAAAGTTATTGTTAAACTAGAAAGAGATCAGAAAAGATTTATGAGGATGTTGCCAGGGTGGAGGGTTTGAGATATAGGGAGAGGCTGGATAGGCTGGGGCTATTTTCCCTGGAGCATCGGAGGAGTGATTTTATAGAGGTTTATAAAATGTTGTGGGGCATGGATAGTGTGAATACTCAAGGTCTTTTCCCCAGAGTAGGGGAGTCCAAAACTAGAGGGCATAGGTTTAAGGTGAGAGGGGGAAGACTTAAAAGTGACCTAAGGGGAAACTTTTTCCTGCAGAGGGTGGAGCGTGTATAGAACAAACTGCCAGAGGAAGTGGTGAAGACTTGTACAATAACAACATTTAAAAGCCATTTGGATGGGTAAGTGAATAGAAAGGATTTAGAAGGATTTGAGTCAAAAGCTACCAAATGGAACTCGGTCAGATTGGAATATCTGGTCGGCATGGATGAGTTGGACCGAAGGGTCTGTTTCCATGCTGTAGGACTCTATGACATCAATGGGTATGAAGAGAATAGGGAATATAGTGTTGTGATAAAGCATTAGCTTTTATCATGTGGAGTGGTGGAGCAGTCTGGGAAGGCTGAATGGCCTACTCCTGCTCCTAGTGCTTATGTGAATTTGGGAAGGGGAGGGTTTCATGTTGTAAATGAAGGGTTGAATGACTGACTCCATCTCCTATAACATTTCTGATGAAGGGTTTAGGCCCGAAACGTCAAGTTTTCCTGCTCCTATGATGCTGCTTGACCTGCTGTGTTCATCCAGCCCCATGCTTGTTATCTCCATCTCCTATATCAATTCCTGTTTGGCAGTGAGGACACTGAGGCTGCTTAGAAAACCCCTGTCACTTTCCCTCTGCCCTCTCAAACTCAGTGAACTCAGTGCGTGTGTGTGTTCTGGTGGAGTAAGATGGGGTGCAGTATGAAATGAGGCCTGGAAGCTTTTTGGTTTGGGTGCTTAGCTACTCACTTAACCGGCTCAAACACCATGGGAGGATGAGTTAAAGTCTTTTTCTAACAGTGAGACACTAAACTATTACTTTTAGGTATCTAATCCAAGCGATGATGGATGTGTAGTACTGACAGGTACACAATTGAGGGAATTCAAATGAAGTAAATTATGAAACTGATGCTTAAGATGATTTTGTACCTCATCAGTGTTCATAACCACTCTTCAATTCTCTAAGGCACTGATTTTTTTTTAAAATAAATACAATATTTGACTTTATGAGTAGTGAATTAAAACACACACATGTATTTGCTTGAATGAACCAGCTCCCCTTAAGTGGGCTCACCAATAGGTAGGTTTTGCTTCATGTTGTCAGAAGATCTTAAATAATAGCCTTTTAGCTCCAATGCTTTGTTCAGAATCTGAGGCAGCGTCTCATGTTTTGAAACAGGCATTGGATTCTACAGGGAAAATCAGTGGGATTCTAAATTCAGGTCTTCTGCTTTGTCTGTCCACACCGACAAAATAATGAGCCTTCCAATATTTCATGAAATCAAACCTTTTAATCACAGAACACCCTGTTTCCAGAATATGCCACCAATGTTTACATTAACAAGCCACACAAATGAGTGTGTGTCTGTGTCTGTGTGTGTCTGTGTCTGTGTGTGTGTGTGTGTGTGTGTGTGTGTGTGTGTGTGTCTGTGTCTGTGTGTGTCTGTGTGTGTGTGTATGTGTGTCTGTGTGTGTATGTAAGTGTAGGTGCATGTATGGAGTGCATGAGAGCATGTGTGTGAAAGTGAATGCATGTGCATGTGTGAATGTGTGTTTGTGTGTCTGTGAGTGTGTGTGCATGTATGTGAGCATGAGTTTATGTGTGCATGTGGGAGTGAGTGCATGTGTGTATATGTGCATGACATGTTTGTTTGCATGTATGTGAGAGCGTGTGTATGTACATGACCGTGTGTGTACTTGAGTATGTGAGAGTATGCGTGTGCACAAGTGAGTGAGTGAGTGTGATGTGTGTGCGTGTGCGCGTTTGTGTCTACATACCTAGAGAACATTCTGTACACTGCCTTCATTATCAATATATTTTTCCACAGATAAGGGGACCAAAATTGTTCTAAGTACTCCAACTTTGGTCTGACTTGTGCCTTGTACAGTTTTTGTAAAACTTCCCTATTTTTATACATCACTCCCTTTGAAATAAAGGCAAACATTCCATTTGCCTTTCCTCGTTGGTTGTTAAATTTGGATGCCAATAATGGAACCTCCATCAGCATATGATGGTGGTGAGGGATTCATTGACCAAGAGAGCTGTGTAGTTCTCCAGGAACTCCAACATGTGGCGGCATTGAGGGAAGGCAACTGGAATAGCGAAACAGGTGCTCATCACTGGAAGGGAAAGCTTTATTTCATGGGAAAGGGCAAAAGGGAAGGGGAAGCAATCAGATGAAAGAATTCCTTAGTCCAATGTAAACCACATTGTCTTTCAAAGTGTGGTGTTCTTTGCTTATCCTTAATTTTCCTTCCTGTTTGTAATGACTTGATACCAGTAGAATAAATAATCCCTGCTACATGATCTTTTGGCCCTCTATGTGTTCAAATCTCACGTCATGATTGCGTCTTTTGATTGACACACAAGAACTTGCAAATCCCTTTGTGCAAGAGCTTTCTGGAGTCTTTCTCCACTTGGATAGTGCTCACATTGATGTAACATCTTATCAGTTTCTGCTTTGGCTTCAACTATCAAAGTGTGTGATACCGTCCTGAGAATAAAAAAAAGTGATGCAAAGGGAAGATGGTAAGGTCTTCCGGGTAGTCTCCCTCTGTGTCTGTTGCAATGAGTGAAGAAGTCAAGTCTCGGTGGCTTCATTCCTTTTCCTCAGCTTTGGTTCAACAAGTGCATTGGCTAAAACAGAAACTAAAAGGCAGAGTGTAGAGAAAGACTGTGATAGAGAATCCAAATGGGACTGGGGAGACAGAAGGAGAGGAAGAGTACATGAATTTGACATGACATGGACTTGACCTTATCTTATGAGGAGAGGTTGGACGGGCTAGTCCTGTATCAATTATAATTTAGAATGAGGTGATCTTATTGATGCACACCAGATCCTGACATGACTTGACAAAGTTGTTACTCAAAGTATGCTTCCTCTCTTGGGAGAGACTAGAACTAGGAGACAGTTTAATGTATATAAAATGTAAAGACTGTATCTTTCTATTCTTCTGTAGTTTTGATTGTGGATTTGGGTGTTTGCAAAGTGGGATTGAGCCACCAACAAATAGTTGAATGGACTGGATTAACAGCCCTAGTCAGGCAACTCAGGAAGGTTTGTTAGCTGTGTAGTGGAATGAACAGTGAAGCCTTTACTATCAGTATCCATGTTTGAATACAAAGACTGTCAAACATGTCAACCACTATGTGATTTCCTCCTGGGTGGATGACCAGTTTGTGGGTACGAGAAATATAGTCAGGAGCTATTGAACTTCCAAAAGGAGAGATTGTGTCCCTCTCTCTCTCTCTTCAGTGAAAATATCTAAAGCTTGGTGAAAGCCAGTCTATTTTCCTTCCCTAGTTGCTATAAGATGTCGCTGGTAACCAATAAATCAGAGATTTTATAATGTATGAACCAGTTGCTGTTTGCTTGGTGGAAGTACCTGGAGAGGAGGGAATGAAGATCAGGCAAACCAGAAAAACTAAAAAGGATCATCTTAGTAAACCCTGTGGACAGTGAGAATTAATCTGTCTTCACAGTTTTTCCCTCCACTGAGACCACCAATTTTTTTTTTCCTGTCAGTCCGTATATGCTTTATAAGGGCTTCGAATTTTAACTAATATGGTCAAGTGTTGGCTGTTTATTTGTATCTATTAATTTGTAGGAAATGGTAGTTCCTGATTAAGTGCAGAAACCTCATCCATGCTTTCAGTTAACTCGGGTTTAATAAAACAGGCAGTTTAGGGATTTTGCCACTTTAATGAAATTTAACTTTTGTGACAACTCTCAGGCTAGTGAGGCTTGATTCCCTGATCACTGCACCAGAGTTTGACAAACCAAAGGCCTTACGTTTAGGATTGATGTGAGGCGAATTATTGTTCCCTCGGAAACTCTTTGGAGCTATCTTTTTCAGTGAGCGGTCACTAAATATTTTGAAGGCAGACGTGGGTAAATTTTCACAAACAAGGAAATCAAAAATCAAACCAGGGCAAGACTAATACTGTTAATGATAAGGGACTGAGGGATGTTGTCGAACAAAGAGATCTAGGAGTGCAGGTGCATAGCTCCTTGATCATAGAGTCCCAGGTAGACAGGTTGGTGAGGAAAGTTTTTGGCACGCTTGCCTTTATTGGTCAGGGTATTGAGTACAGAAGTTGGGAAACATGATGTGGCTGTACAGGACATTGGTGAGGCCACTTTTAGCATACTACGTACAATTCTGGTCGCCCTTCTAGGAAGGATGTTGTTAAAATGTTGCGGAGTATTCTAAGTTGAGTTGAGGAGGAACTTCTTCACCCAAAGGGTTGTGAATCTGTGGAATTCCTCATCCAGTGAAGCAGTTGAGGCCAATTCATTGAATGTTTTTAAGGCAAAGATAGATGAATGTTTGAACAGTAAAGGGATTCAGGGTTATGGTGAGTGGGTGGGTAAGTGGGGCTAAGTTCACAAGAAGATCAGCCACAATCTTATTGAGTGGTGGAGCAGGCTCGAGGGGCCAGATGGCCTACTCCTGTTCCTATTTCTTATGTTTTTACGTCCTATGTTACCCAATTGAGACAGAGAAAAGCAGAATTTTTTTTTTCTCGCTCACTGAGAGTTGTGAGTCTTTGGAACTGTCTTTTTTCAAAGGATGGTAGTAGCTGAGCCCTTCAGTATCTTTGTGGCAGAGGTCAACAGATTTTTGTTAAGCTTATTTTATTAAAGTTTTTTTTTAAAGCTAATTTAAAGTTATTTAAGTTTTTACTAAGACAATGTAAGGTTCTCAAGGGTTTGGAAGGACAAATGGAGTAATCAGATTAGTCATGATTTTATTTAATGGCAGACCAGGCTTTAGGGGCTGAATGGCCTACTCCTATTTCATAGGTCTGTACTTTCCTTCCTTAGTCCTTTCTATCCACTCTACTCTCTTCCCTTTGATCAGGTACTCAAAAATATTTACCTTTTTGCCAAGGTTTTAGCCACCTGAGCTAATATTGCCTTATATGGTCTGGTTTGATCCTGCTCCTGTTTAGCAATGTTGAAGGTGCCACAGTAATGCAAGTTGTTCTCATTGATTTACACGCATTGACGTATAGTCCAAAAAAAACCAACATAGCGGGCAATTCTGCACTGTATCATAAGTCGACGAACAAACATAATTTAGCTTGAAAAGGACACTTTTACAAATATGTGCTCCCAACAGGGAACCTTGCTGTCAGGAGCACATGTTGGAAAACTCTTGGGCCCGCAATTTGGTTAAATAAGCATCTGCACAAAGGAGCTGATAGTATTCTTAGATCTTATGTCTCCCCGTGTAGCTCCTTGATCTAATGTTTGAACAGAGCTGGTGATGTGGTAGTAAAATTGTTGAATTATTCATCCATAGAACTAGGCTAATGCTCTGAGTCACAGGTTCAGATCCCACCATAGTAACTGATGGGATTTCAACTTAATTAATGCGGAGCTGAAAATGAAAGCTAGTCATGGTGATTTTTGCCAATGGAAATACCATTGACTTTTCATATTATTCCCATCGGGTTTGCTAGCCTTTTCAGGAAGGACGTCTGCTGTCCTTAGATAACACAGTGTGGAGCTGGAGGAACACAGCAGGCCAGGCAGCATCTGAGGAGCAGGAAAGTGGATGCTTCGGGTAGGGACCCTTTTTCAGAAATAAACGTTTCTGAAGAAGGTTCCCAACCCAAAACGTCAACTTTCCTGCTCCTCTGATGCTGCCTGGCCTGTTGTGTTCCTCCAGCTCCACACTGTGGTATCTCTGACTCTAGCATCGGCAGTTCCTACTATCTCTGCTGTCCTTACCTTGTCTGGCCTATTTGTGGCTCCATTGGCACAGCAATGTAGGGGACTATTAACGGCTCTCTGTAATAGCATACACAGAGCAAAAGGAAATTAATGATGAACAACAGCACTGAAATTGTCAGTGATGGCCACATCCCATGAAGGAATAAGTAATAAAAAGCATAATTATTTAAAAGATCAAACTGAAAAGAAGATGTTTAAGGTGCAGTCATGTCCCCTTGTTCAATGCCAATGCCATCACTGAGTCCCTTTGATCAATATTGTGGGGGTTACTATTGGCTCAAAGGCAAGATCATTTCAGATGATGAAGGATGTCCAATGGATATATGGTTTACCCCTGCTCCTAGTTCTTTTGTTTTGATGTTCTAATGTTGGTGGCCCACCTATCCTTGTGACTGCTTCCTCGCATGGTGTTTATATTATCTTCATCCCTGGGATTTACTCCTGGTCAGGATGGTGTTGCCTCCCATAGCTCACTGGCGTGCTTTGTAATATTTTTATTCATTTGTAGAACGTGGTGTCACTGGCCAGCCAGAGTCGATGGCCCAAGTTGCATTCTTCTCCATCCCTGTATCACACTCTGGTCCTTTGTTTATCCACCTGTGCCCTGTGTTTGATGTGGTTGGAGAGTGGCAAAGGGCCAGCAGCAATATGCACTCGTACAAATGACTACAGACACAATGTGAGGACAAACTCTGCCCCTTAGTGACAGGGCTTGATGATGACAATAGATTGAATCAGGTGGGAGTGTTCTCTTTAGAGAGAAGAAGGTTGAAAGGAGATCTGAAAGAAGATTCCAAAATCATGAGTGGGCTGGAGAGAGTAGATAAGGAGAAGCTGTCCCATCTCATAAAAGGACCAAGAACAAGAGGGGCTAGAATTAAAAATCATAGGGAGGCGATGGCCTAGTGGTATTATTGCTAGACTGTTAATCCAGAGACCCAGATAATGTTCTGGGGACCCAGGTTCAAATCCCACCACAGCAGATGGTGGGATTTGAATTCATTAAATATCTGGAATTAAGAGTCTAATGATGACCATGAATTGATTGTTGGGGGAGAAAACCCCATCTGGTTCACTAATGCCCTTTAGGGAAGGAAGTTGCCATCCTTACCTGGTCTGGCTGACATTTTACTCCAGATCCACAGCAATGTGGTTGACTCTTAACGGCGGGATGGGCAATAAATGCTGCCCTGTCAGCAAGGCCCTCATTCTGTGAATGAATAATAAAAAAAAATTGCAAACAAAGCAAGGGTGATGTGAGGAAAGAAGATTTTCACACAGTGAAGAGTTAGCATAGGAATGGTGGAGGCAGGTTCAATTGAGGCATTAAAGAGGGGCATTGGTTGGTTATTTGATTAGAAATAGTGTGCAAGTATATGGGGAAAAGGTAGGAAATTGGATCTGGCAGGTGATGCTTGTTTAAAGAGCTGGTGCTGGCAAAATGGGACCGAATGGCCTGCTGCGATTCAGTGACAATGCACCTGTTAAGTTAAACTGGCTTTTTTAAATGCTGCACTTAAACCTTCTTTATTTCCCGCCACGTTACATCTGTCTGACACCTTTAAACAGTGAGACAAGTGAAATGAATAGAGGAAACCCAGATTGAAAATAATCCTGAGGCTGGGAGTTCAAATCCCAGACTGAACTCAGTTTTACAAAGTCTGGAAATGAATCCGTGATACTCACTTGAAAGGGAAACAAACTGGCTCATCAATAATTTATTCAAACACACAAACAAGAAACAGGACTAGGCCATTCAGCCCTTCGAGACTAATCTGCTTTTCAATGAGATCAACCTCAACTCTACACTCCTGCATATCCCCAGATAGTCTTTCATTCCCTCGGTCATCAAGAATTTATCTACCTCTGCCTTTAAAATATTGAAAGGTTCTGTATCCACTGCCTTTTGAGAAAGGGATTCCAAAAGACTCACAGACCTTTGTGAAAAAAGGTGTTTCTTCATTTTCATTTTAAGTCAGTGACCCCTTATTTTTAAACAATGACTCCTTGTTATGGATTCTCCCACAAGAGGAAACATTCTTCTGACATTTATCCAGTCAAGTCCCTCAATTAAATCACCTCTGACACCTCTAAACTCCAAAAGATACAGGCTCAGTCTGTCTAGTCTTTCCCCATAAGATAATCCACTCACTCCATATCCTAGTCTAGTAAACCTTCTCTGAACTGCCTCCAATGCAGGAGAGGAAACATCCTTTCAACAATAACCTGATCAAGACCCCTTAGAATCTTATAAGTTTCAATGAAATCAACTCTGATTCTTCAAAACTCCTGAGAATACAGGCCTAGCTTGTCTAGCCTTTCCTCATATGGCAATCTGCTCGCTCCAGGTCTTAGTCTAGCAAAATAATGCAATAACAAAGCTATAGGTCAAATACTGCAAAATAGGATGACAATAGTTTGGTGCTTGTTTTGATCAACACAGACTTAGTGGGTCATTGGGCCCTTTACCATGTTGACTCACTCTAACCCCTTCTCTGAACTGCTTATAAATTATGGCCGGTACCATATACAATACTCCATAGGCATACTCAACAATGCCCTACATAACTAAAGTATAGCCTCCCTACTCTTATATTCAATTCCCCCCACAATAAATCAGAATTCTATTTACTTTCCTGATTACTTGTTGTACCTGCACGCTAACTTTCTGCCATTTATGCACATGGATACTCAGATACCTCTGTATTGCAGAGCCCTCCAACCTCTCACTGCTTAGATAAAATGTCTTTTATCCCATTCATACATTGCACTCCATTTGCCAGATCTTTGCCCACTCACTTAACCTATCTATATCCCTTTGTATGGTCCGTATATCCTCTTCGCAACTCACTTTCCCAATTTTAATGGCAATCCTGTGCCTTTAAATGAGATATATTCTGTACAATTTCTCTTGCAGAGAGGTGTTACCACCATGGTGATGAAATGCCTGTTTCAGAAGCAGTGAGTAAACAGCCCTAAGAGTCTTTTCTAAAATTTAACAAAAGAAGCATGAGTGGGTGAAGCTGAGTCACACAGAACCCCAGGTTTTAGTTTTGCTTTCAGTTGGAGTTTGGAGTTGACTGTCGAAGCTGATAGATACAGCTCTCTCTCTGCTGCAGCAAAAAGTTTGAGTTCTCTCTCTCACAGCTAGATTGTTTCTTTCAGTGTTCCTTTCTCCTGGACTAGATTGCTCGAGTGTCCAGGGATGTGTAGATTAGGTGGGTTACAAGGGGATGGGTGTGATTGGGATACTCCGAGGTTCGGTGTGGACGTGTTGGGTCAAAGGGCCTGTTTTCACGCTGTAGGGATTTTAATAGATTCTAATAAGAGAGTTATCATGTGAAGAAAATCTACCTTGCTGAATTTGCCTTTGCCAAGAGTGTGTTTATGAGATGCTGCTATACGGGAACAGTTGATGATTATTAGCTAAATAACATATTATTTTATTAAGAATTCAAGAGTTAAATTTTTGCTAATTCTTCTGTTTGTTTGTATTTTAACCATGGTGTAAGAATAAAGTGTGTTTTGCTTAAAGCCCAGTAGTGGACCAATTGAATCACATCTGGAACACAGGTCTTACAGTTGCCTTTAAATAAAATTAAAAGGTAGGATCTAGGCTACCACCTTGATACATTTGAGAGGTTTGATCTGGTCCATAATATTATTTTTGTGTCATCAGCAAATTTAACCAATGCACCTTTGATTCCTTTATCCAAATTATTATGTAAATTGAAAATTGGAGAAGGACACTCATCCTCTTTATTCATTCTGGCCCATAAGACTCCACCATGGGACCAATGTGGTTGACCTGTAATTGCTTCTGAACTGGATCAGGAATCCAATGGGCTCAGGCGATGAGCAATAAAGCCATGTCCAGTTGCCAAGAGCGATTGTAGTACAAAGACTCTTCGGGCAATCAATAAGATTAGTTCTCTTTCTGTTTCAATTCATTGCCTGGATATTTGGAGTATGCCTTTCAAACAGATGCATACAATATTACCAAACCATTGCTTCAATCCCAGGTGCTCTGAGCGAGTGGTTCAGCAAGTGATGATGTTTTACTTTCAGTCACGTCTCATCTGTGTGAAGCAAGGCTCGTCGAGTTCTGAAAAATTCCCTTCCCCCAGTGCTTTGAAATCAGCATTTCTCTCACTCTGATTGGGAGATTCTTTGAAAGGATCAATCATCATGTCAATCTCAGCACTTGCTATAGAAGACATTTTATGACATTAAGAATATAAATCAAACCAAATTAATGAACTAGTACCGAAAGGGGACAACATGCAAGTAATTCCAGCGTTTGAAAGATTGCACTTAAAATATCGGGCAAGTTCGTTGACAATGAAATAGACTGACAGGTCCCCGAGGCTCATAAAAAGCATCGGTCCATTAATCCTTACCTAAATACCTGTAACCAATGTTGATGGATAAGCCCAGTGTTAGAATCATACATCCTTTTGGTTTTCCTTAAACTTTAGACACCAGGATTATTTTCAATGTTGGCGGGAATGAGAAAAAAAAGCCTGACATTCATGAAAGTGATGCTGGTTATATGCGCGTTTCTCTCCAACATAGCTGATCTATTGTTATCAATTTTCTGTCCCTCTCCTCCATCGCCATCCCCCCCCCCCCCCCCCCCCCCCCACCATCATCCCCACTTCTCCAAGGTTGTCAATCATACAGCTTTGTCAAACTTTAATTTATATAGATCTTCAAGAACACGTTGGGGCAGCCAAAGCGCTTTACAGCCAATAGATTCCTTTTGAGGAAAAGATAGGAAGGTACAGGTTAGCTGAGATAACAAGGTGTGGAGCTGGATGAACACAGCAGGCCAAGCAGCATCATAGGAGCAGGAAAGCTTGACGTTTCGGGCCTAGGGCCATCCAGGTCCACACCTTGTTATCTCGGATTCTCCAGCACCTATTATCTCTGATACAGGTTAGCTGAGTTGGCCGGTTTGGGATACGGAGTGACACCAACCATATAGTTTCAGTTCCTGCATAGCTGGAGTCACCAAGAAGGGTTCTCATTCTCAACCTCTTCTCCCTCTCCTGAGGCTTGGTGAACCTCAGGCTAGGCCACCACCAGTTGTGCCTCTCTAATGAGGGAGTAGGCTATGATGATTTTACCTTTTGTGTGCAGCCACTGTTTCAAGATAGGAAAATACATTTACCAATTAGTAGACAACAATGGCCAGATCATCCAAATTCTTATTTTTTTTTTAAATGTAGAGTCCCTACAGCGTGTAAACAGGCCCTTCAGCCCAACAAGTCCACACCATCCCTTAGGGTATCCCACCCAGACCCTACCACCTATAACCTACACATCCCTGAACACTACAGGCAACTTAGCATGGCCAATCCACACATCTTTGGACTGTGGGAGGAAACCAATGCACTCACAGGAAGAATGTACAAATTACACACAATCACCCCAGGGTGGAATTGAACCCAGTTCCCTGGTGCTGTGAGGCAGCAGTGCTAACCACTGAGCCACCATGCCATCCCATGTCAATTAAAGGATGAGTACTGACCAGGACACTGAGAAGAGCTTCCATGATGTTTCCCAAAGGATCTTTTGCCCATGTCATGAGATCCTCCATGCTCATCTGTGAAGGGGTCACAATTCCATATCTGATCTTTGTCTGGTTGCTATTGCTTTGTTCTGTGAACATGTGATAGTTGGTCAACCTGAAGGCTGTTAGATCTAGCTCCATGTTAATCTCTATCATTTTGAGGGAAAAGCTAATATATAGGAGGGCAGTTCAAGATCCACATCATTCAACACCTGCCCTTTCATAGTTTCTAAAACTAGCATCTTTCACCGCGGACAATGACAAATTTCCAAATGTCACTGTGACAAAAAACTACAACAAAAATTGAAATCTTATCAGGACTTTAACACAATACAGCAACATGTGGCACATCGCAGGAGTGAGTAACACTGAGTCTGATACTGAGTCAAATAAACATGGAAGCGTAGACAATAGGAGCTGAAATAGGCCATTCAGCCCTTTGAGCCTGCTCTGCCATTCCATATGATCATGAGGTGGGGATGTCGGTGTTGGTCTTGGGTGGACAAAGTCAGAAGTCTCCCAACACCAGGTTACAGTCCAACAGGTTTATTTAAAATCACGAACTTTTGGAGTGCTGCTCCTTTGTCAGGTGAAGTCAAGAATTTGTGACTCCTGACAATAAGATCCTAGCTATTCATCTAACACATTATCCTGTTTCCACTTTCTCCCTATATTCTTTGATCTCTTTAGCCCTAAGAACGATAGCTAACTCCTCCTGGAAAACATTCAATGCTTTGGCCTCAACCAATTTCTGTGGCAGAGAATTCTATAGGCTCACTACTCTGAATAAAGAACTAGTGAGGACCTTAGAGAACTCCCTCTTCATCTCAGTCCTAAATGGCTTACTGCATATCCTTAGACTGCAACACCTGGTTCTGGACTCCCTGGTCATCAGGAACACTCTTCCTGTGTTTATTCTGTCCAGTCTTGTTAGACATTTATAGGCTTCTATGAGATTCCTCCCTCATTCTTCGAAACTCCAGTGAATGTAGTTTTAACTGATCCAGTCTCTCTTCACACAACAGCCCTGGCAGGAATCAGTCTGGTAAATGTTGCAATGGTTGTTCAAAAGTTTGGTCAAGGAGGGAGGTTTGAAGAGTGTCTTTATGAAATAGAGAGAGAGTGAGAGAAGGAGGGGAGGCAATGGCCTAGTGGTATTACGGCTGGACTATTAATCCAAAGACCCAGATAATGTTCTGTGTTTGAACCCTGCCACAGCAGATGGTGGTATGTGAATTCAATAAAATATCTGGAATTAAGAAACTAGTAATGACCATGAATCCATTGTCGATTGCCAGGAAAATCCCATCTGGTTCACTAATATCGTTTAGGGAAGGAAACGGCCATCCTCACGTGGTCTGGCCTACATGTGAGGATGGCCCGCAGCAATGTGGTTGACTCTGGGCAATTAGGGATGGACAATAAATGCTGCCTTAGCCAGAGACATCCCCATCCTGTTCATGAATAAAGCAAAAAAAAAGAACGATTTTGAAAGAGAATTCCAGACATAGGGTCTGGCAGCTAAAGACACATTCTCCAAACAAAGATATCTTGTGAACATCTGACTGATGGAGAGAAAGATTCCAGGAAAACATGTTTGGGAACTTTGCACTATTGCCTACTTTGTTTTTGTTGGGAATCTGATAGAGTCATAGAACTGGATAGCACGGATACAGAGCCTTCGACCTAACTCGTCCATGCTAACCAGATATCCTAAATTAATCTAGTCCCATTTGGCAGCATTTGGCTCAAATCCCAGTAAACGCTTCCCATTCATGTACCCGTCCAGATTCCTTTTAAATGTTGTCATTGTACCAGCCTCCACCACCTCCTTTGGCAGCTCATTCCATACACGCACCACACTCTGCGTGAAAAAGTTGCCCCTCAGGTCCCTTTTAAATCTTTCCCCTCTCACCCTAAACCTACGCCCCTCTAGTTTTGAGAGATAAAAGGTACTGCAGATGCTGGAGAATCCGAGATAACAAGCATGGGGCTGGATGAACACAGCAGGTCAAGCAGCATCATAGGAGCAGGAAAACTTGACGTTTCGGGCCTAAACCCTTCACCTTGGGAAAAAAGCCTTGGCTTTCTCTGCCCCTCATGATTTTATAAATCTCTATAAGGTCACCCCTCAGCCTTCGACGCTCCAGTGAAAATAGTCCCAGTCTATTCAGCCCCTCCTTATACCTGAAACACTCCAACCCTGACAATATTGTTGTAAATCTTTTTTGAACCCTTTATCTGAACTGTTATGATCTGTCGTAACAACACAGTGGTAAAACGTCACCCCTCACAGTCTGGGTCTGTTCACATCCATTTTCTTCCCCATTGCGTACTTTCCATTTCCAGCACAATGGAAAGTAACAGTGACCACTCTTCGGCCTTTGGGTTCCAGTCTGAGCCTCCAGCCCAACATTCCAGACAGTCCGTCCTGATAGCCTTTCCTGTGAACCCCATAGGCCCCACAGCTCCCCGGGTGTCCACCCATCCCTCTCTCCGTGTGCCTTCACCTGCTTACATTCTGCCCCCACTCCCAGCCCTAGGAGATCAGTGAACATTCCCTCCACTCACACATTGCCTCATGGTTTGCTGTTTTCACCCACTTTCCAAACACAGTTGCCCTTCCTTCACAATTGGCATCTCCATTACAGCACACTCTCAACCCCATCCTATTCAGCCTATAGACCCCAGTCCCCACAAATAGGTCCCTAAGTCTCCTATACATGTCAGCAAACTTCCCTTTCCCCATAGATTCTGTGGGCAGATGAGCCAGGCTGACTATGGTCCTAAATGGACAGTCCTGGATGAGATTTTCCTGTATCCTTGACTTATGTCTGTACATCTTCATGTTAGCCCTACCCCAGGCTGACTGTCTATGAAGCCAGAGGATTGGCTGTGACCCAAAGAAAGGGCAAAGAACTGAACAGCATAGGAACAGGCCCGTCAGCCCACCAAGCCTGTGACAACACATGACACCTTTCTAAACTAAAAGTCTTTTTGATCTACACGGTCTGTATCCTTCAAGTCCCTGTCTATTCATGTATCTGTCAAGATGACTCTTAAGCATTGTTATTATATCTACCTCCACCATCTCCTCTGGCAGTGCATTCCAGGCACCTACCACCGTCTGTGCAAAATCCTCCCTCTCACATCTCCTTTAAACTTGCCCCTTTTACCTTAAATTTATGCCCCTTAGTAATTGACATTTCTACCCTGGGAAAAAGATTCTGACTATCCATTCTACCCATGCCTCTCATAATTTTGTAAACTTCTATCAGGTCGCCCCCTCATCCCTTGGCCTTGCATCCTGGGAAGCCTTTTCTGTACTCTCTCCAAAGTGTCCACATCCTTCTGGTAGTGTGGCGACCAGGACTGTATGCAATATTCCAAATGTGGCCTAACTACAGTTTTATACAGTTCCTATCCCACTTCCTGGACAGCAGAGATATGAAGCTCCTAGCAGAGAAATCCCATGACTAGTTGCCTGACTGTAACCAATCCCCTGGACTGGTATTGAAGGCTGGCCTTCTCTTACGGTACCAGGACCCCGAACTGGCATGGACTTCAGTGAGGACTAATCCCCTAAGACTTTAAGACTGAGCTGCCTGCTTGTGACATATGCTGTGCATTTGCTGCTGGCATGTGGCATGGGTATGAGATTGATGTAGTACGCTGCCTCATAGCAAGAGGAACTTGACTGAGGAACTATTAAGCAGCAAGACAAGCTGTGTGGTGGTGTGACTGTGTTAATTGGCTCAGCAATTCATGGCAGGGATGGTGTGAGTATGCCGGTAGGATGCTAGTGAGCAAGCAAGCAGCCCTGAGATGCAACCTGGTCTGTCCTGTGAGCTGTGTGCACGACACTGTGCTCAAAGTCTTCAGGCCTTTCAGTGCCAGTTGCAGGTGCACCACTGCAATGCAGGTCTGTGCTTCCTGTGAGTGGACTGGGAGAGGTGCCATGAGGATCGTGAGTGGCTTGGTGAATTGGATGCCAGTATCCGTAGATGGGAGCAGTTTGTGGCTGGTGCCCATAGATCATGTGCAACATGGAGGTTCCCCGATCCCAGCAGTGAGCTGAATTTGCCAGATACCCGCTCCAACTTTCACATCAAGAATTCTCGATGTCTCGTTTGCTTGATGGGTTCGATATGATGGGAAACTGTGGACGAATGAGCCAAGTTTTGCTTTTAATGAAAAACCGGAAGAGCTGCGGATGCTGGAAATCTGAAACAAAAACAGAAGTTGCTGGAAAATCTCTGCAGATCTGGCAGCATCTGTGGAGAGAAATCGAAGTTAGTGTTTTGGGTCCAGTGACCCTTCTTCAGAACTTCTTCAGGCTTCTAAGGAAGGGTCACCGGACACGAAACGTTAACTCTGATTTCTCTCCACAGATGCTGCCAGGCTTGCTGAGATTTTCTAGAATTTCTATTTTAGTTTGTGCAGCTAGTAAAGTGTTTAACAAGTAACAACTGTCTCCCAATTGGCAACTCGCCACTTCCTA
Organism: Ginglymostoma cirratum; assembly: GCA_024137785.1. NCBI lineage: Eukaryota > Metazoa > Chordata > Chondrichthyes > Orectolobiformes > Ginglymostomatidae > Ginglymostoma > Ginglymostoma cirratum. The sequence goes on along the minus strand of JAHRHZ010000273.1, from coordinate 16,142,064 downwards.
GTGAGAAACCCACCTCGTTATGTGGCAGACGAAGAATAGTGTGAAATAGTCCAGCCATTGTGATGGCTCTCACGAGGCCCAGAAATCTCACAAGAGACCGTGTTGTTCAGACCTCTATAAGATTTGACCCACAATCTTACATTTAATGCGCGTCGAACAGTTATATGCACTTACTTTTTTACATAAAGTTTGTTGCTGCTTCTACCCTAATTTGCATAAGTTCTGTCTCCTCATACATAATCAAACATATGCTAATTTCAACATCATCGCCCACATAATCAGGTCAAGGCAAGCAGCTGTCCAGCACTCATTTGGGGAGAGATCTCTTTGGTGGTTTCAGGGTCTTGAATAAACATTAGATTGTCTGTGAGCTGCAGCATGGCCACTAATTCATTCATAGGAACAGATGCAAGTGATTTCTCTCTTTTTTTGAAGTTGAAGAATGCTCCTTTGATAACTAGGCAAGATTATCAGATGTGTAGCCAGGACAACCAGATGTGGCAGATCCTTGGTTGAGTGAGCGGATCTCAGCCAAAGTTGTGGTCAGAAAGCATTTGCATTTATATCACACTGTTCAATACTGCTCTTTATTCACTCACAAGACGTGGGCATTGCTGGCTGGGTCAGCATTTATTGTCCTTCCCTAGTTGCCCTTGCGAGGGTGGTGGTGAACTGCCTTCTTGAACTGCTGCAGCCCATGTGCTGTAGGTAGACCCACAGTGCCCTTAGGGAAGGAATTCCAGGATTTTGACCCAGTGACAGTGAAGGAACAGCGATATATTTCCAAGTCAGGATGGTGAGTGGCTTGGAGGGAAACTTGCAGGGGATGGTGTTCCCATCTGTCTGCTGCCCTTGCCCTTCTGGATGGAAGTGGTTGAGGTTTTGGAAGGTGCCGTTTAAAGAGTCTAGGTGAGTTTCTGCAGTGCATCTTGTAGCAAGTACACACTGTTGCTACTGTGTGTCGGTGGTAGAGGGAGTGGATGTTTATGGATGCAGTGCCAATCAGTGGGCTGCTTTGTCCTGTGTTGTTGGATTGCACCCATCCAGGCAAGTGGTCACATTCCTGACTTGTGCCTTTTAGATGGAGGACAGACTTTGGGGAATCAAGAGGTCAGTATTCCTAGCCTCTGACCCCCTCTTGTAGCCACTGTGTTTATGTGACAATTCCAGTTGAAGTTTTAGAACATAGAACAGTACAGCACAGTACAGGCCCTTCGGCCCACAATGTTGTGCTGAACTTTTACCCTAATCCTAAGGTCTATCTAACCTCCATCACTACCTTATACTATCATCCATTTGCCTATCCAATAGCCTCTTAAATGCCCCTAATGAGGCCGACTCCACTATCCTCTCCAGCAATGCATTCCATGCCCTTACCACTCTCTGAGTAAAGAACTTACCTCTGACGTCTCCTCGATATCTACCTTCTTTCACTTTAAAGCTATGCCCCCTTGTAATAGCTACCTCCACCCTAGGAAAAAGTCTCTGGCTGTCCACTCTACCCATACCTCTAATCATTGGCCTTTGGTCAATGGTAAGCCCCAGGATGTTGACTGTGGGGGATTCAATGATGATAACACCATTGAATGTGAAGGGGCAGCGGTTATATTGCCTCGAAATGGAGACCATCACTGTCTGTCATTTGTGTGGGGTGAACTGTGTTAAAGGCAGAGATTCTCATTTGCCTCAGTTTTGGATCAGAGACACAGGTGGCAGGTGAAGGTTATCCTCCACCCCACCCCCGTAGATTGCTTTGCCCTCAAGTGCCCTACTCTGCAAACAAACAAAACATACCATTTCAGTGTTGGATCCTCCAAGGATTTGATTCTGAGCTAGGGCTTTCAGAGCCAGAAACTGCCATCTCCAATGGTGACTCAAGTTGCCAGTGTCAAAGCCTGAAATAGGTCAAGATAGTCACCTCAGCTCTGAGTGAGTTGATTGGTGGGTGATGTATGAGTCACCACTAGCATACACACACTTGAAGGATTTATTGGGAAATGCACACTCCATGTATAAATAAAACGATGTGTGTGTGTATATAGTATATTCTATACGGGAAGACTTACAAACAATCCACGATATGATGAACAGTTTATTAAAATGACTCACTGCAGTTATGAGAAATTCACGCAGTGCTGCAACATTGGAAGAGGAAAATCTTCTTCAGTGTCGTGGAGTTGCACCCATCCAGGCAAGTGGGGAATATTCCATCACACTCCTCATGCCTCATAGATAGTAGATAGTCTTTGGAGGGTCGGGGGTGAGTTACTTGTTGCAAAATTCCTAGCCTCTGACCTGCTCTTGTAGCCACAGTGTTCAGTTGTCCATTCCAGTTCAATGTCTAGAACTGGTAAGCCCCGAGATGTTGATAGTGGGGGTTTCAGTGATGGCAACACCACTGAATGACAAAGGACAGTGGTTAGATTCTCTCTTGTTGGAAATGGTCATTGCCTGGCATTTATGCGACAGTTACTTCCATCCTCGGTCGTTTCAAAGATCTTTGCTGCATATTCGATACTTTTCAAATGTAGTTACTGCTGTAGATAGGAAACAGTTGCCAATTTTGACACAGCAATCTCCTCCAAATACTTACGCAATAATGATCAGATATTCTTAGTGATGTTGGTTCAGAACTACATATAGACCAAGAGATTGTTTTTATCCCCATGTCCCTGAAGGGGGACATGAGCATATAACATTCTGACTCAGAGGTGTCCATGCTAAGCACTGAACCACAGCAATGCAGCTAATGGGGAGGTGATGCAGTGGCTCACATCACTGGACCAGTATTCAAAGAGGCCCAGAATTTAAATTCAAGTAATAATTTGGCAATGTAAAGCAAATTTCTAGTGATGGTTATGAAGCCATTACTAATTATAGTCAAAATCCATTTGCTTCAACAAAGATCCAAGAAAGGGTTTTTAAAAATTTATTCACAGGATATAGGCATCACTGTCTAGGCCAGCATTCATTACCTATCCTTAATTGGCCAGAGTGTAGTTGAGAGTCAACCATATTGCTGTGGTCTGGAGTCTTGCATAGGCTAGACAAGGTAAGGATAGCAGACTTCATCCCTGAAGGATATTTGTGAGCCAGATGGATTTTTCTGAGAATCAGCAATGATTTCATGGTCATCAGTAGATTCTTAATTCCAGATTTTCCCTTACTGAATTCAAAATCCATCATCTGCCATTGCAGGATTTGAATCTGGATCCTCAGAACATTTTGTGGAGTTTCTGGATTAAAAGTATAGTGA